>JAGPOW010003395.1:27598575-27628017 GCA_030014935.1 Caiman crocodilus
CACTTGTTTCCTGCCATTGGCAGGGGGTCAGACTAGATGGCCTGCTCTAGGCCCCTTCTGACCCTAGTTACTATGAAACTATGAAACTATGAAGAAAAGGGTGCTCAAGAGACACCACATATACAATACAAAGGTGATGCAAACATGACAATACAAGTTGCATGTTGGTATCCCACGAGCCTAAGTTAGTCTAAATCCACCTGAGAACCAGCTGATGTAATCTATATACTTAGGGAGGGCAAACAGGAAAAAAAAAAAAAAAAAAAATGAACAGCTGGAAGCTGTGAAAAAAAAAAAAAGAGTAAAGAGGAGTTGCTTTATCTTGCATCTTCTAATACTTTTCTGCAGGTTGCTTTTCCTCCTGAATTCCTACTCATATTCCATTTCATTGTGCAAGTTACTTTTCAGCATCCACACAGTGCCATTAGTGAGCCTGAATAAACTCTGGTGCAGTTTGCACCAGAGTTAATTGCTCCTGGGTGCAGCATGATCACAGCACATGATGCACCCATGATCACAACACATTGAGCTGGGGTGGTACAGCTCCAGCTGGCATTTGGGGGGGTGGGGGGAGGTCAGCTTGTTAGCTTGGAGCTGCTCCACCCCCCTCCCCCCACAGCTCAACATGCTGTGGAGAAGCTGCCTGGGGCATAATGGTGTTCCAGTATGGGGCTAACTGGCCGACAGCCCCAAACTGTAGCACCCTTATGTCCCAGGCAGCCCCAGTCACCTTCTACATGTGTTGCAGCAGAGTAAATAACTCCACCATAGGATAGTACTTGTGTCTGGCAGTATTGGGTGGAGTTAGCTAATTTACTCTAGCCTAATAGAGTAAACTGCACTAGTGCTGCACTTGTAGATGGTGATGCTTTACTGCAGAGCAAATTAGTTAACTCCCCAGTAAAAAGTACATGTGCGGATGTTCCCAGTGCTGTCTACTTCACACCTGGTTCTGTTCATTCAGTTTTCAAATGCTGGTACCTAGTTGGAACGAGCAAATCCCATATCTGGATGTTCGTATTTGCACTCAAGGATATAGATGTCTAGTTAAGCCTCCAACTTAATTTAGGCATCCAGAAGAATGAGTAGCATCGTTAGATGGTTGTGTTTAATAAATAGGCTCCTCATGTAACAAATGCACGTGCTACAGGAAAGAACAAAAATGACTATATAAATCAGTGAGATAATTAGTATACTAGAATCCAGTTTCAAAAGCATAGGCTTCTAGCACTGGACTTAAAAAGAAATTAAAGACCTATAGTAGCTGCTATTAGGAGGTCCTTTATGTTCTCTTTGAGGACAGTCGTTGAAAGGACCCTATTTTCTTTATTCATATACACACAAAAAAAAAAATACATTATTCTATTCTACTCTATTCCAGTTCTTTTTCTGCCCTCATCACTGTTCTATCTGAAGGTGTCCCAAGAGTGCATTTAACAATCCAACACATCTGTCCTAAGTGGGTCATTTTTCCTTCTCTCCACCTGTGTGAGAGAAGAATGAAAACATTATAAAAGGTATCAGTCGGCTCAACGCAGAGGTATGAGGCTAGAATAATGTTTGTAAATGCCAGGAACACTTCCTCCACTCTTGTTTCTGTTAAGGATTAAAGAAATCAAATAAGTATTTTCTTTCAACAAAGCCTACCTGAGTGCTAGTGCAAACTGACTTGTTATGCAAGGCAACAGATAAACAAAATAACAATAAATTAAAATGCTAATAGAATGTTATCATTAAAATAACATTCACAAATAGTTTCACAACATTATTAACATAAAAAAATACCAGAAATAATTTATTCAATAGTAGCATATGGTAATGCTAAACTAATCATTATAAAAGTCTAATTTAAAAAGATGAGCTTTACACTAGCTTTGCATACTGACAAGATCCTAGAGATCTGAAGGTGGCTCTGGGATGAGTTCTGTGGCCTAGAGCCATGAAAGGGAAAAGTTCTGTTTTCCACACTCAGAGAACTGGAGGTTCATTGTCAGGATTCACAGCCAATTGCTTGTTAAACAGCACATATACATATATGATGAGTTATGCTGGAAAAGGACATGAGACCTATTATCGATTTATACAAGACTAAGAGATCTTCTAAAAAGGAGGGACTAAAATCTATCTATAGCCAGAAGACAGAACATGATCTGGATTTAAGTGCTTCCTTACAAATAAGCAGTACATCTTGCAAAAATGCAGATGCTTCCAGCAGAGACAAAAAAAGGAATGCCATCATTAGGGAGTGCCCAGAGTGGCCTTCAAATTGGACTCCAGTCAAAAGTTTGATTAAATTTGAGATGCTTGGTTTGGGCAAAGTATTTGCAGGTGATTTTTAGTAAGAGACCAGAACTCCTTCCTCACAGTGCAAGGCTTGACTAGCACTGTTGCTAACTATGTAAAATCTTCTTACAGTCTAGAAGGAAGGAAACACATGTCTCATTAGACCCAAGAATATAGCAGATGTGGACAAGGCGATTCCCAGTGATAGGA
The DNA here is from genome assembly GCA_030014935.1 of Caiman crocodilus. Lineage (NCBI taxonomy): Eukaryota > Metazoa > Chordata > Crocodylia > Alligatoridae > Caiman > Caiman crocodilus. The sequence continues at coordinate 27,601,069 of JAGPOW010003395.1, forward strand.
TGAGTGCATTAATTTGTCCTCAGAAGTAGAGCTGGTCCACATTTTTGCATTTGAACCACTTTTTCCAAAAATAGGACATTTGAGATGACTTAGAAGTCACAAAAAGCCCCATTTTCACATTGTGGTTTTTTTGTTGTTGTTGAAAACAATGATGATTGCGCACTTTGGAGCTGAGCTCCATTTTTCCTTTTTCTTCTTTGCCACTAAATGCATTAGAATAAATTAAATCTAAAAAGGTTTATTTAGCCCTTTCCCCCCAGTCTTTACAATTTCAAAACTTCCCAGATTTATTTTGCTCCTTTGCAAGTTGTTCAAAATTAGACAACTAACTCTGTCACTGTTATTTTTCAAAATATAAAGACATTTGGGGGGAAAATGTTAAAGTAGCAAAAGAAAAAAAAATTAAAAAACCTCAAAAGTGAAGAAGGGAGTTAAAAACAAACAACTGGCCATTTTAGTGTACTCATTGCCCAAGTGTGAGGCAGAAAAATGGAAGGAAGAAGGAAATGCAAAATTGTATAGTCAATGTTTTTTGAAAAAATAATTCTTTAAATACTTCCCCTCCCCAAAAGTCTGTACCTAGCCTAAGTGTCCAAGTACTATGACATCTGGATAACCAATTTACATGTTTGCATGGATGTAAGACAATATAATCTGCACATTTTGGGTTGTTGGTGGTGAAACAACTAAGAAAGCACTGCATATTTGAAAAGTGAGCAAGTCTGATACAAAATCATTCAGCTATCACAGGGAACCCCTTCAAAACCATTTACAGTCATGTTTCTGAGAAGAACTAAGCTTTGGGAGTTTTTCCATTGACTTGCCAGAGACAAAATTTCATCCTATGTCATAGTTACTCACCCTAACTGGCTTGTGATTTCATGTAAGTTGATATATAAAGAAGCACTGTACTGGGAACCCCCTCCTCAAGCCTAAGTAGGCTAGTAGAACTGGGCTTTAAAATGGTTTTGAAGGCAATGCTCATCCACATCAAAATGCCATGACTGGGTGCAAGTTTGAGTTATTTGATTAGGACCCAACCATCCACTTCACTTTAGTAACTGTATTAGTATAATTAAATAGACGTTTTGTAAAAGGAAAACCGATGATCTTCTTGAGCATGAAGGATAAGCTGACTGATCTCTGTAAACTGTAGATTTGTTGGGGAAATATCTCATAATTTAAGTTCTTTCCTTCAGGGAATACTTCCCACATATGATTTAATTTTGTATGATATGTCATTTATCAGGAACTGAGCTTCTTTGGAATATCCTCAGCTGACCTGCTGACATGCTGAAGATGTTTATCTTTTCTAATCTCCTTACCTAAAATGTACATAGGTCTTTAATGCCATCAGTCACAAGTCTGCCTCAGTCACAAGACCATAACTGGGAAAACTAAAAAAGATATAGATCAAACATTCCAGTAATCACACTTAAAGGAATCAGAATTTTCAATAATGCTCACATTCATGGTTTCTACCAAAAATTCTCTTGGCTTCAAAAGTTTTGCCAGAAGTTAAGTGTCATGCCAATATAAGTACAGGAGATGAAACATAAGCTATTTAAAATGCAGTTGATATTTTTTACCATTTTTGTAGCATCCTGAGAAAATAGAGTTGTAACTTCTGTGGTTTCTCTGAAAATGAGTACCACTGAAAGTGCAATCAAGACGACGAATGGTTTTTGTGCAGCATCTCGGAAATGCTTTGTGATATTATAGCTCACAAAAGAAATTCTTGCACTAAGATATATGGCTAAATACATTACTAGAGATTCAGGATATATAACCTATTCAAATTAGAATCAGAGTCTCAGAGTCACTCTGTAGTTCACATAGATATTAGTAGACCTGTTTTCTGAATCGTAATCATGTCACTCCTATCTTGGTGGTTCAGCTTTATGAAGCTATAAGCAACCTTATTGAGACCTAGTGATTCCAGTTCAATAAAGTAATAGCCCCCTCTGGATTTTGATTATAAGCAGGATGGGCAGGCAGGGCCAAGGCCAGGACTGGGATCATGGCGCTGTGATAGCATAAGGCTAGGGCTCAGGACAGAGCCACAATCCAGTTCATTCATGAGCCACAGAGACCAGCCTGGGACCTGTGTGGGCAGGGTGCTCTCAGTTGGGCAGTGGGATGAGGTAGTAGGCGAGCAGGGAGCTGCATCCAGGAGTGCAACAGGTGGGCGGTTTGAGCCCAAGGCAGAGCTGCAATCTGCTGCCCACATGCCCCTGCTTGAGGAACTGGCACCCATCACAGGGACATGTGGGCAGCAGATCATGGCTCCAACCCAGGACCTAGGCCAGTGCTGTCACTGCCCCATGATCCTGATCCTAGCCCCAGCTCCACCTGCCCATCACACTCCTAGATGCTGCTCCCCTCTCACAGCCCCATCCCATCTGCCCAGCCAAGCATGCCTTGCTTGGGTGGGTTCCAGGCCAATCTCCATGGAGACCCTGCTTGCCCGCTACATCTGGCAACCCCAGTGGTGGGTGCAGGGCAGATGGGCTGGGGTGCCCGAGCAGCACGGCCGGGTCTGGCAGCAGTAGCAGAAACTGGCAGCATCAGCTGGAAGGAGCCACCACTGCAGGGGGCTGCCAGGAAGTGAGTCTACAACTGTACTGCCCCAGCCCCATTTTATGCCCAGAGGCAGCAGGACTAGCTGCACACACCCAGTTTGGGCTGCCCCCCACACCTGGGCCAAGCGAGGCCAAGGGATCCATCACAAGCTGGATAAAATCCCTCAGCAGGCTGAATCCAGCCCATGGGCTCTATTTTGCCCTACCCTAGATAAACTGAGAATGTAGAATTTATGCCACCAGGAGAGCAGCTATTCCAATAGCTTCCAGGCAAAGTTCCATAATTTAGTACCTTTGCTGCTGTCATCTCTAGATTGCAATGATAAGATATTTCACTTAGAACCTGTAAGAAAAGCCCAAAAGAAAAGATAGATTTACTCTGCCAGACATTTTTAATGCAAAATTCTTGGCTTGAAGACAGAGATGACATTTTGGATGTGGCACAAAGAACATAGAGAGCCTTATTAAGCAATATAGCTCATTCAATCAATCAGAAAATCCTTCCAAAAAATTAAAAGGTCTATCTCTCCTAGCAATAGGCATTTTTTTTTAAAAGGATACCCTTAAAAGGAATGTATGGCAAACACGGAAGGACTGTGAGAAATAGAACTGGAAACCATACAAGATGTAGGCATCTATTACATTACTTGTATTTTTGGTTAAAGAGAGTCATTCTTTGGGTCAGTTCCAAACCTATTGAATTTTAATGATTTTTGGTCAAATGCATAAACCAAAGATACAAGTAGTACAGAAATGAAGCCTCCTTAGATCAGTCTTAATATCTTACAAGTAGGTTTTGGTTAACAGGAAAAAAAAAGCTTTCCCATTGTGCTAAAGCCTTCTCCATAACCTTTCACATTTCGGCCTGATACATGCTAGACATACACACAGTTTTGATGCATAGACACCTTATATGTTAAAATTCCAGGGTAAACACATCATTGTAGATTTAACTTGTTGTATATTCCCTACATAGCGTATTAACATTTCTAGATTTAGACATAGCTTTTGAAAATATTCGTTTTGTGTTTTATAGTGGTAAATGTATTGTAGACTGACATATACGTGTTGTCAAGAGGCAAGTTTGGCTCTTCCTTGGTTTTGAAGGACTACTTAGATTCTCAGAAGATGGGTGTTTTGTGCCTTTTAAGATCAAAAATTGACAAGATAGTAATTGTTCAGTCTCTAACAAAGTCACCCTTACTTGCAGCTGTCAGTTCAACTAATGGAGTTAAATAAGCTTTGACAAAGAAAAACTAACAAAGTTTTCCAAAGTCTGACTGGAAATTATTCCCTTTTTAGTTGCCAGGTTTTCAGTCACTTGTCACCTACAACATCATGATTTCACTAGCTCTCCTGTTAACACATCATCTGCAAGGTTATACAATGCCTTGATTTTTTTTATGTGAAAAAACAAGTGGATTTTTTTTTTTTTTTTAAACAGAAACCTTTCAGGTCTTAATTTTACATTATAGACTATACATGGATACATGCCTAATTTCCACCACTTCCCTACCAATGTCACTTTTTTAACAGGAATATACACTGAACTTTTCTGATATACTACGGAAAAATTCAGTTGTATGCAACAGGACTGCAAAACCTCAGTAGAAAACAAACTCATTTACAAATACTAAACACTTCCAAAATAAAAGTTTATATTGAAACGGTGTATGTACTACCCTCCTTGCAATGAGCTACAACTAGATTTATAGTGACAGTCACTAGTATGCCAAAATCTTTGCAACAAAAATTTTAATATCTGGGAGGTAACCAAACACAGGTCAGGCAGGCAGAGTATTTTCTTGCAAGAAATTCTATCCATCAGCTCTGGCATCTAATCTAGGACACACACAAAGCTTCCTATACTTGTTAGATAAGAGCCAGAGCAGAAGTGAAAGTGGAAGTGTAAAGAACCACCACTGAAAACTGACATTTACAGATCTACATCTAATTGTCATTCACTATATGACTATATTCACCTCCAAGTCTGATAAAAAGAGCAGGTGACAGAGCACTGATATCAGTGAGCTACACTAAAAGGTTAAACATTCATTAGCTGCACAGGGAACAGTGTGCCATTTATACTGATCAAGTGAAAAGCACCAAGTGGGACTGGTGTGCTCCAGACTTGTCACGTGTTAGACCAGAATTCAAAAGAAAACAGGTGATGCGAGGAGACCATACAGAGCTATCCAGATGTAGCTTCCTTCAGGGGTATTTTCCCTTGTGTTTTCCACTAGTTACCTAGAGGAAGGATTCACACCATTTCAAACCACAAGAACAATTTGGATAGAGAGATGTCATAATTACTGCATGGAACACTGTGGAAATTTTGTTGAGATCACCGAATTACTTGCTACAGTGATTCTGGAATATAAATGACAAACTGGCTAGATTACACATGTGAACTCTCTAAATAGCATCCTAAAAGCCATGGGATGGAAACCCTTCTCAATAGCAAATCCTGTTAAAAAGACTCTGGGGGAGGCAATCTCTAAAAACAGTGACTTCCCTCCTAAAGATTATAGTGGTAGGGATCACATCTGCTCCCTCCAGAGAAAGAGCTGGATGAAGGATAATTATGCATCACCCCCAACAATTTTCAGCTCCAATTAGGCTACTCCCAACCCCCTCTCCTGCTACACTCAAGATTTAGCCTGATCAGACTGCACTAATTCAATGCTCCTGGATTGTCCCCTGCAGGTCCTCAAAAATAAAAAGGAGTATTATGGATGAAGCAACCTCCCTGCACCTTTCTTCATCCAAGAGGGAGACTCTTGTTTGGAGCATCCATTCCATCTGCAACAGGATGGGATAATCCCTCCTCCTCATTGTCCTATCAGAGGTTGATGCCTTTTAGTTTCATTCCCAGGCCTCCTTCCAGAAAGTGGCTCCTGCTGCTTGAATTGAAATCAGGTGTTTAGCAGAAAGTTATATAGGTATTAACTGACCAATAAGAAAACAGGGGTAACAGGTGATAAATGCAATCCCAACCATGTGAAAACAAGGGGGATTAGACAATAATAAATATTAAATCATCACTGCACTCAAAGTTGGGACAACTTTGCAAATGAAGCCAATGCCCCTTTGGATGCCTTGAATCAGTACAGAGCTGACAGAAAAGCTTTGTAACACCAAGAGATGTTGTTTTTGTTGGAATTAAAATGAGCATTCATATCTACTATAAAGTATATATTTAACCAGCCATGGCACAGTATTTGTATTTATCAACGCTGCAGGAATACAGAATTCAAGCCACATCCCTCCCTTCTCTGTGGTCTTGTCATGTGAAGTCCTGTGTTGGGCTGCTGCCCAAGGAGTCCTTAGTTAATTGAATATAATTATTCTGCCTTGTACTTTCAAATGCTAATGTAGTTTCGCGTCTCCTTGTAATACAATATGACTGAAAGCCCCAACTGTTGTCTGGTACATGTAATTCTTTCCTCTTCAGTACATTTCCTTCCATAATAACCCAGCGGTTTGCTGGGTGTTGATGATCTTTAAATATAAGGCACAATGAGCTAAATTAGTAATGGAAGGTAGCTCAAGGCATTCCTTACAACATGACTAGTTCTTCATTGAAGATTAAGATTATGAGCATTCAACACTTCCCTTTCTGTCATTAGCCATAAATAAATTAGCAAGGCAGTCAATTAGTATGTTCATCCTGACCCAAGATTGACAAGCTGGTAGAAAACAGGGAGGTAAAAGGAGGATGGTTCTCATTGAAACAGAGACCTCAATATCAATAATTATCCGTGAAGGCTGAGGGAACTCTTAATCTGTTTGGAACATCTAGACAGACTGTTGGCATTGCATTGTGTAAGAGGTCTCCTATGTCATATTAAGAAATGCAGCATTTGGAAGTTGTTTTTTCCTTTTAGCTAGGTTGAAAAAAAGTGTGTAAATTTCAACATTTAAAATCATTGCAGTCAAAGTCTTTAGCAGATAGGGTCACTCATAACCTAAATGCTAATGAATAGAACTGATCAGAAAATTTTCTATTTCAGGAGGGAAAAAAATGTACTGAAGTGCAACCAAAAACAAAACCATGTTGAATTATGTGTGTGTGTGTGAAATAAAATTAAGAAAAAATAATTTTATATTCATTTACATTTTTGTTCTAACAGCAATCCTTTTATTTTTTTTTTACATAAAATACATTTCAAAATCAAAACTCATTTAAGTGTAAAAACATAGAATATTTAATTTCCAAAAATATTAATTGAAAAACACATTTTTTAAGAAATTTTCTTAACAAAGGTTTCTGACTAAGTCAACTTATGAACCAGAAATGTTGACAAGGATAGGTAACTTTAACACCCGCCATGTTCAACAGCCCTCATGTTCCATTGCAAGCTGCACTGGAAAATACATACACAAAACATTTAGTAACATGATATTTGACTGAAAATTCAACAATTACCATAGGCAGGCAGGGGTCTTTGGTAAATTCAATATGTTTTATTAGACCAACTGAAATTTTAGTTGCTCTAATAAAAGATATCGGATTTACACAAAAAACCCTTATCTGCTTATGTCCTTAGACCAATGCAACTACAACCTATACGCCCAAAACAATTATTATGTTCACTTGACTCTTAACACAAGGTCTCTCACCATTTAACATGGGGAGGGGAAGTCCTTCATCTTAGAATTGTGTATGAAGGCAGTGGGGGTGGTAGCACTGGCAGCTTTGGTGGCTTTGGCTCCAGCCCATATCTGGGATCCAGGGTGTAGGCCCCCCCCCCCCCACCAGCACTGCACTCTGTTATTTCCCTGTCTTCCCCCACACAGTCTCTGCTTCCCTGCCTGCACATCTCACCCCCTTATCCTTGCTTTGCACTGGCAGACTCCATGCATACTGCAGGCAGGGCCACTGAGCCTGGTCCCTGAGCCTGGGGCATTGTAGCAGTGGTGGACAGCCCATATGGCTGTTACGGGGCTGAGCTGGGGCTGATCTCCATGCCCCGGGCTAGAATGAATTCAGAGGCTGCTGGTGTGCAGCAAGGGTAATGAGGAGGGAAGCAAAAGCCAGGGGGGAAAGAGGAGAAGGGAAGCAGAGAGGCTATAGGGAGAAGGGAGAAAGAAACAGAGGCTGGGGGAGAGGGCAGGAAGGGAAGCGGAGGGAGAAAGGGAGGGGGAGGCTCTGAGGCGGCTGGCAGAGAACAGAGGCAGCAGGTGGTAGGCACAAGCAGGGAGCAACCTACTTAACCTCCCCACCTACTCCCTTGCAGCAGTGGGGGGGGAAGAATCAAAGTTGACCCTCCAAAAATTACATTCTATACATGAAGTTAATTTTCCATACATATAGTTACTATACAAAAGTTAATTTTCCATATATAGAATCTAATTATTGCAGGGTTATCTTATTATATTCAGGGTCATCTTGGATTCAAGTAAATATGGTACTATAAAATAGGCCTAACTCAAACTTTGAGAAAAATTCTTTCAAAGAAAAATGCCATAAAGCACTAAAAATGTGGGATTTGATGTTTTTGGAATAAAAATGTCAGCTCCCAGAACTCTGGATGCAAGCACAAAGAAAATATTCAAATTCTGATTTAGCAAGCCACTTTTGCTCCCAAGGGGTAGCAATTTACTGCTGACCTAACAATAAATTACGACCCACTCGATGACTGGCTGCCATTAGAGGAAGGAGGACAGGGCAAGCCAAGGCTCCATTTGTTCCTCAACTAGAGGCAGGGAAATGCAATGACATAAGGAATTTCTTACCTTCTAAGACTTGTGTGTTTGTAAGTATAGCCTGCCTTACAGTCCAGCTTTTGGAGACTTTTGTATCAGCCAAGAGAATGGAGTGGTTTAAGGATTCTTTTTAGGTTTTTTCTGTTTACCTTCGTAGTTGCCCTAGTTTTCACTAAAAGGCATTAATGTTTCCTTTCATTGCAACCAGAACATAATTTTACCTCACTTCCACCCTATATCCAAATGCTGATGAAAAGAGAGCTTGATTCACAGCCACTTTGGTCAGAGCTGTATAATTTTAACTAGACAGAACTCTAGAAGTCAGGAAATCCAAATCCCTTTTGTCCTTCTTTGAAAGCCAGAAGAGCATTTTGCTTTGCTTTAGCAAAGTGGATACACTCATGCATTACAGAAGTGTACAAAATGATAGAAATTCAATCCCTAACAAAATTAACACCCATTTTTCTTAATGAACCCCTACCTCTCAAATGGAAAGAAGAGATGCTTCTAAGAACAATACAGACTTAATTGGGCCTGGTGTCTTTTCCTTAGCAGATGCCTCTTTTGGATGGCATGCTGCCCAAGCAGTGATTACTTGAGATCATTCCCTGAAGGTTCACTCATCTCTGGATAAGTTTTATTTGTTAGGACTTACTTTAGAGGACCCTACGCCTATTGATATCAAGTGAACACTTACCTCACTCAGATCTGTCATTTTATTCTTCCTCTCCATGTACTTCTGTCTTATGGGCAACACTATGAATATTTCATTAGTCTGCACATGTAGCAACCTGGGAAATAGAAAGGAATGCTTATTGCTTCCTTATTTCTCTGCATCCCATTTTCTTTCAGTTCAGACACTGCATCTTCTTTCTACCCTTTAACTGTTGTCCATTTAAAAGCATCATTTTAGAAGGAAGTTATTCTGTATTAATCTAAAATGTTAATTTACTCCTTTGAAAGGAAGGCAAGCAAGGAAACAGAATGGCTAGAGGATATTATTATGATAGCAGCTTTAGACTGGTTTCCACCTGCCAGAAATCTACATGAAGAAGGATAACATTGGTTTGCACAGCTGGAAAGCAGAACACAAAAAGAAATTAAATATTTTACTTTTTAACCTTAAAGGGCAGGGGGGGAAGGGAGACATAATATGTCAGTAAAATAATTAATGGTCTTTCAGAGAGGTGACAAGCATAAACAGTGCCTTCTGACTTGAGTAAGTACATGGACTTGTTAAAAAATAAATAAATCGGGTAATAAATTCGTAATACCAGACATACCATACTGATCATTTCACTTGAAGAGTATGGAAGAACTGCTATGCAGCGGTTGTACTCATTGTTAGCTTGAGCTATTTTACCCCCAAGTCAACTTCCACCAACACATAAAAGATCCAGTACCCCTTCAAGAATCAGCAGCAATGAAGTGGGGATGCAGCAGCTCAAGTTACAACAAGTGTTGGCTAGCTGCTAATCCAATTACTCTGTATAGCTCCGATACCATTTTTTCAGTTCAATCACTTTCACACCATTCTTGCTGGATCCAAGCAAGTACAGGAGGAGAAACTCAAGCGTACTCATTTGCGTGAACTATGAGAGTGAATACAAGCCAATAACTGCTGGGGACACTGTCTATGGTATTTTCAGTCTTTAGCACCCCCATACCCTCTTTGCACAACAGCTCACCAAAGCTCCTGATGTGGGATGGGACCATGGGCAGGTAGGGATCTGGCAAGTGCGGGTATGGTGCCTTGGATCTGCAGCTGCTCTAGGTCAGCAGAGAGTGGCCAGCAGTTTCAGTAGGGGCACCTCAGCCAGGGCCTTCACCACCACCTGCACCACCTCCAGGCTGCCCTGGGCCCTTTCTCCTGGCAGGGCAGCAACAGCAGGGAGAAGTCTCAGGGCAGCACCAGCACAGGCACAGATAGAAGGATCCCAGCAGCGGCAAGGGGGAGTCAGGTACACCTGTCACCAGGCCCCACTTTTTCCTGGTACCCAGCAGCAGCTTCTACCTAGCCACTGCTGCCACCAATTCCATGCCCAGACTGCTAACATGGAAGTCAGGCAGTGGCACAAAGTCAGGCAGCAGCTTCAGCCCCAACTTGGGGTAGAAGGGTGCCTCCCTCTTCATGGCTGCCTGCCCACCACTCATTGCGGCCAGAGTTGACAGGTCCAGAGTGAAGCCTGCAGGGACCTTGACCCCCTTTGCAGGCTGCGCCAGGGTCAGGGTAGGGGTTGGGACTGTGTGCTCAGCTTTGAGCTTGAGCTTTGTGCCTTTGCAAGTCCCAGCCAGTCTCCATGGAGACCCTGGGATCTTGGGGAGGTGACAGTTCAGAGCCTGGGCCAGAGAAGTGATCTGCTCCTCACATAGAATCATAGAAGTAGGGTTGGAAGGGACCTTGTAGATCTTCAAGTTCGACCCCCTGCTTGGGCAGGAGGAAAACTGGGCTCAAATGACCCCAGCCAGGTAGGCATTGAGCCACTTCCTAAAGACCCCCAGGGTAGGAGCCAGCACCACTTCCCCTGGAAGTTGGTTCCAGATCCTAGCTGCTCTAACTGTGAAGTAGTTCCTACGGATGTCTAATCTAAACCTACTCTCCAATGACTTGTGGCCGTTATTCCTTGTTATCCCAGGGGGTGCAAGGGGAAACAAGGTCTCTCCCAAACCCTTCTGGTCCCCCCTAGTGAGTTTATAGATGGTCACCAGGTGCCGCCTCAGCTTTCTTTTGTGAAGGCTGAACAGGTTCAGGTCCCGTAGCCTCTCATGGTAGGGTCTGCCCTGCTGTCCCCAGATCATGTGGGTGGCCCTCCTATGGACCCTCTCAATGTTGTCCACATCCCTCTTGAAGTGAGGTGTCCAGAACTGGACACAGTACTCCAGTTGTGGCCTGACCAGTGTCGGATAGAGGGGGAGGATCACTTCCTTGGACCCGCTTGAGATGGCACCTGTGGATGCATGATAGGGTCTGTTTGGCCCTGCTGACCATGACCTCGCATTATCAGCCCATGTTCATCTTGGAGTCAGCGATGACTCCAAGATCCCTTTCTGCCTCCGTGCTCTCAAGAAGGGAGTTTCCCATCTTATAAGTGTGCAGCATCCTGCACTTGTCCGTATTGAAATTCATCCTGTTTTTGTCCACAAAAACATGTCCTTGTCCGCAGAACCCGGGCCCTCTCTGGCCCCAGCCTTGGCCCTGCACCATCACTGCCCCAAGATCCCAGGGTCTCCCAGTCCTGCCTGCCCATCTCACTCCTGGATGCTTTTCCCTGCTGGCCCATAGCCCCATCCCAGTCACCCAGATGAATGCCATAGCTGGATTAACGCATGGGCCAGTGGGGCCAGGGCCAAGGGGTCCCTGCTCAATTAGGGGCTGCATTTGCAGCTCCCTCCTCATCATCAGGGAACTTAAAGCCATGGTTTTAAATATGAGACCATTTTTGTCTCCCAGCTGGTTGGCAACAAGCAGCAGGGCTCCCAGGGTCCCTCAATCAATCAAAAGCAGGGAGACAAAAAACAGTGCCAAGTTTAAAACCATGGCTTTCGCTTCCCTGTAGAGGAGAAGCAAGCCACAAGCATGGCCCCTCCACTAATCAGTGGCAAAGGGGAACAGTGGGGGAGGGGTGGACCCTGCAAAATTTAAGATGCTGCTATGCACATGGCCAGGAGTACAGCTGGGCAGCATGGAGAGCAGATCCCTTCAGGTAAATCTAATTGGGAGGGGAGCAGGGAAGAGGCATGAGGAGAGGAAGTGGTTGTGGGGGCGCAATTGAGGCCCCCACAGTGAAAGAGGGAGTGAGCCAGGGGCTTGTGCTGCCTAGCCAGGGTGGTGAATGAAACCCTAGGGCTGAGGCAGGATGGAGCTGCAGGCAGCTCATCCAGGTATGCAGTGGGGGATTGAATGGAGGGTCAGCTCTCTGTCACTGCATGCACCCCCAGGGGAGGCATTGGGGTCATGTATCCCCCCTGGATTTGTGCATGAGGTGAGGGTAGGCTGCCCGCTGCAGGCTTGGGATCAGGGCTACGCCAGCCTCTTCACAATGGGGGAGCTGGGCTCAGCTGCGCAGGGTGAGTGGCAGCAGCAGCAGCAGCAGCATTAGAAGGGGTAGCTATAGCTCCACAAGCCCCACCTAGCACCACCCCTGCTCAGGAAGAAGCCACCACAGCCCCAGGCACTGAGCCCACAGCAGGCAGCCTGCCCTCACCCCACTCACAAATCCAGGGCAGGGAGGGCACATGCCTCCCCTGGCTCCCCTGGGGGTGCTTGCAGCAGCAAGGAGCCGCCCCCCACTCTCCACCCTTCTGCAGCTCCCAGATGAGCTGCCTATGGCTCCATCCTGCTCCCGGGCCCAGGATCACATCCATCACCCTGGTGGAGCAGCAGCTGCCCCTGCTCCACTCCCTCCCTCACCATGGGGGCCTCAATCTGCCCCCTGGCACACCCCTTCCACCCCACAGACATACCAGCAGGATGCTGCTTTCCATAATTTTACTTTTATTGATGCCAGTCCAATATGTGACTGATAAATTGGTGCACCTCTAGAGGGGGCCTCCAATTTTGTTATTGGGGTTCTGGCCAAACACTCTTAATCCACCTTTGCCGAGTGCTCTGCCTGTGTAGATCCTGTCTGTGGGTGGTCAAAACTACATGCAGCCCTCCGGCTGAGCCATCAGCAGTACCAAACTGAACAAAATAACCAGCACCCAGCTCTTACCTATGACATTCTTATTAACACATTCCAAAACAAAATTTGCCTTTTTTGTCCAGGATCATATATTCATATAGGGTGCTTCAGAAATGTCTCTCGAGTAGAGACAACAACTGTTAACAGACTGAAATAGAAACTCACTGCTTACAGTTCAGTCACAGACCATGGAGAAAAACATTCTCTCTTTTTTTTTTTTTTTTGAGGGGGGGATACTTAAAAACATGATTTCACTAAGTCACTATTCACAATGAACAATTTGTATATTGAGTTTAATCCTTTTGTCTGTTGAACTGGGCAGGACTGGATCATTGTGACACATTTGCTCATAATTCAAAGTTGCTTAAAAATGTATTATCTGTCTCATTTTAAGAGCCATTTGCTGCCAGCACCCTACAGAATATGTGGTATTTACTATTCCTAATTTAAACAGCTTGGAATGGATGCAGAAGTTGTATAAATATGTTCCTTTTCCTTGGTTGAATGCACATTTTTCTTAGAAATGGATTTCCATTGCGAGTACTTGCCTGTAGCATTCTTCTGTTCTGACAGACTAGGTTGTCCCTCACAGCACAGAGAAGCACTTTTGATTGGCTGGAGGCAGAAGGCTGGGGAATGGTAGACAATTAGAGAATACTCCCCTACCACAAAATTATCAATCTAAAACTTGCAGGGCTTCCTCATGGGCCTGGTATGCCCAGGAGGGTAAACAGAAATGGATCTACTGAGGGCTACCTTTTGAATTAGCATTTGTTTTAATGATAGAAGTGTTTTTAAAAATGAATGTAACCATCAAGTTGTGCATATAGATCATCTAACCATGTGATCGTATTACTGTTCTCCTCATCCTTCTTTCCATTTTTTGCTGCACTAAATCATTGCATCTCATCTTTAAAGAAATTGCAAACTCACTGAGCCAATCTACCGTTGCATTTTGTAGGTAGGGCCTGATCCTGATTGGCACTTTTAAGATAATAAATAAAAAGTTCTTCCACAAAAAATCCTTTTACCTTTTTATTTGGTAGAAGGGACCCAAATGTTAGAAGGAAATTCCTTTTCAGAAAGCCATATATATCTGACCAAGTCATCTAGCAATGTAGAGTTACTTCATTGTCATAAATACATATGTGCATGCACACACAAAATAGAAAAGCCTATATTTAAACATTAGGGTTGCACAGTTAGGTAATCCAAATTTAGAAAGTGCCAGAAGTAAGATCATATGCCCCTACAGGCAGAAACTCTATGGCACAATCCCCCAACCCCCACACCTTCCCCAAGTACAACACTTTGAAGACACCCCGATTTCTCAAAAGTGTCACACTTCCTATCCTGTTTCATCCCTAGCCCTGGCTCCACATCTCAGCCGCCCTGCCCATTAAGTCCTATTCAGTCTTCTGGATGCCATAACCTAGTCTCTTTGTCTAGTTCATCTTGTTTCCAGTACTTCTAGATCTTGATCCGTTCTCTCTTATCTTCTTCCTCCCTTGCCCTCTCATTTCTTTCCCCATGGTTCTCTGTCCCAGACTATTTCCCTTTCTCCTATTTTACTCACCCAAACCCAGTCTGACTGGGACTAGAACACCCAATTCTAGTCCTAATGCAAGTTCCTTGCTTACTCAACCCCAGACTCCCTGCTCCTCAGTTTCCAGTTTCTTTTGTCTATGTCAGCTGCTTCCATTTATCCCCCCTCTCTCCTGCCCCATACCTCCTTTCCACTGGTTCAACTTTTGTTACTTTGCATTCAGATTAGGGAGTTTTCTTCTTCACATTGCCTTGGCCATCATTAGGGAACAGCGATCATTGAGAAAACAATATAGGCAGATTCCTTGCTGTCATTTCAAGTTGCAGTGTACAACAGTTGCAATCGCTGAGAAAAAGCCCACTCCATCCCTGGCAGGACCATACCCAATGCAGAATGAATCAAAAAGACTTGAGTCTCAATTAAGAAAGTGCAAGCAGATTTTGGCAAAGGTGTATCACTTCACTAAATTTGGGGTTAGTGTAAAAGCCATAATTCAAACACAAAGGCCACCTTTTGCTAAATTAGAAGTTCCAGTTCCAAAAGAGTAGAGCTCATGGAATGGTTCAAAAAAGATAATCACCAGGAATTTTAATACAGACATCATAACATTATTCCTTGGAAATCAATTAAATCATTTTATGTATAATTAAAAAAAATCACCCCAAGATAGACACCTGGTATGGAACATTTAAGTCCAAATGATTGAAGTCTTGAAAACTTACAAGTGAAAATAGGGTCTTAAAATTGTCTGGCACTTCCTCCTCTTAAAGGACTTCGCTATCAGTCTGCACTTAATGTATGCATTTATGCTTGCTTTTTTATCTAGACCTTTTCTTCTTCAGAAAAAAAAGAATATTTCAAGTGAAACAGCCACCAGACATAGGAAAAGCCCTGAGCACAGGACAATTTTGTTTTAATTAAAAGGTTTCCTCTGAATTTGTGAAAGGCAGCAGAAGTTCAAGCCAGCAACTGAGCCTTGGTAATTAAATCTCCCTTTCCTTCCTTCATGTTTTATTATATCAAAGATCATTTATGCCAATCTCCTTCAAAAAAATTTAATGCACTTGGAAAGACCTGGATGCATGTCTGTCAGCATGATAGATCTAGAATTCTAAACAATGATCTGGACATGTATTGTAAGAAAAAAAAAAAAAGATTAAGAGGAAGGATGCATTTTATTGAGTAATTGATGCTAAAGGTGCAATTAAAAAAAAAAGTGCAAGACAAAACTGAACACCCAGACTAGAGCATATAGTATCGCATTTTAAAATGTGATACTAGCTGATCAGAATAATTGGGGGGAAAGGTAATCTCAAAAGAACTCTTTGTGAAGACTTATTGTATATCAAATGAGAACTGCAGCAGCCTCCAGCCTTCTAGGAATTGCTGTGTTGAATTCTGGGTAATTATTTATGGTTTCATGAATATATACACACACACACACACACACATTTTAAAGCCTTCAAATGTAAGGCAATTATACATGTTTTTGAAACAAAATGGTACTTACATAGAAATACATAGCAATAACCAAGTCAGACAGAGAAATCCTGTTACCAGGTGTTATTTTGAATATTTAGAAGCAGAGTCAAACTTTATTACAACTAAACTAAATGTAAAAGGATTTCCAAGTAGTCTCCTTGTCCTCCCATGGTTATGATTCATTTGGACAAATGTCCCACTAAGAACCAGGCTGTTGGGACTACCTTGCTGAAAACTCCTAGATTTTCTCCTATGCAGCTTAATTCCATAGTAAAAATAAATAAATAAAATGTTTTAAAAAATTAATAGCAACAGATTTTCCTACTACGGCGAAATGCGCTTTTCATAAGAACAGCTTGAAATTAGGAAGAAGTCTAGAGACTGGATTCTACTGCAGAAATCTATTTATTTTAAGGGACTCCACTTCAAGATTTACTAATGGTGGGGGAAAATGGCCTGAAAACAGGTTTGGCTTTTTTTCTTTTTTTTTTAATAACCTGAAGAGGAGTCCTTTGTTTTTCTCAAGTCAGATATTCCCAGCAACATAAAGGGAAGCTCAACTGCTGAGCATTACAGTGAAGGCTCTGAAGCAAGAAGATACGCATTGTGGCACTCATATAGAAGATTAACAGTGGTGAGAATTTCATTAGATGTAGCATATATAGGAAAAGTAGTCATATTTATAAATAGTGGCTGGCTTAGACATGCAAGGATCCTTCCTCAATGAGGGACACAGATGCCTGCAGGGATGAAGGAAGAACCTGTTTTGACTAATTTTGTGGAGAGGACTGATCTTTTCCTTTCTTGATATAAGATTGTAGCATCTTGACTTTCAAAATTTCTTATTTCCAGACTGAGGCATGATCACTAGGAAGACTGAAGGGGTGACTGTTAGATTAAGAATAAAAGAAAGAAGGGAAGAAGACAACAAGAAACAAGGATAGAAACATCTATAATTGTAATCATAGACTGGAAAAATGGTCCACATCCACAACAATGAAGCTCAACAAGAACAAGTGCAAAGTTCTGCACTTGGGAAGGAATAATTTCATGCAAAAATACAGACTGGGGAATGACTGGGGGGGAGGGGGGGGGAGAGACATGGCACTGAAATACTGCAGAGAAACATACTGAAATTAAACATAATCCATTATGCAGGTTATAAATAGGATAAGCATATGTCCTGATTTGGCTGGGACTCCCCCAGATTCTGTAGCCCAGTCGTGGTCAGTTGGTCAAAAGTCCTGGGCCAGAGTCCAGCAAGGAAGCGGAGTGGCAAGGTGAGCTAGGCAGGTTTTTATTCAACAAATGTGACCAGGCACCGAAGAAATAATTTCCATAAAACAAAGAAAACCAAACTGGCATGAGTGGATTCCGTCATGATCACCGGTATATTAAGCTCAGTTGCTGAACTATGTTATTGATACTTATCTTGCTTTATTATTCAAAAGATGATGGGTAAGAAAAGTAAAACCCCCAAGGTATCCATTCAGACATTTGTGGGATGATAGCATTATGAATAAGAAGACAATTTGGCTTTGATCTTTTTTTTAATTCTACATTTCAGCTCCTTTAAACTTAAAGGGTGTGGGGAAAGAGATCGTTTTAGTGGCTTGGTCAAGCAGATTTTTCTTATGCTGTTAGATTAGAGGAATGAAAATAATACCTTTCCTCAAATATTGCAGCTATTTATTTGGAAAATATTCATAACAGCAGAATAGGAATAGAGTGAGCTGAATACTCAAAAGTTTATGAAATGTTCTGAGGAAAGTAGAGCTGGAAGAGACTCAAAGTCATCTAGTCCAGTCATTCCCTGCTCAAGGAAGGATTGTCACCAATTAAATCATCCCACCCAAGTGTCTGTTCACCGTACTCTTGCAAATTTCCAGGAAAGGAGATTCCACTTCTTTTGATACCTTGCTCCAATATGGTTGACTACCTTCATAGTGAAAAAGTTCTCCTAATGTCCAGGCTAAATTTTCTCTGCTGCAGTTGCAGGTATTTATCCCACTCGTGTCTGCTGTGGCCACAGATAAAAGTGTAATCTCCATCCTCTATAAATGATCTTTAGGTACTTGCAGGCTATTATCAAATCCCCTCCCAACCCCTGGTCTTCTCTTCTCCAGCCTAATAACTCTAGTTCTTTCATCCTTTCTGCATAAAACTTACTTCTCAGGCCCTATTAATTTTCCTGCTCTTTGCTGAACTCTCTCCAATCTGTCCACATTTCTTGAAGTGAAAGCTGTACACAGTACTCTAAATGAAATTTCACCAGTGCTGAGTAGAGTAGAAGAATCACTTTTCTTAATTTCCAGATTACACTCCTGTTTATACAACCCAGAACAATGTTGGCTTTTTTTGCAGCAAACACGCACTGTTGACTTGTGTTCACTTTATAGCCTATCCCCAGGTCCTTCTCTGCAGTTCTGCAGCCTACCCAATCATTCCCCAGTATGTATTTGTACATCCAATTATTCCTTTCCAAGTGCAGAACTTTGGAATTTTCCTTGTTGAATGTGATTGATTGCAAACCATTCTTCCAGTCTATCAAGGTTATTTCAAGATCCTAGACCTTCCCTGAAGAGTGTCTGTAACTCCACCCAACATGATGTCATCCACAAATTTGCTGAGTATGCACTCAGTCCCATCATTCAAATCACTGATGAAGATGTTGAAGAACACCTGGGACAGACCCCTGAAAAACCCTGCTTGATACCTCCTACCAACTAGACTTTGAGACATTGAGGACTACTCATACAGCACAATGACCTAACCAACTGTGTATCCATCTAGCCTGTATTTCTCTAGTGTGTTAATGAGAATGTTGTGGGAGACAGTGAGTGAATCTACATGAGATGCTTACTGCAGAATAGACTAATTAGCTTGGCAGTAACCATTTTGCATTTACATGTGCAGAGTTATTAGGCTGGACTAAATGTATTAACTCCGAAAGATAGTACTTATAAATAAGCGCTGTGGAATTGTTTACTCTGCAGCAGTGCAAACATAGATGATGATGCGACTGACTGGGGCATGAGGATGCTTCAGTGCAGAGGCTGTCTGCTGGCTCGTGCCCCAGCCAGCCCTTCCACAGCATGGTGAACCATGGACAGCCCCAGGTCCCCTGCCAGCCATAACTGCTCCAAACTAGCTCAACATGCTGTTGTCTCAGATACACATTCAAATAGTATACCTGGGAGCAATAAACTCAGAATTTATTGCTTCACATTATTTGTACGTATAGACACATGCAGTGTCAAAAGCCTTGCTAGCATCAAACTATATCATATCTACTGCTCTCCCCACATCCACAGAGTCTGTCACCTTATCATAGAAGGAAATCAGATGGATCAGGCAGGATTTGCTCTTGGTGAATTCATGCCGACTGTTCCTGATCACCTTGTTCTTCTCTGAATGCTTCACTATAGGTTACTTGACAATGTGCTCCATGATCTTTCCAAGTACAGACATCAAGCTAATGAGTCTGTAGTTCTCTGGATCCTCCATCTTTCCATTCTTAAAAATGGGTATTATAATTTGCCTTTTTCCAGTTATCTAGGACCTCACCCAACCTCCATGAATTCCCGAGGTTTTTCATAGATTCATAGATTGTAAGGCTGGAAGGGACTTCAAAAGATCAATCAGATCCAGCCCCCTGCACCAAGCAGGAAAGATAACTGAGGGTCATGTGATCCCACAGAGATGACTGTCTAGTCTCCTCTTGAAGATTTCCAGGGTAGGCTATTGCACCATCTCTGGAAGGAGCTTATTCCACAGTCATGTGAAGATGTTTTTCCTAATGTTGAGCCTGAATCAATCTTCTAGGAGTTTTATGGCCGTTACTCCTAGTTTTCCCCTTGAGTACCCTATTGACCAGTTGCTCCCCAAGTGCTTGATATACTCGCCTAGTGTAGTGGTAAGCTGCTACCAGGTCCCCTCTCAGCCTTCTTTTCCTCAGGCTAAATCGTCCCGGATCCCTCAGTCTTTCCTCATATGGCTTGTCTTTTAAGACTCTGATCATATAGGTGGATCTTCTTACACTCTCTCAAGCTTCTCCACGTCCTTGTTAAAGTGTGGTGCCCAGAACTGGACAAAGTACTCCAGCTACAGTCTCACTAGTGCTGAGTAGGGTGGAAGAATCATCTCCTTGGCTTTGCTGGAGGTTAATAGCTAACAACTCCAAAAATCACCTTGGCAAATTCCTTCAATACACTAGGGTGCATCCCATCCAATCCTGCCAACCTGAAAGCTTCTAGCTTCTCTGAGTAATCCCTAACCTTTTCTTTCACTAATCTAGGCCATTTTTTGCCTTCCATCTCTTTGCTGCTAATTACACTCATTTGGTAGCTGCCCCTGTTTGTGATGGATCAAGTAAAAAGGCATTAAATACTTCAGGCTTCTTTGGATCATCTCTAACTAGATTGCCTTTTGCATTCTGTAAGGGACTTAAGGTTTCTTTGATCTTAATCTTACCCTTGACATAACTGTAGAATCCTTTTCATTGTCTATAATGTCCCTTGTCAGCTGCATCTCAAATCTTGCCTTGGCCTTCCTTATTTTTTGTCTGCCTGCCTGTGTGATACTCTTATGTTTTTCCCTAGTTTTATGACCAAGTTTACAATTTTAATAGGATTCCTTTTTTGTGTTGCAGCTCTTGGAAGAGTTTACCATGTAGCCAGACTGGCATCTTGTTGCACTTCCCATTATTTGGTTGCATCAGGATAGCTTGATACCGTGCCCTAAAAAGGATGTCCTTAAAACTGCAGCCTGCTCTCCTAGACACCTTTTCCCCCTCAGATTTGCCTTCCAGGAGATCACGCTGACCCATTTCCCCAAGTTTGATAAAGTCTGCTTTACTGAAGTCCAGTCCTTATTCTGCTGCTCCTTTCTTCCTTCCCTTAGAATCTTGAACTCTGTTGTGTTGTGATGGTGGAAGGTAACTTGGTGACAACTGACATCCCCAACCAATTCCTTCCTGTTTATAACCAGAAAATCAAGGAAAGCTTCCACCTTTGATACAGATATCCTCTATGCTATCTGTATCAAAAAAGCTATCCCCAAGGTCCTGCAATTTAGAACTTTCTGTCAGTTGTTTAAAGAAGACCTTCACTCTGAGGTTCTCTCTTGATAAGATGTCAGCAGCTTGGAGGTTGGAGGATGAGGTCCACTGTCCCACAATGGGATGGGGGAGATGAGCTGGTGGCATGTTCTCTGCTCATTGTGGCCTCAGATTTTCCTTTTGGGGACCCTTTGATGCTCCAAAATCCCTCCTCTTTTTTTTTTTTTTTTTTTTTTTCTCCCTCTGATGACTCTTCATCTTTGGGCATCATTGATTGGTCTCCCTGTGGTCATCATACTGTCCATGTTCTGTCCTGTCAGCATATTCTTTTGTTTCACAAACCCATCACATGCACATAATTTGGTTCTTTCTGGTCTCTCCTAATTTGGTCCACCTACCAAAACCAGAAATCTCAGGGGCTCTGCAAATGGGCACTGTGACTTAGCCAATGTGGCAGAGTCCCTTATCTTGTTATGGAACAGTGTCTTCAATTTCCCAGCCTGTGTGTCTGCTTGCTGCTTGCCTGTGTCAGACACAGTGGGCCTTGAAGGAGAGTGAGACAAACAGGCTTTAGAAATCAATTAACCCTTGCCATTACCATTGTTCTAATACAATAAATACTTTTCCTACAAGCCAATTCCTAAAAGCAAACCTCTAACTGCCATTTTCTAGCCATCATTGCCTAGATTAGTAGATTGGTTCCAATAATTTCTGGAAATAAAAAAGCTACCTTTTGCTTAGTCACTGAGTTGCAATAAATACAAAGCATTCAAAAGAAAGAATCCCAAACATGATGGCAATAACATCCCTTAAAAGTCATTAGGACCATTGGTTCATATATTTACTTGGAAAATTACCAAGTAATTCCCTTGCATAACAGTTTTTCAAGACAGGACTACATCCATAAACCAACACACTTAAGAATGAAGTTAGACTATCAGCCAGCTAACCGTTCTGAGACTGTATCACTCATCAATACTGCTTGAATAATACAGAATACACTCCAGTCCACTCAGGATTAATTAAACCCAGGGACAATGGGAGTGTGACATGCAGGCATCATCATTTATATAAGCTGTTGGTGGGTAGGAAAGAAGAAAAATCTATATCCATCCTGTTGTTTGCTAGATGCCACCCTCTGGTTTGCCTGAACCTTTTCCAAATACCAATCAGCTCTCTGAAAATCAGGACTAATTAAGCAGTCACCATTCCTTGTATGTTGATTTATTAAGAGCTTTTCTGCAATTAAATAAATACCAAACATGCAAATCTCATGTCAGCCTCATTATCTAAAAATTCCCTAAGCAAGGCTGAGCCAAGCTATCAGTAGGCAAGATTCATATTTTCAAGCATTTATATGTGCACAACCTCCCATACTGTTGCATTACATTTAACCCAATTTATATTACTCGATTGCTCAAAGCTATCCAGTTCTTTCTATATGATATCTCTATCCTCCTCTGTATTGATAATGTGCCCAAGTTTGTATCCAAAACAAATTCTATTAGTATACTCTTAATACAGAAGTAATTAATGAGAATATTAAACTGGGAGGTAGCAAGACTGATCTATGAGGAATTCTGCTAGCAACTGCCCTCTAGACTGATAGTCCTCCTCCATCTTCCCTCTGGATGCTTCTTACCTAGTGCTCCCGGAGATGCTGATTCACTTGCGCATATGAATATTCCCAGAAAGCAAATTTTGAATAGATCAATAAGAGATCCAGACAAGAATCTCACTGTATACTTTGCAGGTAGGATTGTACATACACCACTAAACAGAATGAATGAGTAAAATAAAATAAAATAAACTTGGCATCCAGCCAACAGATTTTGTAGTAGCTTGCAAGAATTATATGGCCCAGAATGGCAAAGATTTAACATTTTCCAAAATTCCCTCCGCTACATTTCCTTATGCTACTATGATATCCCAACCCTCCACCTTCCCTCAATAGAATCATAATCTCTGGAGGTGCCCCAAGCCTTTCTGTTGATTGCAAGATTTAACCAGGGAATGGAAGATGCATCTTGTGACCTCTGCCATAACAGCCACTGCTAAACACCGCCACTCAGATTTTGAATACCAAATTGCACATTTCCAACCAAACAAGAAACAAAATGTTGCATTAAAAAAATAAAAGGCGCTAAGTACATCTGAACAAATTATGAAATTTAGGAAAGCATGATCAGACATTCCCTGAGCATCAAAAGACTAGATTCATGTAATAAATTATTCAGGGAAAAGAATTCACTCAGCCATACTTACCACCACAGACAATTTGCAACTGAATGCATGACATACTACAAATGTTGTACAGGCTACATAATTCATTGGTAGGAGTCACCAGTGACCTCTTAGATGTTAATATTATTCCTTTTGAAGGCAATGGGATTTTTGCCATTGACTTAAACTGGAGAAGGATCAAATCTTTGGTTTACCTGTATATCATCCACTTTTCCAAACATATTCTCATCCATTTTACATTTTCTTGAGGAGAAGCAAATACCCGATTTGGACAATACTGTTTCATCTTTACTCTGCAACTATGAAGCAAGAGAAATCTGAATACATCACTTAATCCTTTTCACTTTCACCTTATGGGAACAATACATATGGTAGCTTCTTGTATTATAGCTACGGTGAAGTTCAAGACCTAGGACTGGCAAGGATAGTGGAAAGCAACTAAAGAGACATTACCCATGACTAATAAGCATATGTATCTCTTGCCTGATAAGCAGAGATCCCATTTTCTCCATTTAAAAATTGCAAACGTTCCAATTAAAAAAAAACAAAAATTCACGTTTTTTCACAAGTAAAATGAAATGCCACTATATAGGTATCGGTTGAAAACAATATTTTATTGATATATTTACAATTTTAAAGCAACTTGGAAGCCTACCAGTGCCTCAGTCACTATAATAAAATAAATTCTAAATACCTATATATTTTGGCATTTGCTTTTGGTTATTTTTTATCATGGAAAAATCAGAGCTCCCCCTGCCACCTTTACTCACTAGGACATGGATCCAGCTGCAGCTTTTCCCCCTGCTGCTTTGAGGAGCTGAGCAGCCCTGATATGCTAGTGCCCTGTTCCTGCCATTGCCCCTTACTCCCAAGCCACAGCACTCCACCCCTACTGGTGCCCCTCACTCCTTCCCACAGCTCACCATCTCCCCAGTACTGCTAGTGCCCCTCACTCATGACCCACTGCCCCTGCTCCCTCCCAGTTTTGCCATAAGGGTCCCCCACCTGCCAGGGCTACAGAACAGAGCCAGGACCCACAGCTCCCTACCCCCTCTCCCCACCCAACAGTGCCTGAGTCCCTGTTGCTGCCCAAGCAGAATTTAGAGCCCAGCTCCCCTCTGTGGGCATCAAGGCCAGAGCAGAGCCCATTGGGGGTGGGGAATTCAGGCTGCCCACTGTGGGCTCAGCACTCCCCACCCTGCTGCTGTCCTGACAGATGCCTCCACAACCCAGTGGGTGGGACCTGGTGTGGAAGAGCAGAGAGAGCTGTGCAGGCTTCGTGCCACCACTGGGAGTCCCATGCCAGCCACACTGCCATGTCATGGCACCATCTGCCCACCCAGCAGCAGCAGTGACACAGAGCTGTACCCCTTGCTGCTGCCAGGTGGGCATGGGGTACCTTGCCATGGCAACACAACCAACATAGGGACCTCAATGGCAGCACCAAGCCCATCCTCCCCTCAGCTCTCCCACATCATGTCCCACTCACTGGGCCATGAAGACCCCCAAGGAGAAGGCAGCAGAGCGGTGAGTCCTGGACCCACAGCAGGGAGCCCATATCTGCCCCACCCCATGTACAAGTCGGGGTATGTGCCCCCCATGCCTCCCTCCCTGGGAGTGCATGTAGCAGGGGGAGCCAACCCCCCTCCTAGCCTCCAAATGAGCCACCTATGGGTCCATCCTGCTCCCCCAGTCAGGCCCTGAATTCCCACACAGCCCTGGGCCCAATTTACCTGGAGAAAGCTGCTCTCTACGCTGCCTGGCTGCCACATGCACATGTGCACACCCTGCCTATGATCACCCTCCTGCTATTCCCCCCCCCAGCAGCTCCTTGCAGGGTGGAACTCTGACAGCCTGAAAGAGGAACCCACACTTTCCTGTATTTTTCTCCTTTAAGAGGAAAAAAAAAAATCTACATTTTTCTCCCTAAAATTAGAAAACCTGCATTATTCTCTATTATAGGAGAAAATCCGTGTTTTCCACATTTTCCTGCAGCAAACAGAATACCTGGATCCCTGCTAATTAGACATTTTTTAGTTATCCTATAAAGGAACAAAATGTCAGAATACCAGCACTTTCTAAAAAAAAAATCACCTCCAACATTTCAAAAGGAATTTGTCTGTTGTTTCATGCTATATCATCTGTGGCTATTAAACCTCTCCATGGACTACCATTTGATGGGGTGGAGGAGCTTGTGTGTACCAATGACCCTAAGAACACCACCATCAGGAGTCTTATACGCCTGGTAGGGTCACCCATGGTGGTAAGGTCAAGGATGAGGTATCAAATGAACAGAAGTCGAACACAACACAAAGACCTCAGCAGCAGAGCAGAAGGCATAATTCTCAATAGCTGTGAAGGCTGATGAAGACTACAGTGGAGGAGTAACCCCAGTTGTCTTGGAACCCCATGCCACTGGACACAGGTTTCTCCTCCACTAAGATCCATGTGACTGTCAATGCACAATAGCAAAGTTCCAACTAAACAACGTAAGAAAAACGTCAGTGAAGAACTGCAGGCCCTACTTGCTTCTTGCTAAATAAGATACAAGAAGAACCACCCTAGGATTTTTTTCTGGTGTGCTCTGGATTCTAAACATTTTCTACCTGTTTCTAGCCCCTCTGGAATTTCAGCTTCTCTTCTGGGAAGAAAGATTTTTTTTGACAACTTGGACACTTTGCCTGCATTCCAATCGTTGTAGGAGAAAGCCCCCTTTCTACATTTCCTTTCTGGACATGGATATAACGCCCCTTCCCCCCACTCCCCTTCTGCATTTTGTGCATTTCTTTTCCTTCTCAGTATTGGCAGAGGCCTAGCTCACTCATGCTATCATGGGTGTGGCAAGACTCAGAGCAAGCCAGAAAGCTGATGTGGCTTTCTGTAGGAGAAACCTGGAAACTACATTTACATAATTAAGCTCAGTGTTGCTAAAGAAAAAAAACAGAACTAAAATATCCACTGCAAAGACTGTAAATATATCCTGTATTAATTTAACTTGCTTACTGTCCTCAGTAGCCTTCGATCCTCACTACCTCATATTGCATTTTTATATATTTCTTCCAGTGCGTTTTCATATTTCATCTGTCTCATCTTTACTATGGCATTTTGTATTTTATATTTCATACTTTTAAACTCCTAAGGAATGCACTTCCTTGTAGAATGCAGTTACACCCTGAACCATTGTTAAAACTGCATTGAAATAATTATTGTAAAGTGATAAAATCTGTTGAGTGAATGCAAGTAAATGATGATCATCAGTAGACAATAGCCTAACCAAAGGAACTCCATTTTAAACTAATCAAACTAAAGAACTGATTCCTGGAACTTGAGCAGTCACCCTATAGATTGTTCTTGTAACCCATGACAATACAGCCATTAAATCAAGAAGTCAAGGGTGGACTCACAAAACTTCAGGTACCAGCAGGCAGAGATCTTTGTGACTAACAGTTGTCCTGCACTACTCAAGAAGTAGTTTCCCCACCCTGTCCTTCAGAAAGGAGGAAAAGAGGGAAAAGAGGCGGTGGGGTCGCGCTCTATGTAAAGGAACGCTTCTCTGCATTGAGCGTTAACTTGGGGGTGACTGAGGACCAGGTGGAAGCAATTTGGGTCAGGCTGCAAGGAGGACGAGGGGAAAGGGACTTA
>JAGPOW010003395.1:27628117-27657160 GCA_030014935.1 Caiman crocodilus
GACATTAGGAGACACTACTTCACAGTTAGGGTGGCTAGGATGTGGAACCAGCTTCCTAGGGAAGTTGTTCTTGCTCCTACCTTGGGCATCTTTAAGAGTCGATTGAATAGGTACTTGACTGGGGTCCTGTGACCCTGGCACTCGTTTCCTGACATTGGGGTGGGGTGGGTCAGACTAGATGGCCTGCTCTAGGCTCCTTCTGACCCTAGATACTATGAAACTATGAAGACCCATGTGGGACAGGGACCTCTGGATTCAGTAGCCAAGATGATGCTGGGGGATTACACAAGTCTGCCAGAAATGGATAAAAGGCAGCGAAGCATGAACCTCAGTGGCACCTTCTCATCCAGCACCTGACCTACTGAGACAAAAGGACAAGCAGGCAACCACTTTCTGGAGAAGACAATCACCTTGAAGGAAACTGACCCATCAAACAGACAACTCCAGGGCCTTGGATAGGTAGATAGACTATACTAATACCAGTGCTCTCTCTAACTATCACTACAGTGGTATACTATATGCTATATTACATGGGTTTAAATGAGAGACAGTGTGTGTGTGTGTGTGTGTGTGTGTGTGTGTGTGTGTACACACACACGTGCATACACAATCTAAGGTGACCATTACCACTCTTAACTCAAAGTCTGTATTTATGATTTTATTGGTAACTTCACTTCCCATCCAATAAACTAGAATTTATTATGATCCTGTGAGCTGGTTAGTCCTTTGTAGCCAACAGTCATACAAGCACCCTCCTGACCCCCCTCGAGAAAATGGGTTACTTTTCTTTATCACAGCCAATGCTTTCCTGAATCAGTACCCACAAGCAAACAGTGAGCAAGTTTTACTGAAAAGCGAGGAGATAGAGAAACCGGCACAGGAAGGTCACGCATTGTGGGAGTTCTCTCACAAAGCACATTTCAAATCAAGGTAGTTATAATGTGTTCCTACATTACTTTAAAATCCATGATAATAATAGTCTTCATCATGTGTTACATGCTGAGAAGTTGCCCTCTGAGGCACTTAAACAAAGATGCTTACTTTATAAAAATACTCTGGGTTAACATTTTAAATACCAATGCAGAATGACAAATGGATTTCCATCCATCAGCTCAGCAGTTACAGTGGATCCAAATGAAAAATTTCCACTGATTCAGGTTTGGTGGTCTAATATTCACCCATCATTTAATCACAGCACCTTGACGTAGACCTATAGCACCTTGGATTTCTAAGTGGCCTCTCATCCAAGTTCTAGTCAGGTCTGAGATTCCTTAGCTTCTGCGATCAGATGTGTTCAATCCAGAATAGGCTAAACAATATATGTCTGATATTAATTCATTATAGCTGCAATGAATAATCCTTCCAATATGGGTGAAAAATCTCTAATAACTTACTTTTGAAAGAAATGCCCTACCAAGAAGCAAAAAATAATTAGCCCCGGCACAACACTGCATAAGCAGGGCTGTACCAATTCCAATGCAGTTGGGAGCTGGCTTGGGTACCTCTACCTCTGTCTGCTGTTGCTTGGCATAATGTGGATGTAACCTCAAGGATGTGAATTAAGCTGGAGGTCTGTTAATAAACTGTGCTACACCTGTGCTCGTAGGTGTGCCTAGACTGACCTGATGTTAGACTGCACGAGTTATTTTCCTTTCCTGCTTAGATGCTCTCTCTAGTGCAGCTCACACAGCCAGTCAGACCCTTGCCTCCATAGCAACTTCTAGGAATCGCATCTTGAAAAGTGGATTGAGTTAGCTCTTAATGATCTGGCGCACCTCGAAGGACCTCAGTAAAATTGCACCAGTTTATGGACAGAAGAACCTCAGATCTCTAAAGAGGCATTGACATGGCTGTGACAATCTGGTATGAGCTATAAAGGAGGTTTTAATTGATTCCAGATTCATCTCATTTGATATAAAGACCTGGATTCTTTTACAAGAGTAAGATCTAGTGCAAGCATGAACACTTAATGCTCTGTTTTTTTAGGTAAATCCTTTTTTAATCAAAGCATTTTGCACAGAAACAATTACATTTACAATTAATTACTTTTCTTGCCCCAAAACTAACATATATAGAGGCCCCCTCCACATGTTCAAGGCATTGTACAATTAACTGGTTAATTGCACAATTAACTGAGACCAGCTACACATGCAAAGTACCTATCATGCCAAAAAGAGGTCCAAAAAGATATAAAGTTAGGCCTCAAAAATGTGTACTAACTTTATAGCTGGTAGCAGGGTCCTCCTGTGGCTGGAAGGTCTGTCGCTGAGAGGCTCTCAGCTGCAGGGGTACACCATGAGCAGCCAAGACCAGGAGTCCTGTAGCTGATGGGACTCTTCCTCTTGGCAGCCCCTTGGGACTCACAGAAGCCCCACTGACAGTCCCACAGCTGCAGACTAGTCCTGGTAGGAATGAGGCACCACCAGGAGAGTCCCTTAGCTGCAGGACTCCCAATCCCAACAGTCATGGGGCACTGCCACTGCTGCAAGTCCCATTAGCTATGGGACTTGTAGCTGCAGGAGCTTTTTACTTGCCAATGCAAGGGGAACCTGTATTTAAAATAATTCCTAGATAGAAGTATTAATGAGTACCAGAATGAAAAAAATATTCAGATAGGTAGATAGATATCATGCCTTTGTACTCTGCTTGCATTAATTTTTATAGTTCAAACCAAGCACTCTCAAAGGAAATTCCCTTTTTGCATTAATGCCACTTTTCACACAAATTAAAATATAAGCACAATAATCAGAAAAGAGATTTAAAATAAAAATCCTTTCTTCTTCTCTAAAACTGGACTAGATTCTAATGTTTAACAGAACAAAATGTTTCCTACAAGATACTCTCAGCAATATCTACCATAGGTCTAAACACCATTTAAGAGATGTGTGAAAGTGCTGGGAATAACTACCCTTCCTCATCCTCTCTAAGGGCTAGTGTTGCTTCTGGGTTTGTTTTCCAAAATCAGTATTGGGAAGTGATTAAAACAGCAGAAATAATAGCTAAGAATCAAACTTTTTGCCCATGAATGGTTTTAACACGTGATCCAGCTCATTTACACTGCATGCCCCAGAGGTAGGAGAGGGGCGGGGGAAGGGGGGCACAGTGACTGCTCGCAGGCAGTGGTGAGCGGGGCACTCCCTCAGTCAGCTGCTGTGGTGTCAGTGGGAGTGGGGTGGTGAGCACCAACTGGTGATTGGTGACTACCCACAGACACTGCTGGCAGCATCCAGCAGCAAATCGGGGATCCCTCGCGGACACTGCTGGCAGTGTCAGCAGTGAGTGGGGGGTGGTGAGTGGCAACCACCCACAGATGCCAGTGGCACTTCTTGCAGGGGCTGCACTGCCAAACTCTGGGGGTGCACATGCACCTGTGTGCACCCCCTGTGTGTCACCAATGATCCAGCTTTTTTTTTTTTTTGTCCAGGTAACAACACACATTATTAACTAACCACTTACGTCCAGATTTTAAAAATCCCAAGCACTCTTATAAGGGTACTAACTGATAAGGACCAAAGAGTGAATGACAGAACTAAAATGGATTTTGCCGAAGTCCATCTTTGAGATTTTCCATTCCAAAAACATGCTTTATGTTATGTTAAAAGGCCCCAGTGGCTTAGCTTACATATATCTTCAATGAGAAGGGAAAATAGCTTGCTTCTTGACAGGTTTGTTTTTTGTTTGTTTTTATTATTTTTTGGGGGGGTGGAGTTTAACTCATGTTAAGCAAATAATTTCCTAGTTTGATATGCATAATATCCATCTAACTATGCACTTATTGAAATGTAAGAAAATATTTACTTTCTTATGATAGGATTTTGGCACCAAAAAAACCAAGCAAACCAACTCTCTCAGTCATTTTTGTTTTGCTTTTGCATTTGCCAAATGCAATATTTCTGATATATGATGAATGAACCTGAATGTTTGACTGGCTTGATTGATAAGCCAGTCTTTCCTTCTGCAAGCTGTGGGAACAAACTGTTCATAATTTTCTCTTTCATGGTAGTTTACAAGCACTGCAATTGGACTACCTACTAAAAATCATTTGTTGTGAAGTGTACAATACTGTGTTTATGTCAAGGTAGCATTAGACAAACATTTTAATGAGAGGACTCTCATCCAAACCCCACTACTTGAGCTTGTAGGGTAATCTTCTCCTGTAGAATTGCTAGGGAATGGTTTTTGTGTGTGGAAAAGCAGACCTCGCCTAAAAGTTGGAAACTTTGTAAATGTAAAAATGCTCAAAGTAGGTAGGCCATTTACTCCCAAGAAATAAGCATGCTATTGGCTGGCTCTAAGTCTCAATTCAGCTCTGTCCCCAATTCACTGTGCAACATAGCCAGTTAGCTTCATCTCTGTATTCATCCACATCCAGTTTTAAAGCAGAATTCATACTTTCTACACTACCGTATTTATTCAATTCTAAGATGGTTTTCTTCTCCCATTTAACATGCGGGGAAAAAAGCCCCTCATATTAGAAATGAGCATGGTGGAGTACGGGGGGCAGGCAACTATGTGGCTTGGGCTCCAGCCCCTGCCCAGGGTCATGGCTGTAGCTGCAGCTGCTCCCCTGCCCACCACCTTCCCCTTACAGCCTCTTCCCCACCCCCCATTCAGCCTCTCCTCCCCCACTTGTCCCTCCCTCCCTTATGCTTACTCTGCACTGGCCGAGTCCATCCACATGGCAGCCAGGAGCATGGCCCCTGCTTGGCCCCATAGCAGTGGCACACAATCTGCCATATATATAAATCTATAAAAATGTCCGTGTGTAGAATCTAATTATTGGGTGCTGTCTTACAGTCACGATAGTCTTAGATTTTGGTAAATGCAGTAACTCTCCTTTACAAAGGGATGTTATGGATGTTATAAGGCTCCAATTCAAAGTGCTACATCTGCCTAACTTTAATTTTTCTGAAGTATGTATTCAGGTGCCTTGAAGTCGAGACTATTAATGGTTATGGAGTACTCTGAATCTATAAATCTCTATTAATGATAACAGATTTAGCAACGATAATGAGAAATATTATTATTATTTTGGCTATACTGGAATTATTCATTATAAACTTAATTCCATTTGGATAATTCCCGAAGACTCCACTTGGGTATCAGCTCCTCATTGTACCATATACTGGACAAACATTTATGAAAAGACAGACCTTTTTCAGAAAGATTAACACATGGGTTATTACAGGGAGCTAGCAATGGCATATGGACAGTATATAATTAAGGCTGCTAAGGTCACCTTAACAGGCATGAAAAAATATGGCGATGCATTGTCTTTTTCAAAAGTTGCAACTTAAACTTACAGTTCCAGATTACCAAAGCTGTCTCTGAGTTTTGTTTCCTCTCCTCCCAAGTGGCAACATCCTTCTAAAACAACTTGCTTAGGGTTGGACCTATTTGATTCCAACTCCAGAGTAATACTGTTTTCAGAAATGTCCTTATATTGTTAAAATATTTAGTAGTTACTCAAAAACATTCAATATTGATCAACTTGAATTGTGTCTCCCTGAAGAGCCTGTAGGAAAGGCAGAGCCTATAGAAGAGTGTGCTGGCACATAAGTATATTTGGAAATTGCTTTGAACAAGACAGTCACGTGAAAAAAAATGTTATAGCCTCATGACTGCGAAGACAAAGTTGAAAAATGTGACAAACCAAATCCACAATATAAAACTCATAATGCATAAAGCAGATCCCTAGAGGGTTTTTTTGTTTGTTTGTTTTTTCCTTGGCTTTGATATGCCTCATTCAGGACTTCCAGACATTTGGAATTACCATCTCTGAAATAAGTTTGTAGGGCATATGTGCATCATAGGGTGTGTACAGCATGGGACATACGCAACATAGGCTGTGTCATGACATGGCCTGAGCTTCACCTATGTAACAATGATGTGAGTTTAGCACGTGCTGTAGAAAATGATGAAGTACACTTACATAATGTAAGGAAATGAAAAAGGATTGTCATAGTGCGAAAGCAAAACCAGTATGAAAAGTTCCGTGTTACGTACATAACCATGGTTAAACCACACAACTTTGGACTTTCCCAAAGCTCAGCAGAAGAGAGGAGTCAACTCAGTAAGAGTCCCCAAGGGAACAAAACAGCCTGGCCAGCAGACCTGTTTTTCCCTTGACAGCAAGGCTACGTAAGCACTAGCTTTATTAATACAAGCAAGTCTTCACTGTTGTGTATCCTGATAAAGTTTTTAAGTTGTGACCAGAATAGTCTGACTGGTCATCAGTCTCAGTCTCACTCTCAATCTTAAAATAACACCTTTTATTTTAATTCCTTGACATCTTGAGGTACTGCACCACCAATGACTATTGCAAAATGAAAGAAATATACCCAAGGAAAGCATTGCTGCCCAGAGTTCCATTATTATATAGGGCAGTTGGCTAGGCAGATTTTGTAACTCCATCCCTTGGCAGTAATTCCCAATGAATTGCCTGAAAGCAAACTTTAATTTCTATGGAACTGTCTTCGGCCAACTGTCATTTTAGATTCTTTTGCAAAAAAGAGGCTCTGGAGTGAGCAAGAGATTTTCTGATTTTATCCTTTTGCTTTCCCACAGCAGTGATCAAGAGTGCAACAGGTTGCTGAATGCATACAAACATGCTATACATTTATTTCACTAGCACATATCTTCATTATCCTATCTCCAGAAACATGTTTGCTATATACAATATGAAACAAATTCTCTCTCATCTCCTATTTGCTCTCTTCTCTCCATATTGTCTTCAGCATCTGGGCCTCAACACCATGTATCAGCTGCTAACATATACAAACCACAGGCTGATGCACCTGCAGTAGCTGAACCTCCATCCAGCTGGAAGCAACTGGCTGTTCATTTAATTTGAGGCAGATTGTGCTAATCATTACATGCATTATTTTTCTGCCAGGGCTGAGTGGCAGTTTCTCAATAGACCTGATTGTGAATGAATGGGCGGTTTGAGAAATGGCAGAGCGCTCTGATGGAATGCCAGCAATTCCACCCACCGCCGGATGGAGAAGCTGACATTTTGTACCTCATTACTATGAAACCCACAGGTAGGTTTACTTGTTTTTACACAAAGAATGCAATTAAGTTATTATCTGCCTTCAACACAAGCTGTGGATCTCACACAATAAAGGGGGCTGGATTTGCCTTACAAAGTGAGCAAGGACTTGGTTTGCTTCCTGGGTTGTGCTAGTGGCTGGTCACCAGTCTTTGAGTCATGTGACACATATAAACAAAGGAAAGTAGGCGACTGTACTCTGAGATCTTGCCTAATAGTTCTTTTTCCCCATATTTATTATTCTGGGTTGCTCTAGAGGGAGGCTTTTTGTAACTTGTTTACAATAAAGAAAAAGGCTTTTGCAATCACAAGGCTTCTCCGTTATGTTTTTCCACCTACCTGAACTAATGACACAAAGGGGAGGCTGTCAACTGTGTGCAGTGAGCCACAAGGGCTTTTAACACTGGCGCAGTGATTATGGCATGATTTAGAAATAACAGTTTTATCTCAGGAAAGAGAGTAGAGTCAATCTGCTTGAATTGCATCTGATTTTCAAACCAGTTGATACAGGTGACACACTAATAAAGGGGCAAAATAAATTAACCTGTAAGCAAGCACTTTTGGAATAACAGTTTCCTTGTTTTAAAAGCTGTACAACCATGAGACATGCTTTCTATTCCTATTTCAAAGTTCCTAAGAGCCTTCATGTCTCAGTATCAACACTGTTTTCAGTCCTGGAGTTACCTTTCTAAACTTTGCTGATATAGTACAACTGGGTTTTATTCACAACAGGGTCAACCAAAGTCTTCTGCATAAGCAAGTGTTGCTGAGACCATAGCTTTAACCTATTCTTGTCTCCGACTTCTGATACAAAGGAGTGGATCTTGACCAGGAACAAAGATAACAGCTCAGTCTTCTCATGGATTTTATTTTTCCATTTCAAACTTTGCCAATGCCAAAACAGCAGCTATTAATAAAGCAGCCACTGCAGCTAATAACAGCTCTGAGAACAAATTCAGTCCAGTTGCCTTTCAGATGATGATACCAGGACTTGGAAACAACAAATTGGATATAGGCTTTCAATTTGAAAAGTTTAGCTTAAAGTGCAGTGGCAGAAGCAAACTCAAGGCCAAAGGATAATACCATATTTTCTTGCCTATAAGTGCAGCCAGGTTCACCTTTCAGAGCTTGGGTTGAGTCCCAAGCTTGAATGCTGCTGTCTTGATTGGTGGAGACCATCCACCAATCAGAAGGCAGCATGAGACAAAGTCACACCTCTTTCCTGAGGAGAGGGAGAGAAGAGCCCCCCCGGGCCTGATTGAAGACCGTAAACTGTCAGGTCTGGAAGACTTCAGGGGCAGAGCCCTGGAGCATATAAAAGGAGCTGCATGCCCAGCATGAGGGCCAGATGCAATGAGGACTCAAGAAGAGCAAAGCCAAGAAAAGCTGGGAGCTCTCCCCCAGTGGGCAATAGACTGAAGGCTCCTGAAGCTGCCACTGGAGGAGCAGCCTTGGGAGCGATACAAGACTGTTCAGGCTGTTGACAGCACACAGGGACAGTGTGCAGAGACCTGGTCCTGGGAGCAGTGTGAGACTGCTCAGGCCCATCATGGTGCACATTTCGGTGCATGGAGCCCAGGCTTTGGGAGCCACAAGTGGCGACTTGAGCCTTCAACCCCGGCAGGGCCTTGGGGGCCACAGTGAGGCAGCTCAGGCCCCATCTCCTGGCAAGCAGCCAGGTCTCATGGTGCACAGGGCAGCACACAGACCCAAGACTTGGGAGTCAGGAAGCAGCAGAGGCTGGTTGGGTTAACCACCCAGCATGAGGACAGCTGGCCGGAGCCTGAAAGGCCCAGCCTGTGCTAAAAGAGCCCTCAGTGCCAAACCAGGGTACAGGGAAATAGTGCTGCAGCATGAGACCCAGGAGCCAGCAGCTAAGAGGAGCCCTTGGTTCCCAAAGCAGGGCACAGGGTGGGGAGGAACCCAACACCACAGGAGAGGTCTGGAGAAGCGCTCCAGCAGAAGAGACCCCATCAAGCTGAGCCCTGAGCACACCACCTGAGGGGATGCAAGTCATTCGGCCTTTGGATCCCACAAGGGAAAAGACATTTGGGGCGGGCAAACCCAGAGAAGGGGCTGGGTACGCAACCCCCCACCTAGTCAAGGCCTTAAGGGGAGGGGCCCCTGCTGCTTCCTGGACACCCTCCAAGGGACCCCATTGGAGGAGGACTATATCTTGCCATGGGTCAGGGACTATATTAAGGGATAAATGTTATTAAGATTGTTCATGTTTGCGCCTTATATTTTATAATTGAAATGTTGTGTTGTGATGTTGTAAATAGTGTTATTTAGGGTTTAACCTTGGTTATTGGCTAGTGTTCACTGTGTAAATATATATTTAGTTTTATGTATTTTATAACTTAATAAATTGTGTATATAGTTAAGAACTTCTTGGGCTTGGGCTAACTCACTAAAGGAAAGAGGGATCTGCTTGAAATTCTGGCATCCCCCTCACAGCACTCACTCCTGCCTACCCATCCCATCCAACTGAGAATAGGGCACACTCTAGGGTGTACCCAGGTTACATAAACACACACCTTTTCCCCCAAAAATTCAACTGCTGTAACTTGGAGTGCCCAATATAAGTTAGGAAATAACAGCTTTTGCCCCTACTGTAGAGGGTGAGGAAAGTGGAAGTCAATGTTTCAGTGCTGCACATGAGGTTCCCTCACTGCTGACTGCAGATACTTTTCTCCTGCAGGAGAAAGGAAAGCTTTTTTTTTTATGCTGCCTTTCAGAGATAGGTGTGTATCTTATTCAGGGGATATTATATGCAAGTAAATATGGTCTTTTAAGAAGATTTTCAGCATGGGGCAGTAGAATTAAGCAACCCACAGAAACTGAAATCCTAATATTTAAAAAAAACCAACCACCTATTATCAAAAATGCCATCTTACATCTGATAAGAAAATGTACTTTTTCAGGCAACCTTGATTAAACGTTAATCCAACCAATGTTATTATCAGATTGAAACGTATACAGGTGAAAAGATTCTTTGTTTAAAGACAGCCCCACTGATGGGTATGTCATGAGAGTTTCTCATTTGTGAATAAGAACATCTACAACTAAGGGTTTTAGAGACGGACATTTGGGCGAAAGGAATGCTTTTTCTCCTGGTCAAGCTGTAGTCTGAATTTCAAGTCACATACAATGAACCTCACTCAGTCTTAAAAAATTGTCACAGCAGTCACAGACACCACCGATTTGAAGAAACTCTACAATGCATGTTCCACCTTGCCATTCAGGCACAGTGGAAAACTACTGATTGGAGTGTCATTCAGTCAAGGATGTTGGCCTAGAGACAAGAATGGGGGCATTATCCCTCCAGACTCCATCTCCCATGGTGGGGGTGCATCCAGACAAGTACGCACATGCAATTTGAGGCATGTAGTGCACGTGCAATCATTTGCCACACTGCTAATTTGCAGTGCAGTGCCAAACTGTGATACCAGGAGATTCTGGGGTCAAAACAAAATGCTGCAAAAAGCAGTGTGGCACACACACAGCAGCAGCAGGAGTCACCAGAAAGAAGGCCTGACTCTGGCTGCTGGCCAGGCTTTGCACAGCCAAATTGGTGCTACTGCTGCCCTGGGAAGCCCCCAGGGACCCCAAGTAAGGCCGCTAGGACCAACACAGGTGGCCCTGCACAGACTCCCCTAACCCACCCAAGACAATTCAGTGCGAGTCAGAGAACACATGCGGGGGTGTGCCCTAGGCCACAAAGCTGCAGCACATATTTGTGCTGCTGGTACTTGTGCCACAGCAAATGCCCTGCATGTAGAGATGCATCCAGGGAGGTTATTATGGTAAGCATGTGATAACCTTCTTTTTCCACCCCCAACTCTTCCCATCCCCTACACACACTTCTGCCATTGAATTTACTAAGAGTTACCATGCCAAAACTGTAGTCCAATTCATAAACACAACTCATACCTATTTATCTTCCTAAAACTGTATGAGGATAAAAAAAGATGCCTTTGCTTCTCCTAATCTTGAAGAGAACAGGTATTTTAGAAGCTACACAAATGATTAACACACCTAAAAGACATAATAATTACTACCCTATTTTACTCATATGTGGTAGCTATGCTCACTAATTGTTTATCTGACCCTTGCAGTTGCATAAAATTTCAGCAAGTATGAATTGAATAAGGCCACAGTTAAATAATCAGAAGGTACAGCCTTCCCAGATTCTGCAATGTAGTTTTTACTGTATTGGCTATACTGCGCAAGATCCATAAAAGCAAAAATCAACCTGAGACGTGAATATAAGAGTAAATGCTTGGCATGTCCTTAAAAGCCATCTTTCCTCTTAAATCCTAAGTATACAAGGAGCACAAATACTTAGATGATTCAAAATGAAAGCAAGTTGCTCTTCTAAAATGTATATTTTCTGTTTATAGACCTCACAAATGTAACAACCATGAGCACCATTTGGACAGACAGTTCATTAGAAGCTCATTGAAAGTCAGTTATCATCATCACACTCTTTGAGATTGTCACAACCCAAATCAAGTGAGTGTCCCTGACACCAATAGACCACCCCCTCTGAGTGATTGACATTACCCTAAATTTAGTCACGTTCCGCCTCATTAGGTATTCCTACTTGGCAGTTTATCATTGGCTACTCTAAAAGTATAAAAGTCTGCACAGTTTCCGCCAAGTTGGAGCATAGCACACTCTGACTACGTTGCGGGAAAGACCTCGTAGAGCTCTGAGCACGTGGCAGGGTGAATTTGGTGGACTGATCACCCACCCACCAACGGCTCCCTGTCAGCGACCTCCCGACGTACCCCTTCCCTGCACGCTCGTTTCATCGGTACACTCATTGCAGTAACCCGATTTGTAACTACATAAATGACCACACAGCCTGCATCGCAGCCACCAGCAGCGTAAGTAAAATCCATTTTAAACCCAATACGCTGTTTCGCCTCTCCATCTGCCAGCCTGCCTGATGTCTGCCTAGTTAACCACCACTTCCCTCGGTCGACTCTGACCAGTTGACCGTCCGAGACATGGCATCATGAACAGGATTTAAGGGCACAGTGATGGGAAAGATTCGAATCGAGTGTTGCCCCTGGCGCACCAGAGGGCATCCTCTGACCAATTCTAATGAACTGTGGGTCCATATTGCATACCATCAGGCAGGCGACCTGGGAAAGAAGCTTATCAGTGGTTTCCTTTCGTTGAGAGGGGAAGAAAAATCTTCAAGAGAGTGGGAGATCCATCTCCACCCTGGGGCATTCGGGTGCTTGATGAGTAGCAATCATCAGGATGAAGTAAGCACAGTGGATCACCCGGGATGAAGTAAGCACAGTGTCCCTTATTAAAGTTAAGCCAGCGGACAAAGTGGAACCAACCCTTGCTCAACAGTACGCCCACTGTATAAGATGTGTGCGGGAGGGCGGAGAGCCGACACCGGCTGACCAATTCAATCCCCCAACTCTGGTGCCTGGATCGAGGGGCTATGAGCTCTTCTCAGAACTCCGGGAGAAGTTAGAGTCGGAGGGCTGCATTGCCACACGGTGGACGGGCCTGAAGTGGGATAAAGGAAAGATGTTAAATGTGATGTTCCGCACTGTTACAACTTTGTTACAGGAAAATGCGAACCTAGAAGTTCAGGTCCTCACAGCCACCCAGGTGGCTAAAGAAGCGGCGGTGGAAGAAAGCCCTGGGCTGACCGAGAACCCTGAGCCGCCAACATTCCAAGATGGTGCCAGGGAGAAGGGAGAACGCACAAAAAGCTTCGGAGTAGAAGGCGCGGTCATCGGCCCCTCCCCAAAAAGTGACGCCAAAAGAAGCTCCATCCCCTGGCATGGCGTCAGTAGTGGAGCCACCCCTCTACAAGGGAGAGAAGTTCCCGCCCTATACAGTTAACCCCCTCCTAACCACAGTCCATCCCATAATAATGATTAGGCAGGTCAGATGCGCAGGATGCAACTCGTACCATCACTGCGTATCGCATCCGCACGCGGGGAGAGTTGCAAGAGTTACATAAAGAATCGAGGATAAGACCTGAAGAATCATTGGCCATGTGGCTGGGACGCCTAGTAGTGGAGTTCGGGTCAGACTTGTTACAAATAGAAGCAGCAAATTATCTAACTCATCAAGCCTCATGGAGCAGAAGACATGCCACCAACCTGGATGTGGTAGTGAGTAATACTCTCTGGCCCATCCCACTCCCAGTGTTTGTCGCCAGACAAGCGACCCACAAATTTCATGCCTCACGTGAAGGTCGTCCAAAAAGCCAGTGCAGAACAACTCCTGCTGGCCATAATAGGAGTATCATAAGCCTCCTGGAACCCCAGTGTACACCAACTGGGACTGACGCGGGCTCAGTGTAGAGGAGAGTGGCCTCACTGTCACTTGTGGAATCCTGGAGCTGTCCCTGCAATCTTAAACAGTATAGAAAAGCCTGTGTGGAAGTCTATGGGGGAGACAACGCCACGACGCTTAGACTCCTCCTCAATCCATTGGCTAGACAGCAGGCGGGGAATCTCCTGAGTCACCTTCCATGTCTGCAGGCCATTATGGAGTCGTCCATGAGGGTTTCCAGTGACGTGGAACATCACTCTTCAGCGAGCCCTGTTAGAACTCAGAAACAGAAGTGCTGCGAGTCTGACGTCCCACGAGAATTGCAAACATTGCTGCAGCGAACACCAAAAGAGAGGGCCATGTTCAGGTTCCTCCTGCAGTGTTCCAGACTAACGAAGCGACAATTGCAACTTCTAGGGGACAAAGGCAAATGGCACCTCGCAAATGAACTGGGCTTTGAATATGACGACTAAATATGGCGATGACCGACTGCCAACCCCGGCTCATCACGATTAACTGATTCATTGCCCTGTTGTTTTCCAGTTTCATGGCGTGTTCAATTGTTGCCACTTTTCTTGTTTGTTTGTTTGTTCTTTCTTTTGCAGGCTCAACGGTGATGGAGTGATGATCCATGACTGCCCGATCGTGAGAACTGCCCGATCGTGAGAACGACCAAGACACATTCAAGTCTGTTATCAATGGGTTCCTCAGCAAACGGAGTTGACTCAAAAACTTCGGCTCGGACCTGGACCTCCTGTCATTCGGGGCCAGGACTCTGACTGATGGCTCATCAACAGATAATCTTACCGCGTGCCTGTGATGCCACCTTTTGTTAATGACCCCATGTTCACACCCTTAGTCTACCCCTTTAGTGTAAACATATGGCTTGAGGTGAGAAGTAACAACTCGGTCACAGAATATTCCTAACACAAGCACCACGAGTAAAGAAAGAAGAGAGATAGAGTGTGTATTTTACAAAAGAAGGTTTAGAACGTAAAGAAGGAGGTGAAGAAGATGATGATGGAAGGGGGCAAGTAGTAAAAATACAAAGAGAAAGGTGATCAGGTTCGATAAGGACCTGTACACTATAGGAAGAGGAAAGAGAAGAGAAGTGACAGTAGAAGGAAAAGAGGGGAACTTTAAATAGAAGAAGAAAAAGAATGAAAGGTGTCGTAGGTAAATGAAGAGTAAAAGTATATGGTGTCAAGACACTGAGAGGAAAAGCTGTTCAATAACAATGGTTAATTAGTAATGATGGCACAAGAAATCAGTGTTACAATTAAATTTTTACAAATCGAGACAATTGTAAGAACCCCTGCATGGGGGCATTAAATTAAATACCCTATTCTCAATTATTGTGGAGAGTCGAATTAAAGGGAATATGTCATATACGTTAATCAACATTTCATTACTTTGTATTGCTATTAGTCGTAGTAATCATTGTTGTGTATCTAGATTGTTGTGTTTTATAGTTTGTAAAAAGAAAAAGACGACCTGTAAT
This sequence comes from Caiman crocodilus, assembly GCA_030014935.1. Classification (NCBI taxonomy): domain Eukaryota; kingdom Metazoa; phylum Chordata; order Crocodylia; family Alligatoridae; genus Caiman; species Caiman crocodilus. The sequence goes on from JAGPOW010003395.1 coordinate 27,642,985, forward strand.
TTGTATGTACCCGCTTGCTACCTCAACCTTGTAACGACGCAATGGAGTTCCTGGACGAAGGTCGCCTTTTACCTAGATACTTTGTCTATTGTGTCATGGCCAAGGGGGCATGTCACAACCCAAATCAAATGAGTGTCCCTGACACAATAGACCACCTCCTCTGAGTGATTGGCATTACCCTAAATTTAGTCACGTTCCGCCTCATTAGGTATTCCTACTTGGCGGTTTATCATTGGCTACTCTAAAAGTATAAAAGTCTGCGCAGTTTTAGCCCAAGTTGGAGCAGAGCATGCTCTGACCACGTTGCAGGAAAGACCTCACAGAACTCTGTGCACGCCGCGAAGAGCTCTGAGCACGTGGCAGGGTGAATTTGGTGGACTGATCACCCACCAACGGCTCCCCGTCAGCGACCTCCCGATGTACCCCTTCCCTGCATGCTCGTTTCATCGGTACACTCATTGTGGTAACCCGATTTGTAGCTACATAAGTGACCACTCACCCTGCGTCACGGCTACCAGCAGCACAAGTAAAATCCATTTTAAACCCAATACGCTGTTCCACCTCTCCATCCGCCAGCCCGCCTGATGTCTGCTTAGTTAACCACTGCTTCCCTCGGTCAGCTCTGATCAGTCAGCTGGCCGAGACAGAGATCACAGTTATTTCCACGCCTGACTATACAGAAATTGTCATAGTTTAGAACGGTAAGTGTTTACTCATTCATGATGATTGGTGGGTCTAGTTAGACTTATAAACAACATTCAACCATCCAAGGAATAAAATATTCTTATTTGTAATATAACCAGGCACTCTGCTACTGGTGCTTCTATATTGTTTGTTCAAATATTAGCCAATTTCTGGAAGTTAAGATACATTTTTCTAGAATATTTTGAAGGCTGAAACCTAATTTAATTTGAGTGGTTAGTGAGCTATGGAGAGGAAATGTGAGCACTGTGTTATTTGGAGTTCCTTGAAGCATTGCGCGTCAGTGCTACTTCAATACTTTTCATAGAAAATATCTGATAGATAAGATAAGGCAAGGCAAGACAATCACTTGACCGTAACAGAAGACATGAAACCCAAGGCTAACCCTTGAAAGTTCTTATTTTAACTGCATACACAGGTGAGATTTTCTCTGGCCCATTAACTGGGGGACAATAAAGAAAAGAACAAGTGATTCAGATGATATTGTAGCAAAGTATTTTCAAGTGTTTCTCACAGTCGCTGAAATTCAATAAATAATTTCTGAGTTTAGAATGTACTAAGCCAAAGATTTATGTTGATGTGAAATGCCAATCTGATTTAGCTCAATAAACGCATCATGGTTATCTTAGTCCCTGCGCACTTTTCCTCTTAAGACTAAATGTTAACATGGAAGAAAAAGAACCTTGCTATAAAAACAGGGAGAAATTTGGTCTCTTATCTCCAGCAGAAAGACATGAAGATTCAGAGGATACCTTTATATCTTTTGAATATCTTGCCAAGACTATCAATACTCTATTTTATGTCTCTCAAATGAGAAAATAGAGTTAAATTTTCCATGTCAGGTATGTGCAATTATATAAGTGATTATTGACTTTAATGAGCTACTTGGAATTTAAAAACTATTATAAATCAAAGCAGATTTAGGCCCACATTACAAACTCTAATGCCATGTACAGAGGTTCAAAAAGCTGGAGGAGGAATTGATTCAAGTTGCATGGTTTTCTCTAAGCAACCTAGTTAAGATCAGGAGTAAACAGCATATATGTTTGCCCTTATAGGGTGTGAGGTGGTGGGAAGGAGGAGCAGCAGTGCTCCTGGAGGTCTCCCAGTGTGTCCTGCATGCTTCCTGAGCTGCTAGGGACTACCAAGAGCAGCCTAGCACCCAGACCACCCCTGAACAGCTGCCAGGCATGGCAACCACACCTCCAACTCCCCACTGCCTCATCATCAACCCTCCCCCATGGTCCACCTAAAGATTTCCAGATGAACCCCAGAGAAAGTGTTCTCCCTTGTTAATTACATAATTCTACATCCCAGCCTGCCTACACCCTGCCATGGCATCCCACCACCCACACCCAAGCCTACAAACCCAGGAGCTGCAGCACATCTTGCTTGTTGCTCTGTGCAACTCTTGCCAGAGGCTGTGGGACATCATGCACAGCCATCAGGACTAGACCTGGAAGCTGGTTACCATGGGATGTGGCTTCCTGCCCCCAAGCCAGCAGTTGGCCAGCCCACACAGGGCCACCTACCACACTTGCACCCACCAAGCATCCTGGGCTGAGCCACTGACTTCCATATGGCCAATGACAATGACCAAGGACACCATGGACACTGGGGTTTCCTAGTACTACCTCCAGACCATTAAGTGCTAGTTCTGAGAACATACTACCAGCAGTCAGTGGTGGAAGTGGATCATCCTGGACACCTAGGATGAAAAACAGTGAGTCCAGATTTTCCACATGCTCTGGACCACTTTCATGAGCATTATCACCCCTCCCCCCACATTATGCACCAGGACATCAGCATGCAGTCACCCCTTACTCTGGAAAAGTAGGTGGCCATCACCATCTTGAAACTGACCACTCTTGGCAGTATCCACTTCAACCAGTCATCTGAGAGGTGTGTCTGGTCATTCAGCATGTCCTGGCCAACTGCTTTATCTGCCTTATCAACCCACAGGAGATGACTGCCAGCTTCTACCACACGACCTTCCCCAACTGTGTGGGGACTATGGACAGCACGCACATCCCCATCCTCTGCCTGCCTCAAGTTTCCCAGGCATTCTTCAACCACAAGGGCTACTTCATCATCCTGCAGAGTGTTTCCAACCATCAGGACCACTTCACCCACATCTTGGCCAGTTTTTCAGGCAGCCCCCACAATGCCCATGTCCTACAACACTCCATTCCCCCAGATGACAGAAAATGGGTACTATTGTCCAGGAATTCCCAGTTTTGTCATCAGTGCCATCCTCATCCCTCACTTTATCATTGGGATCGGGGGGGCAGCTTACCCACTCCTGCCCCGGCTCATGAAGCCCTACATAGGACAACCTAATGACCAAAAGGAACACTTCAACTATTGTGCACACAGGCAGGGAGTTCAGCTCCATGGAACCCTGGCCAACTACCTCCTGGCCCACAGGAACCATGAGCACTCCCTGAATGAGTAGAGCAAAGTAGCATTAAGAAATGCCTAAGCTCTGGCACGAGGTGATAGATCTCCTGCCTTGGGCTCCTCTGGCCCCGTGTCCAGAAGCTAAACATAAGGGTGATCCCAGGCCACTATCCACTTGAGGAGGCTGCAGGGGAAGGGGGAGAGGGGAAAAGGAGGGAGGGTCCCAGTCTCCCACTGTGGGGACTCCAATTGTGTAACCCTTGGCCACACCCAAGGCTCACCTCATGCAGTGAGACTAAGCCTTGGGGGGGTGCCCATCTCTTCCATGGCTGGGGTGCTCCTCTGAAGTAGAACCAAGGCCAAGAGAGGGGTAGCAGGGATTGGAAAATTTCTCCCACAAGCCCCCTGTCTGGCAGGTGGATGAGCTGGGACAGATGGGCTTCAGTGCCAACCACTGTCCCAGTGCAAGCCTGGCATGGCAGACTAGTGGGCTGCTCTCTCCTCCTGGAGTCCTGTGTTCCTGCATCCCCACTGGAACTATCCTGGAACTGTCTGCAGAGGGGCTGCACACAAAGGGGTGGCCTGTAGCACCAACTGGTCCTTCATAAGCCACAGGGAGGATCAGGAAGGCAAGCAGGTTGTGTCCAATGACCATCTTCTGGAGACAGGATTGCACAGAAAGCTTTGGGCTAAGGAGGCATCATCATGCCACCACCTCTCTGTCCAGGGGCTTCACATTTCCCCCTGGTGTCTGGGTGTTCATCACAGTCGCATGGAATGGGGTAAAGTCCTATCATCTGGGGTAGTGGGGCACCATCACTCAATGCCAGAGCCTTTACCACAACCAGGAGGAGAGCTGGGTGTGAGTGCTGTGGTTGATGCTTCAGGGACAATCACCACTGGGCCAGAGTCCTCAGGGACCCTCGCCAGCAGCAGACCCTTTGCCCTATGACTCCTGGGTACCCACTTGTTGCATCATCCTGGGGCCTTCCTGCACTTCCTCCAGGAGCGGTGTCTCTGCCTGCTGGGTGCTTGGCTGGAGCAGCCAAGCACAAGCCAAATGATAGTGCACCTCCCTGAAATGAAGGAGTAAGGGGGACCTGCAAAGCAGGTGGGAATGCCAGAAGACAGCAATCTGACTTAAAATAGATTGGGGAACTGTACACAAGAAACTTAAGGAAGTCCAGGTTGGATGAATGGGCTGTAAGATGCCCAGAAAACTGGCTGGCTCATCAATGACTCAATGACTTGTTGGCAGCCAGTACCAACTGGAATGTCCCAGGAGTGGGTCCTGGAGCTGGTTTTGTTCAAGATCTTCATCAATGATCTGGAAGATGGGACAGAGTGCACCCTCAACAAGTTCACAGATGTCACACTGGCAGGTGCAGTAGATGCACTGGAGGGTAGGGCTAGGATTCAGAGATAAATTGGACCAAGGAGGATTGGACCAAAAGAAATCTCATGAAATTCAATATGGACAAAAGCAAAGTCCTGCACCAAGGATGGAACAGTCCCATGCACCAGAACCAGCTGGGGACTGACTAGGAAAGCAGCAGCTCTGCAGAAACAACCTGTGGGCTACAGTGGATAATAAGATGAATATGAGCCAACAGTGGGCCCTTGTTGCCAAGAAGGCTAACAGCATACTGGGCTGTATTAGGAGGAGCATTCCAACAGATCAAGGGAAATTATTATTCCCTTCTGTTCAGCACCTTTGAGAGCACATCTGTAGTATTGTGTCCAGTTTTGGTTCCCCCACTACAGAAAGGATGTGGACAAATTGGAGAGAGGACAACAAAAATGGCTAGAGGGATGGAGCACATTATTTCTGGGAGAGGCTGAGGGAACTGGGCTTGTTTAGACTGGAGAAGAGAAGACTGAGAAGGAATTTAATTGCAGCCTTCAAGTACCTGAAGAGTGATTACAAAAAGGATGCAGTTAGACTGTTCTCAGTAGTGGCAGATGACAGAACAAGGAGCAATGCACTCAAGTTGCAGCAAGAGAAGTTTAGATTAGCTTTTAAGAAAAACCCTCTCACTAGCAGGGCAAGTAAAGTACCAGAAAGAACAGGCTATCTAGAGAGGTTGCAGAATCTTTATCCTTCAAAGTTTTTAAGACCTGGCTAGACAAAGGCTTATCTCAGGTGGTCCTGCTCTGAGCAGAGCATTGAACTAGATGACCCCCTGAGGTCCCTTCCAACCCTAATTTTCTATGATTCTGACTGTCTGGAAGAACACTATGCATCTGAAAATTAATAAAAATTAAGCAATATTGAAGAGATACTACAGGGAAGAAAAAAAAAAATGAAAGCAGAAGCAGGAAGCCTGTGAGCAGAGTACATTCCTGGATTAGATCAGCATTAGAAGATAACAAAATAATGAATTCTGCTGGTGAAACCCAGATTTCTCTGTGAATAAAATTCTCCTCTCTGATCTGCACTGTGGACCTCTGCTGGATATTCTGCTCTCATTACATGTATTCTTGGCTTGTTTGGGATTTTTTTTTTTTAAATCAATAGCTGCAGTCTCATCAGAATAAGATTCACATTGTGAGTCTCTTGACCATTGCATAAAGTGTATATACACATGCACACACTGTCACAGGGATGGAATTACCATAATTACGAGAGAAACTGGGTGGCATAAACAGAGAGTATAATCAAGTGGGGGGGGGTGGGGGGGAACCTAACGCAAGTTGAAAAATCTAGAAGCATAATTCTCCAATATCCTCCACCTTGTTCTGTCATTTACTCTGGCACAAAACAGATGCAACACATTGCTAGTCTAATCAAAAGGCCTTTCAAATCTGGCTTGCACTAAACTAAACAAGCAGCAACTAGAGAACTGGGTTTTAGACTCAATTCCCTTTCCTCTCCTCCACCTCTCTGGTCTCCCATTTCTAAGGCTTAAGTCTCCTCAGAGAAAGCTTTGATGTTTAACTATAGCAGAACATTAAAAACTGGCAAAACACTCCAAAAATAAGTCTAATCATATAAGCAGCATTCAGATGGGCATAACCTGTGCTAGTTCACTGAATGACAGTTTATATTGTTGCCAATGCTTCTATACTTGTATAAATGTCATTGAGTTCAGGAGGGTAGAGGGAATACCATCAACCCAAGATACCAACAGAACTCCTGAAACTTCCTTAGTCTGACAAAGGGTTTTTGAACCCGAAAGCTTGCTTAATAACTATTCTCCAACCATTTGGGTTGGTCTAACAAAAGATATCAGATTTACCCAAGGAACCTTGTTGCCAACAGAACTCCTTAGCATAGACCTGTCCTATAACAGAAGGGAAGAAAGTGCAGAAGAAAAAAAAAACAAAACAAAACATTCAGGGCAATAGAAAAAGGGAAATGGCACTACCCTGAATGAAGGAGGGAAGTCTCCTTACTTCTCCACTTGCAGTACAAGAGATAACAGATTTGAGTGGATCAGGCTTCCAGGCTACTTGTGCAGGTTATCTCACTTCTCCTCAATGTAATGGATCATGAATTTCTTATTTTCTTCTCTCCCACTGATCCCAGAACAGCCCTGCCACAATAACCTTACATTGATTTTTCTTTCACCTTCTGACAGGGGTGGAGTTGATTAACTGCATATCTTGTGATGCTGTGGCTGCTGCACTTTCAAATTATGCTTTCCTACTCATGCTGTGTGGAATGTGCCTCCCTGAAAATAAATCATTCACTAAAAAGATATATGGGGTCAGATTACCAGTGGCATTAAGTGCTTCCAGAAGAGTCAGGAGGACCCCTCAGAAAACTACCAGGCACTCCTATAAGTATATGGGCCCAGGGTAACTAGCACAACTTTGTTCTTATAATTACACAAAAAAGTGCATCTAAAAAACTATCCTCTCTCTGAAACTTCCCCAGCTTCTCCAACGTGATATTGTTTGGACACCTTTCACTATTTTTTTTGAATAACTGAAAGCTTGGGGTGGGGCAGGGGGGTGACATGGTTTGAACATGAACTTAAGTCATCTTTACCATTTTTAATTTAAAATTAAGGCAGGGAGCCCTTGGGCAACATTGGAGCTTTCCTAGCCCAACCACAAGGATACCGAGTTAAAAACTAAATGTGGTCTCCTTATTTGAGACGTTTTCCTAGCAATCCTCAGCCATTCTATAATTTTAAATACTTCTTTGGAGAACCCACAAAAGGCTGGTCATCTCATTATTTGTTGTTCTTGTTCTTTTGAGGAGAGGGAGGGGAGAAGCATCAGTCATTTTAAATGAATGATGTTCCTGTTTCATGGAATATCCACAGGTCTGGAGCCAGAGGGAACATTTTAGAAGTAAACTTTTTATTGATTCATTCTTTAGAACACCACATTCTTGTATGCAAAGGCTTGTCTTCTCACCTAACTTGTTTCCCTCTGCCCCCAGCCCCCTTCCCTGCTTCTCCTCTCCCAATATCTTGATTTTTTTTTTATATATATATATATACTCTGTAATAAATTCTCTACCATTCATTTATGTTTTAGATAGCTCACTCCATTTCCCCGACTGTTTCTAGAAACCATCTCATTCTGGACTTGCTATGTGGCTCAGACCCTTGGGTGCTGAGCTTGCCTTAGGGAGGTGGTGAATTTAAGACTATGGTGTGAACCTTGGGAATCAGCCTGGAAATGGGGCACATTAAAAGTATTTGGGGAAGCAGCAGATGCTTGCCTTCTGGTGTGGCTCAGGGGCTACTGGTGTGGTGAGTGATGGGCTACTACTGGGAAGGTTGCAAGTTCAAGTTTGGTTTAGATGTAGTGAATCAGCTGGAATGGGTGCCCAGTGAGTATGAGAAATTATGGTCATGGTGGCAGAATGGTTAAGGCAATGAGCTATTAGTCCATTGTGTTCTGCATGCATGGGTTTGAATTCCTATCCTTGCTGTCTGCAGTTCCTCTAGGTCACCTTACCCCCTCTGGTGATCTTCAAAAAGTATCTTGACGCCCTTCTTTCTGGGGTCATCTGATCCCAGCAGTCTTTCCAGCCCAAGGGCAGAGGGGCTAGACCTGATGATCTGTAAGGTTCCTTCCAGCCTCTAACAACTATAAAAACCTCTAATTCTTAACCACCTGTTTATGAAGAGGTTAACAAAACTTGCTTAGATCATAAAGATCAAATTACCATTAGTGTACCAAATAAAATGGAATCAGTTTATGCAACTTGCTGGTGTCTCATTTCCCAAAGCTGAAGTGAACCTTTACAAAATTTCACAACATGGTGCTTTGTGTGACCATTTGGGCTGACTGAGATGTTGTAATCTTTAACTATATCTGCTCATTAGTTAATATTTAAAAAGCATTGAGATATTTTCATTGGAAGGGAACCATACAAGTACCATTGTTAGAGCACTAAGAATTGCATGTACTTTAGAAAACTCTCTGGTGGGAGCATCTGCATCAAGTCTTCTGTGCACAAAGATACTTTTGCATGAAGGGAAAGATATGGGATACAAGATGATACACAAAGAGGGAGCTTCATGAGAGTGAGCCCCCATATTGTGCCTCTTCAGTTGCAGGCTGCTTCTGGATGCTAAATGGTTGGTACCTCTGCTACTGAAAATGAGTATCACTTCATTTTATGATGCCATCTACTGAAAATAAACCATAAGCGGGCAAGTGGATCACGAATCCATCTAGGATAGTGCTGACAGATCACAAGAGATATACAAGATTACAGATCTTTTAAACTCAAGCTATCCAAGCACGGACAAAGCTTATCATAAGAGTGACATATTTTGCTTCCAGCTGGAAAACTGCCAACCGTACTATACTTATCAATTGATCTAGGGATAGCGTTAGTTCTGAAGAAAACCCAAAATGAGGCCACCTCATTAAGTGTCAATCACTCCAGTTACAAACATCATTTTAAAAGTTCTTATGCAGCAAAATCCAGGCGAACATCACTTACTCAAGACTAAGGGTAGAACTAAAATTTTGCTTCTAAAGCACTTTAAAAAGTGAAGTAAATTTATTACAGAAACTTCCAGAGCAAGTTAATATAGATCATAATTTTTCAAAGCTGCTTGCTTGAAGTTAAGCTGTTAAATGAAGTAAACTTGACTGTATGATTACATGGTACATGTAATAGCACTACAGCCTAGCTAATTAGTTGTGTGGCAGGGGATCCTCTTCAAGGAAGGAGACACCCTGCTGGGAGGGTGCTCTGACAAAACCTTTTCTGAGGCACAAAAAATCTTGTGGTATGGCTCTGTACAAATCTAGACCTGCTTCTCCCTTATGGACACAAAGATTATTTCAGAGCAAGATTTTTGGCCAAATGCCTATGTTTTACTAGGATTCAACTTGGATAAGTGCATTTCTAATAGTAGAGTAATTTACCTAAAATAGCATTTTGCCTCTCTAAAACTGTGCACTTTAAAAAGTTGTTTCTGCCCAATGTCACCTAGCAAGTCTAAAAGAAGATTCACAGAATGAAAAAAAGAGCAAAAGTAGCAGTTAGGCTGATTTCAACAGCTATGCCCAAAAGGCCATGTCAATTCAGATATCCTTCACTGGTCCTTTGAATCTACATTCAGTTGTCAGGGATTTTATTCATAATAAAAAGGAAGCCTTCTTTCACTAGTTGCCTCTGTCTTGTTTGTGCCATGGGGTATTTGCCACTACTTTGCAATCCAGGAAAAAGGAAAAGACTAAAACATCTTACAGAACCACAGGAAAAGTAAGGTCACACAAGAAATACGTAGAGACATGCAGCACACCTGAAAATCTACTGAAGTCACTGTACCGATTCCCATGGACTTGAGCAAGTTTAGATGAGGCCCCTGTTTTTTCAATTCTGAATACATACTACCCTTTTCAAGATTTGCTTTTTTCCTCTTCCTCTTAATTAAAAAAAAAACAAACACACCAACCTTTGGCAAATAAAAGCAGTCATGTTCCCCAACCCAAGAAGTTCATACAGAGAGAAAAAGGAGTAAAAGAAGGCAGTAGACACTGCAGGTGTTCTTGTTTTGGTCAAATAAATAGATTTTTACCAAATATCTCTCAGCTTTGCCACTTTTAGATGGAAAGGTTATTACAAAATGTCAAAGTAGAAGTGGAGCTCAAATTATAAATCCTTTTCCCTTTTATGACACCTATTTAAGATGCCATGTACACATATACATAATAGTTTGTGAGATTTAGCACTCCGCTGCACAAAGCGATTCTTTTACTAGATAGAGGCATGAATGCCACATTTTTCTCCTGAAGATCCCAAAATAGAAGACTTTTTAACTTTATTAAGGATTTATGATACCTTAACTATAACAGGTTCTTCTGTTTTGCTATAAGCGGCACCGGCTTGGGGGTAAAGTGCTTTCTAGACTCCGTATTGTGGAATTCTTGCCTGCAGTGTGGATCTCTCCATTGGATATTCTGCACTAGTTCTGTATGCGGATCTTTTATTGACATCAATGAGTGCTCCATGCACAAGACTAGTACAGAATATACAATGGAAAGCTACCCACCTGCTATGTGCACAAAGGATGCGCAGTTTTAAATGTGTTAATAACAATATAGTGCCAGCTCACGTATGTTAGAAGTGCTGTTATGAGGTTCATTAAAAAAGGGGCAGAACAGCATTGTCTTTTTTTGGAGGGTGGAGTCAGCTAAGGCAGTTTGAATTGCATCATTTCATATGTCTAATGAGCCAGTATACTTGGTGGGTCAGGGCATTGTCTTCCTTTATAGAATTGTAAATGTTGTCACATCAGAAACAACAAGAATGACTTACTGAGAGATCACCCATACTATAGATAGATTGTGCAAGTACAAAATTGACAACCATAAATGAAGCAGGTGCACACCTTCTTTAAAAGATGAGAACTCTTGAAGCAATTCTTTTTGCCACCAGATATTAAAAAAATAAATACTCGATATCTTAAAAAACAGCCAATAAGATAAGCACAATTTTCAACCAAGTACATATATTATGGTTTGGGATTTTTTCGAAGTCCATGTCAAGAACAATCTTCCCTCTTCTCAAAAAAAAAAAAGACCAACTAATGCTTTGGAAAGAAACTGAAGAAAGAGTCTTGGAGACCTAAGTCATCAGAACAGATGTAGGTGTGGAAGACAGCAGTGAAAGGTTCCCCGTCTTTCCCTTCCGATGTACATTCTCAGCTGACAGAAAGAAGCCATGTAGGATGCAGATTTGTACCTTATAGACTAGCCCAAGTAAAAATATAGCAGAAGGTTTTGTTGGCTGATGCTTGACTTCAGACTAACATAGCTAACTAAATCTCTCTGATCAAAGAAAGAAGCCATGCAAGGATCTCTCTAAATGAGCATTCAATGCTGGTCAAATATACGTACCTTTTTCTAGACAGATCTCAACAAGCTAGAGAATGTAATTTTATGGAAAACCCATTGTATACTACATGAACTGCCTTACTAAAAATAAATGCAGCTCCAGAAATAAGAGAGAGGTTAGAATTTTATTGCTATTGTACTGCACCTTCTAATTCAAAGAGATTCCCTTCTTATGTGCAGGGAGCCCGTTCAAAATAGATGCACACAAAACAAACAACCCACTGCCTTACCTTTGGCTCTTTCTGAGTTATTTTCCTAAATCTGACTGAGCAAACTTGCTCAGCTATTTGTGTAACCAATTATGCAGCAAACATTTAAATGAAAGCTATGATTTATGGCCCAGAAATACATTGCTGAAAGTATTATTTAGGTGGCCCAATAGTAAAATTACATACTGTGATGCAAAGGAACTGTAATTCAAATTCAGGAGCCTTTTGCTCCCTGGATGCCCAGGAGGTGAAAATGTCATAGTAGCAGTATTTCATATCCCAGCAAAGCTATATTATACTTATGGGAGCTTCTAGTAGCTAATAATTTTGTTATGAAATAAGTTTTAAAACAAGACCTGACTCAAATATCTCAGCTGAAGGGTGTTGCTCTAGCTCTAGCCTCACGCAGAAAGGACAGAGCACAGTAATGGCTGTATCATTTCGTTTAGGTGGGATGGGAAAGAATCTAAAGTGGAGATAAACCCAATTTGCAAAATTCAGATCCAGTTCCCAATATCAAAATCAGAAACATAAACAAAATGGGATTTCAAGATATTAAAAGGGAATATTCTACGACAAGGTCACAAAGCCTTGGGGGACAGATGTCATGGTGGACACAGTCTTTCTGGACTTTAGGAAGGCCTTCAACACTGTCTCTCACCCCATCCTCATAAAAAAATTAGGCAGCTGTGGTGTTGACACCTGCAGTCAGATGGGTCACAAATTGACTGGAGGGCTGCACCCAGAGAATGGTGGTGGATGGGTCATTTTTGACCTGGAGGGACGTGGGCAGTGGGGTCCCCCAGGGCTTGGTCCTCGGGTCCACACATTTCAATATCTTCATTGGTGACTTGGACAATGGGGGTGAAAAGCACCTAGTTCAAGTTTGCAGATGACACTAAGATGTGGGGAGAAGTGGGCATGCTAGAAGAGAGGGACATGCTACAGGAGGTGGGCGGATGAGAATAGGATGGATTTCAATACAGACAAGTGCAAGGTGCTGCACCTGGGGAGAAAGAGCCAGCAGCATACCTACAGGCTGGGGAACTCTCTTCTCATCAGCGCAGAGGCAGAAAAGGAACTTGGAGTCATTATTGAATCCAAGATGAACATGGGCCGCCAATGTGGGGGATGCGGTCAGGAAGGCTAACCGCACCTTGTCATGTGTCCATAGATGCATCACGAGCAGGTCCAAGGAGGTGATCCTCCCCCTCTATGCAACATTGGAAAGGCCACAGTTGGAGTACTGTGTCCAGTTCTGGGTGCTGCACTTCAGGGGGGGATGTGGCCAGCATTGAGAGGGTCCAAAGGAGGGCCACTTGTGTGATCAGGGGGCAACAGGGTTTACCCTATGAGGAGAGGCTATGGGACCTAAACCTGTTCAGCCTCCACAAAAGAAGGCTGAGAGGGGATTTGGTGATTGCCTGCAAGCTTGCCAAGGGGGACTAGCAAGAAGTGGGAGAATCCCTGTTCCCCCATGCACTACTGGGAGTAACAAGGAATAACAACCACAAGTCACTGAGCGTAGGTTCAGGCTGGACATCAGGAGGCACTACTTCATGGTCAGGGTGGCTAGCAGCTGGAACCAACTTCCAAGAGAGGTGGTGCTCACCCCTACTCTGGAGGTGGTGCTCACCCCTATCCTGGGCATTGTTGAGATTCATCATGAATGTGGATTAAATTTAACCCCAGCATCCCTTCCTGCCCATGGTTGAACTTGATGATCTGCTTAGGTCCCTTGTTTAGCTCTTAGCAGTCTGAAGCTGTCAAGTCTATAGATAAAGTTGAGAAATCTCACAGTAGAGTGCTTCTCAGTTCCTACATGTTCAAGTTAAAGGATGATTTATATTTAGTACATCTTATCTGTATTTGATGATGATGATGCACCCTCCTCTGTTTTTCTAGTTACTGATTTAAAAAAAAAAAAATCTAAAACTCATTTATTTGCTTCTACAGATCATTTTAATGATGGCTTCTTACTGAGCCACCTGCTTTTTCAATATAACTGAAATAATGGCTCAGAGTCCGCTTTGCATGTTGAGTCCCAACATGCCAGCTCCATTCAGATCCCTAGTTGCAATGGTCAGTGAATAAGGGACATTTTGTCCTCTCAAAAATAAGTTACCAATGTGGGAAAAAGTGAATCATCTAACATATAAGTGTGAGTTGTTGAGATTCCTGCAAGGGTGCATTGTTGAGATTCATAATGAATGTGGATTAAATTTAAGTGAGTTTTAGATTACATACATTGCTAGTAAAAAAAGTCACAAGAAATTACCCCAAAATTGGAACATTTGGATCCTAATCTGAATTCCAAGTGTTTCACTATGCAAGGGCACTCAGATCTGTGACTTTGGTTTGGTCCACTACCAAAATCAGCAGGGACATTTGCAAAATTCAGATCTAGACCTTGATACAGATTTCAGAACTCCAACATATTCCTCAAATTTATGGATATTCAGTTCTAGGGTTTTGATTTAGGGCCATCTCCAATATATATACAACATGTTCTTAGAACACCTTTAATAAAATATCATTAGTTATTT
>JAGPOW010003395.1:27662972-27674786 GCA_030014935.1 Caiman crocodilus
GAATTCACTGCAGTCTCTGCTTCAGGCTTTCTGTTCTCCATCTCTCATATAAATGAATGGTCATCTGGTTCCATCTTGGATGCAAATGAGACCTAGGGCAGTTGGTTCACTCTTGTCACCCCTATATTGAGGGTCTTGGGTGCATCTCTCACTGCATCTTAAAATCAGTTTCATTTTAGGTAGAGGAGGAAAGGGGAGTCCTTTGTGAGTCAGGCAGACTGCATCCTATGCCAGGGTTGCCCAAGAACACACAGCTGAGACTTAACAGCTCTGGGCCCCACCGGTGCTGGCCCTGAGACATTGGCCCCAAGACATTGGAACATTAGTCCCAACATGGTAACCAAGGGACAGGAAACCTGTCAAAGGGCGGGGCTGCCTGTTCAGCCCTCAGCAGTTTGCCAAAACTGGGTAAGCAGCCCTCCACACTAAATAGTTGCCCACCCCTGGATTAGATCCTTACAGGGGTAATAGTTATTAGAGAAACTACTCATAGCATTAATAGAAGAGCGAACATGATCCCAAAGACAAATGTCATCAGAACCATGCCTTACAGCTTGTGATCAAAAGACATAAGGGAATGTAATATAGGACATCTCAGGCAAATTTCCATTTAAACAGAGCTTCTTCATAGGTACTGGCCAATTCATTATTCCAGACTGATCCAAAGCCTTAATTCATTGTATTCACAGTTTCATTTTGAGTCGATATTATAATCATAGCACAGGCATTATAAGGGCCATATTCAGGCATAAATTATAATTACCTGTGTGTTCAGTTTTCCATAAATTGTAAGGCTACTACATGATTCTGCCAACTATAGGTCAAGAAAAGTAGCAGAGAACCTAGTCTCTTTAGATTCCTTGACCAACAGTGAATTCTGATTTAAAACCAGTGCGCTACATGATTGTTTTGTGAAAAGCATAGTAATACTTGCAAAAGGCAATAAGACCAGCCCATTAGTAATGCAGCGTTCCATTGATTTGAGGGAAGGCACAAGCCTATGACAGGATGGTATAAGAACCTCATTACTAGAATCAGAAAACCTCAGGTGTGAAGTTTTCACATTGGCTCAATGTAGCAGACTCTGGATTTCCAAATAACTTTAAGCTATTCATTATATAATATTAAAATCACCAAAACATTTTCAGGTTAACATAAAGGATAATAACAATAAGTCAAGTAAATTAAAAATAAATAAATACATAAATAAATCGGGCTCATGGAACACCTGGGCACACCAGCAAAGCCCAGGATGCATGACAATGATGCATGCATGCACCCACATATACAGCTCTACCCTAAATGCTTACATTCTAGTGAGACAGGACAAAAGAAGTAGGCAAAGGACAAAGAGGTGAAATAGTCTACAGAAAGTAGCAGAGCCAGGAATAGAAGCTATATCTCCTGATCTCCCAA
Organism: Caiman crocodilus; assembly: GCA_030014935.1. Classification (NCBI taxonomy): domain Eukaryota; kingdom Metazoa; phylum Chordata; order Crocodylia; family Alligatoridae; genus Caiman; species Caiman crocodilus. Next base: position 27,664,389 of record JAGPOW010003395.1, read on the forward strand.
GCCACTGGCCTATCCATAGGGCTATGCTGCCTTTCAACCTCCTGTAATTCCATTGAACAAACAACTAATCATCATCTAAAAATACAGTGCATCATAACATTTTTTTCCTTAAGAAAAAGTACCATCATAAAAATTAAGGTTTCTCCGCACTCTTCTGTGCTAAGGGTTTGATTCCCCACCCACACACTATGGCTGTCAAGGCCTTCCTCTCCCGCCACTACCCATAAAGACAAGTCTTGGCAACCAGAGACAATGGCTAGTTCAAAACAATTTTAAGAATTTCCAGAAGTTGGAAGTTATTTGAATACATTTTGGATGATCATGCACAGCCTGATGGGCAAGCAATACAAAAAGTATGTAAAACGAGGTGTGGGAGTAGTACCTTAGACACTTCTCTCTTCTTTGACAGTAGTGCATTCCATTTAAAAGCTACTTTCATTTTGAAGATGCATTTGATGGATGAAATATCAGATCCCTCTGCAAAAGCATGGCACAAGACCCTATTTGGAGGGCTAAGCGAGATATGAGAGGTGCCTTGGCTTCTAGACTGGTTTGAAATTCACCCAACATGAACACAAACTATTACACTGATGTAGACACAAACAAGTGAAAACTCAGACCCTCCAAGAGCCTGTCTAGCTGGCACACATTTCAAATCAAATGTACTTGGTGCCAGCCATCAAAAATCAAAAACAAACAAAAAAAACAACGCCACCCGCTCTCCCCTACCTTCCAGATGCACACACATTTGTTTGATGAATCATAATCTACTGCTGAATGTTGCAGAGTTGTTTATGATTCCTATTCCACACAGCTCTGTACTGATTCTCTGATCTACAAATTCAGGCATACAGGATTGAATAGCCCGCTTTGGAGAGGCTGGGCCCCACCTAGTTTTTTGAGACTGTAACATTATTGAATACTCATGTCCAGTAAACTTCAGACAGATTTTTGTATTTGAAAGACAAAGCAAGTTGCAAATTCATGGGTAAAATGTTAACACTGAAGTGCTACAAGATTTTTTTTTTGCCCTTGATTTTATGTAGGCTGTTCAACTAATTTCCCAACCTTCATCAAAAGTGTTAGCTGCTGTACAGACTGCCTCTGCAAACAGTAAATAGGTTGTGCATTTTCTTTTTGCTCTTATTTCAGTTTGGGACTAGATATGCAAATTTCCCAACTCTTGTTCATACAACTCTGAAGGGGGTTTCTAACATGAAGTAGTTTTCAAAGCTCTACTTTCACTAAGCACACAATTTGAGTGATTTGCATACCGCCTTGTTCTTGACAGCAAAGAAAAAAAAAAAAAAGCCTTAAAAGTATCATTATGATGAACATCCCCACAGTAGGTGAAGAGACAGCAGGATAGGAAAGCATATGCCCTGTCCATGAACAGCTGTTATCAGGTCCGAATCATTGTTCTCATAAGAATTCAGCATTACAATTAAATAGGAGCTCATGGGGAAAGGAATTACAATCCATTTTAAAAGAAACGTTTAAAAATGTTTCCCCATTTCATTATGTTTTCCACATTGATGCACAACCATTTCCATTACATCAATATAGAACTAAAGAGTTTTAACGTTTAACTGGTAGATGTAGCATAAGTTGTATTGATGCCCTCACAATTCTTTTCACAAAAAAATCTTGTTAGGAAAGTAAGGCAATCAATATTGTGCATCACACAACCTCCTCAAGCCATCCTTGTTTTTCAGCAATACCTTTTAGAAACCCATTTTACTCGCATATTTAACCAGTTTATACCTTAGTTAAAAGTATGTATGTAGATAAGATACATAATATAATGAGTTTGCTGTTCCTATTTATGCAGAATTCACCTGTTTTATCCTAGCTTCCAACTTTTTCTAAGACCATAAACTGGTGAATGATACCCTCCATGCAAGAGGGATTTGGAAATGTTTTCTCAGGCATGTATGTGGAGACACATCCCAAAAGAGATCTGTGTTAAAAGAAAAGGACTGTAGTCAAGTGCTTCAAGTGACATCTCCCCACATCAAAGAGCGCAATGCCAGGCATATTTAGAATGATTTAAGTTTGACAGTAAAACTCATTGCGAGACTAACCCAAATCTACCATGACTAGTACTCACTAGACATACAAACTAAATTTAGTTTTCATAGCACTAAATTAAATTTCAGATAAGTAAAATTTCCTTCTAATCCATTATTTTCTAAATCAAGGTTCCTTTGATCAGTTTGTATAAATGGCAGAGGTGTGCTTGAAGATGGAATTTCACTAATGTATCTTTCATTTAGGTTTTGATTCTCCAACTTCATCCCCAAATTTCACAAAAACACCAAACAAAAAAAAAACAAAAAAACAACAACTCAGCAAGTGTGTACCAGGACAGACTGAGCCCATTATAATCTAAACTGAGAGACTGGATACATATGCAATTACAAGAAACAGATTCCATTCTGTTTAGCTGTAAATTCTCATTCACTGCAGAACACATGTAGAAAGCAAAATAGCTTATTTTTTTCTGGGCTTGGGTGGGATTCCACAGAACCCAAGATGGAGAGAATTAGTACAGAACTTGACCTCAAGTAAGTGGCAATCTTAATTCTACTACATTGGAAAGCAAGCTGTGTAGACATAAAGAAACTAAATTGGAAGTCATAGAAAAGGTTGCAGCTAGCTGGAAGTCTCAAATGCATGATGTTAATATAAATTACTTTTGGGAAATAGACTCAGCAAATTGAGCATATAACTATGGTATTAAAGCTGGAAAATACAAAAAGGCAGGGATGGCAGCTATGTGTGTGCCCACGTTTTATCACGTAAGTAACCTGGCATATTGAGCCAAAGGATTAGATGCAAGTAAGTGAATAAATATTACATAAAACCACATACTCTTCTAGCTTATCTGAACAAGCAAAACAAGAAGTGGAAAAAGTAAATAATGCATGTTATTGGAATGAGAAATAAATTGGCCTGAGGGCTTAATTAAAATTGGAAGATAATCAAACAAGTTATTTTACCAATATCCTTCAGACAAACTGTTTACAGTGGACATGTCTACACAAGACATTTATTGCACAGTTGACTAATTAGCTACTCAGTAAACATCTCGGCATCTTTGCATGTGCCCTTATTAAGCTGGAGTAAACTAATTTACTTCATAGCAGGATAGTACTTGAAAATGCAAAGGCTATCCTGCTGAAGATTAAAAAAAAACAAGCCACTACCAAACTGCAGCAGAGCACATGTAGATGCTTGAGGGGCTGGCTGGGGCACAAGTGTACTTCAGTGTGAGAGGCTGCCCTGCTGACTAGCCCTGTATTGAAGCACCCTTGTGCCCTAGCCAGCCCCTGCACAGCACGTTGCGCCGAATGGGGTGGGGAGAGGGCACAGGGCTGGCAGACTGACCCCCCAAACATCCTGCTGTCCTGGCTCAACATGCTGAACATGAATACACTGTAGAGCTTATTGATCCGAAGTCTATTGCTCCTTGGCCACATTCAAATGGAAGTAAGCTCCACAGGTTATTCATGTGCCATAATTGCACGTGCAGACACACCTAATGAAAAGCAGAAAAGCTTGAGTTTGGCTTCCTTTCCAACAAAATCTTGTCCTTTGGGAGTCCAATTTTTAAATCAAATCCAATTGATTTATACATCCAATTTTTAAAATACAAGCAGCACATTTGTCAATTTGTACATACAAATACCCAATTGGCAAAAACAGGGGAGGAGCGAGGGGACAGGAGGGGGGGAAAAAAAAGTCACCGAACAGAGAAATACAGAGACAAGTAGTTGCATCTGAATTTTACTGCACAGCTTTCAGCATTTGATGCGTAAAAGTCAAAGTTTGCGTCTATGTAATACCAGCTCTGAGACGGTTCCTAATTTTGACTCTGACCCTTTCCCTACTCTTAGGCCAAGTACAGGCATTCAAAAAGCCCAAAGTGGAATTGATCTAACCTGTGTGGGTTTCTAAGTGGCCTAATTTAGATCAGAAGAGCACAGGACACACATTTGCCCTTTGATGTGGGGTGTGAGGCTAGCTGCACTGGCCAAGGTCAACACGTTGAGGGGGCTACTGAATGTCTCCCATCATGCCCCATGGGCTCCCTGGGCTGTCAGAGAATGCCAAGCAAAGCTGAACAGGCAGGCCACCCTTGACTGGCTCCTGGATATGGGCAAGTATGTCCCCACCACTTGTCACCCTCCCCCACATCCCACCCTAGGCTTCCAGGACAGCCCCAGAGAGTGGGTCACCTTGGCAGAAGGAATGAAGGGGCCCCTTGGAGCTCCAGCAAACAGCAAGAGGCAGCAGCTAGTGCCTAGCACCTCCACACCATGCAGCAGAAAAGGAGAAGTATCACAGAAGGAAGGATTCAGACCCCTCACAACTCCAGTGAACAGCAGGCAGTGGCAGAAGATGCCTGGTGTGATTGGAGGAACTGCACCTCCTGCTTTCTGTCTGCCGTTCACTGGAGCTCCGAGATGCCAAATTCTGCCTTCTATGGAGCATTCTCCTCCACCTAAGGACATTGCAAAAGACAGAAAAATACTGAGCTACAAAAATGGTGACAACCTTTTAACCTGTAAAGGTGAGACACATGCCCACCTTCCCTGCCACCCCCCCACCCAGTGGCATGGCTGGAGCCAAGCCAAGCAGGGCAGGGGTGAATGTGGGCTGCCTGCTGCAGGCTCAGGGCTCCCTCCACAGTGACCTTTTCCCCATGAGTCCCACACTAGTTTTGCACTCCCTACCCACCTTGCAGCAGGAGCGGGTGCAATTCCATTCTGCCACCCTTGTATCCACTGCTTTTGGGTAAACAAGGCCTGCCTCACCATGGTGGTGCACAGCTCCTGGGAAGCAGGCAGCAGGGCAGGAAGCCCAGAGACCACAGCTAGCAGTCTGCATCTACCCCCATCCTGTGCATAAATCTGGAGTGGGGGGCAGAGTGCCACCCCCCCCCCACCACCATGGACGAGCTGCCCATGGCTGTCCTGCGTTCCACTTTAGTGCTGGGCCCCATGTACCACACTGGCTGGGCAGCACTCCCAGCCCTGATCCCCCTCCTACTGTGCAGGCCTCAATCTGTCCTCCTACCCCGTTTCCCCTTTCTCCCCATAGACTTACCTCCAGGGAGCGGCTCTTCAAGCTACCCAGCTGTATTCCTGGCCACATGCATATGTGCATGTGTGGGCATGCACATGCATGTAGTGCCCCCTACATCCTGCTCTCAGAAGCCCCAAGCAGCCCCTTGTAGGCTGGAACACTGCCAGCCCACAAGGGGAAACTGGCCATTTCCCACAGATCCCTGCACAATGCTGCAAATTTGGGATGAATGCTGTTCCAGAGCCATGCAGCCTGGGACCAGGACTTGAGGTTCTCAATCAGGGACTGTCCTGCCTAATTAGGGTTGGGTGGTCACCCTAGCTATCAATGCTCCCTTCCCCCTGCCCCTGGCTGACAGCTGGCCAGAGTCAGGAAGCGGGGCTGGGAACAGGGTTTGTGGTCTGAGACAGCCAGTGCTGGGTTCATGGTGCAGAAGCCTGTTTCAACCCACCCTCTCCCCCACTGCCTGGCTACAGCTCACAGCTGGCTGCAGGCAGGAGGCAGGGCTCCACACACGGGCCATGCTGACTCTGCTCTGTGAGAGGCTGGAGACAGAGCCAAGATGCTTGGCTGGAGCAGCGGAGCACAGGCCAGTTGCTAGCATGCCTCCCTGTGAGGCAGAGTTAGCAGGGGGCCACAAAGCAACCTGGGATGCCAGTAAACAGTGACCTACTTTGAGTCAGTAGGGGATCTGGTACAGAGGGTCAATATACCAGTCTAACCTAAATTGACTAGGTCTGAGACAATATTAATCCAGGTCTCTTAGGACTCGGTTCTGCCATTTTTAAGATTAGTCTGGGTGCACTGAACTTCTGTTCAGTTATGGGTGTAGACTGGTTTCCGTTCACTTACACAGATTTGAGCAATGTCTATACCTGGCCTAGCAAAACCATCTTTGTAGCATTTATTTTCTTACTTATGAATGTGCGTGATATGGAAAAACTATATAGACATCCAAATAACATACAAGCCATATACAACATGCAGGGTCTAGCAGTGCAGATGTACTATTGTGCTGATAGGTTCTGGCAATTCTGAAACGCATCAGGAATAGAATCTAGGAGGGCTCACAACTGATTTAAAAGATTAATACCACACTCCATACATAGCACTAGGCTAACCTAGTTTTCCACTCTGGAGGTTGGATTATATTCTGGCACCTTTACTGGATTGCCTTTATCTCCAGATTCAATTCAGAGCTGTGCTTTTGATTGTTAGGACTCCTAGTAATATAGTTCTGCAAACGTATCTTTAGTAGGACCCATACCCACCTCCCTTTTTTCTCCCCTGATCTCTTCCTCTTCATTTTTACCTTCCTCTGACCCTCCAACATTGTGGATGTTTTTGCTCTTTACATTGTATTTCCTTGCCTCAAACTTTCAGACTTCAGGGGAATTTCACAATGTTTTCAGTTGTGAACTGAGAACAACCAAAATGAAAATAACTGTTAACATCCATGACCTCTTTTCCAGCATAACTTTTCCCTCAGGGGAAAGTATTCCTAAATAGTCTAGACAAAGCAGTTTGATAAGTAATATTCAAACCAGTACAATATAGCTAGAGACCCTGAGCACATTTTTATGGTATTGCCACACCTCTGAATCAGGAGACCCTGGAATGGAGTACTGGAATTGGATTCAAACCAGCGCAAAGCCAGGTTCAGAGTGATCAGATGAAGCCCACAGGCTTCAGATGGAAGAAGCAGATTTCACAAGGCTGGATTTTTTTATTTTTTTTTTAAACATAAAATAGGGGATCTACAATCAATGATGTCCTGAACTAGGGGAATAGCCTTGATGAAGAGACAGTGGTGATGAGACAGTAAATGGAAGAAGAGCCAAGGCAGCTTTAAACATGCCATAAAGCAATAGCAAGAGTAAATACGTTTTCTTCAAATCTCCAAACCCCAGTTTTAAAAAGACTATAAAATGTGCATTTTAAGAGGCTTTAGCTCTTTCTTTGGACCGGGGGTCACTTCACTGCTGTGATTTAGTAGTGTTACTCAGGTATTGCACCAAGTTCAATGTAAAATAAGTCATCGTAACTACTCTGTAGAGCCCAGCACTGAGTTTTTTGTGCATTATGATATAAAGGCAGAAAAATAGTAATTAGATTCATCTCTCACAAAGAGGATGATATTCAAAGTCTGTGATTACCTCAAAAGTCACTTAAAGCATCTGCTGGGTATTTAAATTAAGTAAGTTTCTATTGATCTTGTTTCCAATCATGGTTTCTTTACAGGCCAGCTGACTTAGAGATGAGTACATCAATAACTTGACCTCTAGAGGAAGTAATCTGGAAATTGCTCATGACCTGTTCTGTGATTAATGTCCAAAAATGCTTTCAATTAGCCTTTCAAAGTCCCTGGAGGTATTGATTGCTTATGTCAGTTAAAATTATGAACAGATGTTTGTTAATTAAAGAGCACCCTACTAGAAGATAAGTTGGGATGGTCTTTGGTTGTCAGATGAGAAAATGCATTCATATGTTTTGACAAGTTACTATCATGGGCACAGGAGAACAAAGCTATTTTCAGTTATGGTTTAGTAAAGGAGCTTAGTATCCACAAGTTACAAACCTTGTCTTAGTTTCTCTAAGCACAAAAGCCTCTGCTAAACTCAACTGAAAGCTTTCTGTGTGCACAGAATTCAGCATTTGTTTCTTAGTTACAGTGAAAGAGTTATCAATTTATATTGTCTTCAAAATCCGATCATTTGAAAACTGCAAAAAACAAATCAATATTTTTAGGAGGTGAAGTCAAATGATAAAACAGAAGCAGCACTGGCACTGTCATTAGTGAGCTTTTGGGAAAGAAATGATTGCGGAAATTGTGAGCATCTGATCTTTGACCTGAAATTGAAGATGCTCAGCTACCTGAAGAACAAGAGTCCAAGCTTAGTAATGTCCTTTTCAGTAAAATCCATTTATGTTTGACTGGTGTTGAAACAGTTTTAGACTTCAAGGCACCCAAAAAAAGGCAACAATGCACTTAGCAAAGGAGCATCAGTTAAAATTTGAGAGGAAATAAGTTCTACTAGTAAAAATTACTTAACTATAGTATATTCTGTCAATATTGGTCTTAAATAAGCCACTTGGGCTCCAAAGCCCACCCACACATTACAGTGGGCAAAAAAAAGTGGCCAGCCCTCAAGTATGTACCAAAAAAAAGGAATAACACTTATTGCTTAGCTAGCCATGTGAAGGTTCCCCACCTCAGAGTTTGGATTTGGTTTGGTTAATTAAGCCTGCTGAGCAGCCCAACTTAGAAAATGTCTCTTCCTACCCGCCCCCGGCCAAAATGAGATTTTGAAACAGTCATTTAACATTTTCTGAAAAATCGGGCTCCTAATGGTATCTCTATCTGGGAACCCCATTAGTCACTTGGTAACTGATTATTTATCTGTGGTTTAAAGATTCTGGCCACAATCATATTGCTTCATGTCTATTTGAATACTAAATATTAATTAGTGGCTTTGATAAATGCAAGATGTAAGCCACCAGTGAAGATGATGAAAATTATTTTTAGTCTGGGTTTCTTAATTAGAAGTTAATTAAACCAAAATGTATGACATATCTACATATTATCATCAGTTTTTGAAACAATGCAATCATAGAATCTTACAAAAATAAGGGTAGAAATTACTTCAAAAGGCTATTTCTACAATCCCCTGCCCAAGGTAGAATCATCCCCGACTAAGCCAGCTGCAGATTTAGACATTTGTCTAATTTACACTTAAAGCATCCAGTGACAAATTCCACAATGAGCGTATCTGTTCCAGGGCTTAAAACCATCACATTTAGCAAAGTTCTTCATAATATCCAACCTAAACCTCACTCGCTGTAATTCAAGCCTACTGCAACTTATTCTCTGTTCACCGAACAGAGAATTAGTTAGCAAAAGAACAGTTAGTCATCCTCCTTATAAGCAACCCTTATTGTATTTGAAGATTTATCAAATCTCAAAATCAAAACTTCTCTTTTCTAGATTAATCCCATTTCTTCCTACCTTTCCTCATATGTCTTGTTTTTAGGACCTCTGCTTATTTTTATTGCCCTCCTCTGGACTTCCTTCAATTTGTCCATGTCTTTTTTGAAGTGCTGAACCCAAAACTGGACAGTATTTCAGGAAAGTGCTGAATGGAGCAAAAGAAAAATTACTTTTCCTGCCTAGCACACAACATTTCTGTTAATACATTTCACTATACTAGCCTTTTTGCAACAACATTGCACTGTTGACTTGCATCCAACTTGCAATCCATTAGAAACCCCAGGTCTTTTTCTCTATTACTATACCCTGCCAATCATTCCCTATTTTGTATTTATGCTTTTAATCATTCTAAGTGTAGTAATTTTGCACTTCCCCTTATTGAATTTCAACCTATAAAGCCTCCCTTTTGCTTATTCAGGCCTTGCACAAAAACTTAGAAACATTAATTTTACATTCAATAGCAATTTCATCCTTTGTCCTATAAATTAACTATAATTTTGAAATAAGTCCTTTCAAATCAGGAAATTAATTGGGATACTTTGACCCCTTTTCAAAATGAAATAAACCAATAGTTCTGAAACCTCTCAAATTTCTTTGAGATACTTTTCTAAACTAGCCCCTTTCCATTCTGTTTCCATTATTTGAGATTTTCTATTAAAAAAAAAAAAAAAAGCTATCCACCTCCCTGCACATGTTCATCTGTACTTGGATTCAGCACTTGCACATATTATGGTTAGCCTGAGCTGGATTTACCCTTGACTAAAGCACATCTGCTTCACAGTGAGGACACATGCATCATCACTCATGTGATGATAATCCTCCAGTATCTTTTTCCCCCAACTCTCAGTTTCCACAGTTCTACCCAAATGGTAGACAATTTCTCTTGCAATTACCATACCTGATGGGGAGATCCTCACGCACAGCCAGTGAGAAAACAGCCAAAAGATTGTGCTGTATATTTACATTTACCCAAATTTTGGTGTATTTTCCTTTATCTTTTCATGTGCTATTTGGCAAGTTATCTCCACCTCAGCTTTACTTGTCTTTTGCTTTTGGATGCGAATTGGGTCTGTACAGATCAAGAGTCAGAAGATGATCTCTGAGCATTTTTGTTAGAGTTCTTGAATCCTTTCATCTCATTATTTGATTTTTTTTCCCCTGAAAACTGTACAAACCCTACCATGTTGAGCTGTTTTCAAACACACTGGTGTATTGTTTCTCTAGATTCTTGATCACAAAAGTTCAACAATGATACTACTGTATGCTCAAAAAACCTATGAAGAGGTCCAGCTGCATTGAAAAAAAAAAAAAAAAAAAAA
>JAGPOW010003395.1:27710608-27730585 GCA_030014935.1 Caiman crocodilus
ATGAAAGCTTCTGTATCTCTGATTGCTTTCCTCTAAAAAGGTGCAAATCTACCCCATCTACAGCTGAATGTGACTGCAGGGGGCATCCTCCCACCACTAGCAGAAGCAGAGAGGGACTGGGAAATTCAACATGTTTGGGAGAACTCCCAGGACACAGTGTGGTGGGGGAGAGGGATCGAGTCAGTTAGAGGAGTTTTACTCTGTCCCCACCCTTTTCCAGTTGTCAATGTGCTACAGATTTTTTAATTGATAAACACAGTTCAAATCTAGAAGTTGCTGGGGAAGGAGCTGGAGTTTTTGATAGCTGGGTAGAGAGCAATTTGGGGGGTTTGATGCCTGGAAAGGAAAGTGAGTGCAGTTTGGCACTGTGGAATAATCACATCAGCTGTCTGTAACCAAAAGCTTTATCAGGATCAGTAGCAAAACATTTAATTATTGCAAACATTTGAAATATCTATTTTTAGATTTCACTCAACCAGGTGAGATAAATGAGATAACTCATACTTTTCATTGCTATCATTTCAAGTGATCTAAAGACTTGTGTGGAAAACATTGCAGAAATGGGATAGTAGGATAATGGATCAAACATAGTTTGATTTATGTTCATGATTTCCAAGATTTGGTTTGGTTTATGCTCATGATTTCCAAGATTTCCAACTATAAACTCCAGAAATATACCACATTTTCTCATGTACAGCATACTTCTTTTTTCCAAAAAGAACAGCTGCTGGATATTGAGGTGTGCATTGTAATTGAAGAAATATGGTAGCAGCAAGTTAATGCCTATTAAGTCTCTGCCAGGGGAAAGAAAAGCAACCCTGCATGGGCTCCACCGGGAACAGAACAATGAGTAGGCTGGGCTTCCTAGTTTCTGCTACTTAATTACTGATTACTACCTACCAGAATTTGCAAGGAAAGATCTGTTTTACTTCATACCAGGTACGTCTACATGTGACTGTCTAGAGTACTAAAAGATGGCACAGCAACAGCCAGTACAGTGGCATGCACAGTGGGCAAGCCTTATTTTTAGGCACTACATTGCCAGAGAAACAAGCAGCAAATCTTATTCTGGGGTCTGTGGTAAGCAAGAAAACATGATGACTTCTTTATAATGAAAGCTGAAATTGTGCAGCACAGCACTGTAGCAGGCGGCAAATTTTGTGGCTGTGGAATCCTGAATAGATGGGGCTCTGTTTGTATAGGCAAGGTCAGCTACGCAAACCACACATTCACATCTACTTCTATGGGAAATGAAGCTGAGACCCTGTTCTGCAGAACTCATATTAAAAAGATCTCTGAGTTCAAAAGTACTATAGTTGAGGGAATTAAGGTGAACAGAGCGCAGGTTTCATTTTCTGTTCTCTTTCCCAGGTGTGCAGCATCATATTTCAGAAATGCAGTTTAAACTCAGTCTGAGAGAGGTCCACCCTTCCTAATGACAGATCCTGAGTAATGCTCAGCACCTCTATGCTCAGTGATTTAAGAAGCACTGTGTCTCTTCCAAGAAGGCTGCTTGTAAAACAACCCAATCCTAGATACTTCATTATGGAGAGCTCAGTCCTGCAGGGCACAGAGTAATGCTGCTGGAACAGCTTTTTTTTCATTAGAGCCTATCAGTTTGCACAAGCAGATTAGGTTGCTAGAAAATTTTGCCACAACATTCATCAGGGAAGGTACGTCAGATCCAAGCTGGATTTTTTAGTCAGAACCATAAAGAAAGACCAACCCTGGAACAATCCCGCAATTAGGGCAGTCTTGCAGGATTATAGATAAGGCAGGTTCAAGTCCATGGTTTGAATTAGACAGAGCTAAGACTAGAGTCAGTAGACCCTAGGTATCCCTCATTCAGGGTTGCTGCCCTAACTACTAGGGGAGGTTTTAAATGTCAAAAGGCCTTGATTTCCTTCCATTGCAATATAACAAAAACTTCTAAATCCATTTCCCACTCAGCTCAACCGCTGAGCACCCTTAGCTCCAAATGGCTTTAATGGGAGATGTAGGTACTTAGCAACACATAAGACTAGGCCTGAAATAAGCCCTGTCAACTTGATTAATACTGCTGGTTTCTATAATCTTATTCAATTATGGTAAGCAGCCTTTTCTGCCAAGGTCCTTCATGAGGCTTTGAAATCTCAATGGTCTTTTGCACGGTCCATTGGTACAGTTCCAACACTTTCATGAATGCAGTTTTATTTGTGACCTTCATCAAAAAGTAGATTTTTGGCTAATAGAGGTAGTCAATTGTACTAAAATGTATTCCATGCCAGTACTAAAAGCATAATTCATCATGTAATATGCACAACAACAATCTAGTTCTCACAGCTTTGTAGCAAGTTTCATCTATGTACTATACCCACTGTACCTACTGCTGTGACTTTTCCATCATCCTTCAGAAATGACATCTCAAGGGCAATATTGATCCAGGAGAAACTTAAAAGAAACAACAATTATGTGTGGTTTTATACATCTCAGTTGAGATTGTCATCTAACTCCTTGAGCCTGCATTTTTTACACATCCACATAACTCTTACTTGCAAAAGTTGCCCCATTTATTTCAGTGAGAATCCTGGAAATAGAAAAGATTGAATTAAATAAAGGGACTTGCAAAGTCCTGTACTTAGGAAGCAGCAATCAATCAAATATTCACAGATATAAAATGGACTGACTAGCTAGTCGTGGTACTGAAGAAAAGGGATAGTGGGCTAATGCATCAAGCTGAATGTTTTCTGTGTAATATTGCTGTAGAAAAGCTAATAGCATATTGGGCTGTACTAAAAGGAGTACTATATACAAGTCAAAGTTGGCTGTATTCTGTACTCATAAGGCCTTATCTAGTTTTTCGCACCATATTTCAAGGAAGCTGTGGACAAACTGGAGAGAGTTCAAAGGAAAGCAACAAAATAAAGAGGTCTAGAAAACATAGCATGAACTAAAAAGATTAGAAGTACTGTAATTATTTAGTGAAGAGGAAAGAAGAGTAAGGGAGAACTTGCTAATAGTATTCAAATAAAAAGGGCTTGTTATGAAGAACATGGTGATCAACCGTTCTCTATGTCTATACGAGACAGAGCAAGAAGAGGCTTACATTGCAATAAGGGTGATATTAGACAAAACATCCTTCTCAGGAGAATGCTTAAATGCTGGAACAGATTAGCTAAAAAGCTTTGTTGCAAGATCTTTGCAATTGGACTTTAAGTGGAGACTAGACAAAGATTTGTCTGGAACTGTTCAGAAACAAATTATATTTACTGCCTTAAGCAGGGAGGTGGACTAGATGACTTCCTGAGGCCCCTTCAAAAGTCCTGCAGAAAGAAGGTATAAAAGCAAGCAAGTGAAAACATTTATGAGGGAAGGGAAAGGGACAAGAAAATACAGAAAATGATTTTATATTAAAAAATGCAAGTTATATTCAGAAGCAAGAGATAAAGGCCAAAGCACTGAATTAAACAATAAATTAAATAAATGGAAAAGAACTATTCAGTCCAATAAAGAGAGAGAGAGGATATAAATACAACAACATGTATAATAATGAAGAAAGTTCATAAGTGAATATAAGTTCAAGGGGAAAGCCCATCAAATGCAGCACTTCTGCTTTCTGAATTCTGTTTGCTCTCACAAAGTTGCAAGTCTACTTGAGAATAGATCTCATTTTGATACCAATACACATAATACATATTGGATAAATTTTCAAAAAGGTTGCCATGTTTTGGTTTGTACTGGCATGTAAAAATTAAACCTGTGCAAGTCAAATTGGCTCCAGCCAAGTCAATGAAGGAAATGTTAGTTTTCCCTAACTGAGAATCTGGCATGATGTGTTCATGTAAATCTCATCCCAGTCTATTGGGTCAAAGGTGGCTGCGTCTTCACAACAACAGTTGGTGTCATGCAACACTACTGCACAGTAGTCTCAGACAACTGCACAGTCAACGTCGCATGTTGATGCAGCCAATCAGACTAGAGAGAAAGGGCTCCCTTACAGGATTTGTGATACTTTCTACCATAATTTTAATTCATTCATAGGTGTGATGAAGCTTCTCATACAGCATTTGTTTAAGTCAATTTCTGCTTGAAACAAAAAGTCTAGGGCCCTATGATTGGATTTTAATGTAAAATTTCACAGGTTCATAGATCTGTAAGCTCAGAAGAGTTTGGGATCTAAATATAAAAGTACACTGGGCTCTAAAGGGACTGTCTGCAAAACAGGCCAGAGTATTTTACCCATAACGATGTTCCTCAAGACCAATAACTTTTGCTGAAGGTTATTGATCAGTCAGGACATCCAGTCATGACAGGCTTCTAGCAATGGAAAATTCACTAAATCTCTTGGTAAACTCCTCCAATAGTGAATTACCCACACTCTGAAAAAACTGCCACATATCCCATTTGAATTTTTCTGGCATCTGCTTCCAGCCACAAAATCCTGTTATGTTTTGTTTGCTAGATCTTAGGGATAATATATCTGATACTTCAGGGTTCTGTGTAGATACATTTAGCATATGGTGAAGTTGATTTTTAACTTTCTCTTCATTGGCAAAATAAGTGCAGTTCCTTGTCTCTCGTCCTAAAGCACATTTGCCAGGTCCCGTATCATTTTTGCCCTGACCCCCCTCCAATTTTTCAACATCCATTTTAAAAGCACAGACATCAAGACTAAATTTACTGCAAGCTTACTAAAATAACCTATATCAGTATAACTGCATCCATGTTAGAGGGTCATACAGATTTAACTATGCTAGTTTCTAAATAGGCAGGATGTCTATGCTGCCAAACCCACACAAGCAGCGGGGTACATTAGCCTGTGCTGAGCTCTGTGCCACCAGCACTCATTGCTACCAGTACCTAAGTAAATAGTTTAAAAATAGTTTGAGCATCCCTACTTCACAAGGCACGTAGTGAAATGTGGAAATAACTAAACTGGCACCAAAAGTATTTATAGACAAAGCCTTAGGACTCTTTATGTCATTGATTTTCAGGTTACAGTTATCTGTCCTGTACATATGTGCTTACATGATCTTGCTTTAGCTGCATTAAAAAATCCAGGTACTTTATTGTGCCTGTTTACAAGTGTTTGACTTCACTCCATCAGTGAGCTATCTTCATTGTTTACTGCTCTGCCAGTCTACGTGCCATCTCCAGACTTACCAGCAATGATTTTCTTTACTTCCAAATCAGAGACAAAACTATTCAGTACCGATATGTGCAGAAGCCCATCTCCACTTGTTGGCAATTCCCAAATAACAATTCTGTTTCAAAGTCTGTCAGTTCACCATTAAACCTGCAATTGATTTCTGCAGAGCACTAACATTTTAATCAGGATGCTGGGCAATACTAAATCAGATACCAGAGAAAGGACTGTTACATCAACAATAAACTTTTGGGTTCTATTCCGCATGGGGGACTTTTCATGTTTGTGTGTCAGACTAAACTTTGATCTGAGGGTGGGATTCTTTCCTTCCTTCTCGGACATATACTCCAAAAGGTAGTAACATATGGCTAACTATAGAGGGAGTTGAAGTGCTCCACCTTTGAATTATGATCACAGTGGGCACATCTACACATTCATTAATGCTCCATAATTACGGTGCACTACTGCACATTAGCACAAATGAACGCTTTTTGTGTGCCACTTAATGCTCATTAGACTAATCTATTGCGCATTGGCACTGTTTTTGCCAGCTATGCTAATGTGCAATAGAATTAGTCCAATAGGAATTAAATGTTTCGGGTAGACATGCCCTCTGAACAATAAGCTGATTCCTGCCCAGAATAAAAGGATTTTCTGGGGAAATGTCACATAGCAAATACAGTCACTTGGGAGGCACCTGTGATCACCTGATGGAACAGATCAGAAGGTCTTGTTAGTTTCTAAAATGGAAATGGGCTCACACATAGTAAGATAAACCATGTAACTACAACTCCTGAAATAAGATGTGCTCTGTGTGTTGAACATGCTTTGCTTTTCTTGGTTAAATCTTATCTTTCATGTTGGTATACTAGTTACTGTGTGAACTCTTTGCTATCACTAAACTGTGCCTAGCACACAGTTGTGACCCATTATACCTGTGCTATGGAATGCCCTTTACAACCAGTGCTGCAAACCAAGAATTGTAGTGTTCAGGCTGCTGCAATCCCTTCACCTCTCCTCTCTGGATATTTGGCCAGCTGATGAACATATCTGGGTCACTAGCCTTACACCATCCCTGCATCCCAGTCTCCAAAAGCCATGCCTTCCAGAGTACAGGGACACCAGTGGGCTCATGCTGCAAAACTCATTCAAGATGTGGATGCCCAATATGGATGTGGATGTGGATATTCCACCCCCAAAAATAAGAGCCACACTGTTTCTGCAATGTTCAGGGCTCCCTCGTGAAAAATATACTATGTGGGGGAAGGGAAGGGGATTTGTTCCTTGCAGTATAGGGTACTGATTAAGAGAACACTATCATGTGGCTAGCAAGCCGGGCCCTTTTAAATGTAATTCACTCAATGCCTTAGATTACACAGTCCCTGAAAAAAAATCATATAATTTATATAATCTTATCAGGAAACTTATTCTAGTATTTATTCTTCTGTTCCTCAGAGAAATAGCCCTGCTAGAATTCCCAGTTTATTACCATTTAATTTTCACATTTTTCTTCTAGGATTTGACTCTTCTCCTCTGAGTAGTATTTTGTTGCTCTTCGAAAAAAACACCTCCACGCTTAAGAGAACCATGATGATCAGAGCACCCCACAAGCTCTTTCTTCTCAAACTAGAAAAGACTCTTCTCTCTTAATTCCCACCTAACCCTCTTGATTAGAGTATAGTAAAACCTCCTAAAATGAGCTACCTAACCAATACAAACAAAATACAAGGTGGAATTGTTACAGGTTTTGAAAACCCTAACGAAGAAAGAAATTGGTTAATTAGGGTAATTTACATAAATACTCCAAGACGCAGTTAGTATATGAAAATTGACTATAGGTGCTCTGACACCAGTTTTAGCTCTCACCTTCAGGCTTCTGTGGTGAACGGACTTCAGAGTCTGGTTGTTACTGAACATTTTGAATTATAAAGAGTGAATTTTCCTGCATCAATATTTTTATACATATTAGATAAACTGTATCCTCAAAGATCACTGAGATTTTTGCATGTGGCAGGGAGGAGCAAAAATAGATTATAAGCATCTTGCTCAGTAGGCTCTATAGGGTATCCTGTCCCAGTGTATCACACACTTTCAATACAGAATGGAACTCAGTTGCTTTGGGCTGGGGTGGAATGGAGGGAAGGTGGGAAAAGGACTTCATCTGAAGTTCATATTGCAATTAGTCCCAAGGTTTTGAAAATAAAATATTCCATTTTATTGCAAATTCAGTGACCCAGATAATGAATCTTGATGCCTGTTCAGCACCTGTCCCTTCATGCTCTACTGGCACAACCAACAAGGCACCATTGAAGGAGAGAGCAGGAGCTATGATTTAAACCTTATTTATGGTTTTGTTCATGTCTCTTTAAACAGCAAGCATACAGAACTCTGCCAGTTTCTCCTGCATCATAGACTGACTTGTGATCTTTGTGGCATAGGCAGTATTTAAGATTGTTTCAACAGCGTGTTTTTCCTTTCAGGTTATCTAGCACACTGCTGTGGCATTTGCACAGATTGTGGAACCCAAAGTAAGGGCACTGAAAAAGCAGTTAATTTTGCAGCTCTGTTTGCTGTTGGAAAAGTGCAGCTGCCTTTCTTTCCTGAAAGAGATTTATTGCCTTCCTTCTTTCCACTTACATGGCTAATCCTAACAACAATACAGGAAGAGCTAAAAAAGATAAGATGGGTCTGGCTGGTTCTGCATGCTTGTTTGATCACTGTCTCTAGCTAAGAAAGGCCTTTACCTGCTCACTTACTATTCATCTCATGGTCTCTGTTGGTGAGAGAATGTATATTATGTTATATTGCAACAGGGATTTCCAAGAGAATGAATGTTATATATGCCACAGCTGTAGTCATGCTAAGATGCCTCTGCAAAGCAATTGAACCTGACAATGTTGTGTACTTAGACATGTATCCCCAGGATATCCTATTTGGGCAAATTGATCCACAGCAAGATAATTTGAGAGAGAGAATTTGCTGACCACAGAGTGAGGATGTCAGAAAGATAAACACAGAATTTCATTTGTGGTAGATGTGGGTGTATGGCTCAGGCTTGTTCTATACTTAAAATGGAGCCATTTAGAAAATATTGCCAAACTTAAAGGGGTTTTCACTATCCCACCTGTATCTGCTGAAGTTACACACTACACTTAGACCATACTAAGGGCACTCAAAATGCAAGCATCTGTACATTAAAGCTTGTTAACTTATACTAAGTCCCCTCTTACCATCTCAAAGTAAGACCACTTCAGGCAAGGGTTAACTCTGAGCTGTGATACTTTGTTCATGTTAGGGTAATTTTAGTCTGCTCCATGGAGATAAAATGAGCAATACATAGTCCTCTAGTAACCCAGGATGCACTGCTTTCTCCCTCACCCCACCCCTCCAGCAGAGACGGAGCAGGGATTCTGGCTTCTAGCCACACCCCTGCTCACCAGCCTTCTAGTGGCAAGCTGTGCAGGCAAAACAATGGTATTAAACCTTAATGTCCAACTGTTCACAGCACATTCTAACTTTAACACTGCTTAACGCTCCACAGGTTTAGTATGGTCTAAGCGTAATGTGTAACTTCACCCATAATATGTATTAGAAGCTGGGTAGAAGTTAGCACTATAGTGCCCAAGTCAACGCTGGTATGACGGACCAGCTCATTTGAGCTCGGTTCATTTATTCTTACTAATATCATTTGAATAAGATAGCACTCCCAGGTTAATAGAGGAGTGGGCACATCACAAAAACTACTGTCCTCATCCAGCGCAATTTTGCAATTATGTCAGTAATCTGCAAAGAAGCCAAGGTTAAATAGATGTAGAGACTGAACCCTGGAGGTGAGAGAAATCTTGATCAGGGTTGGGTGAGTTAATAGTGAAATGTAATACAGTCATTACCCATACAAAGCCTGTACTCAGGATAAGACAGAGCATCCATAAGCATTAACACTAATTTGAAGGCACTGTTAGCACCAAAACATCTCTCAAAAGCCAGACCAACATTACAAGCATCCCTTCTATCCAAAAAAGCAAATTGTTGTCATTAAAAAGGTCCCAATTCTGTTCCCACTGAACTGATTGTCAAAACACTAGTTTACTTCAACAGCAGAAGGATCAGAGTTTGCAATACGCTGCAGGGGATACAAGTAAAAGTCCACAGTTGCTGGGTATGAACTTGCATTCTAGATGGCAGATGCAACCAAGACTGAATTCAAGTGCCTTTCCAATTCAAATCAATTTGTATGCAGAGCTCTGAACATACCAATTACAATACTGGAAGCAGATATTAATGTTTCTTTGTGCTGCAAAGATAAATGGCTTTTCATGGAAGATACACATGTAGGGAAAGTGGCACTGAGGAAAGGCACACTGAGAGACAGACTGTGTGGAACAAGCCATCATGTGAAAGCTGAGAGTAGAGGGTGAGAATGCTGAATTCGCTCCACTGTTTATTCCTTTTACCTACCCACTTCTCCAGCAGTAGTTGCTTATAATTACATCTCCTTTTCTGCTTTTCAGGACTTGAGGCTCCCTGACTTGTCTATGTCTGGAATTAAAGAAGAGCTTTCACATGTTGCTGGGTAATTGCTACAAAAGATTCCTTAATAGCTCTAGGAAATACTATATGAACTTAAGGAAAACAAATGAGTCTGGCTTTATAAACACAGATCAAATAGTTAGGTTTTCAAAAGACAGGGAGACCTGAGGAAGGTTTGTGTGCAACTGCACACATATGATATAAAACATCTGCATTTGTATACACCAGATCCAGCCTACAGCCCCATGTCATCCAGCCCACGAGGCTCCCCATGGGTCCAGAAATCTGACAGCAGGAGAGCAGTGACACTGCTCCCCCACTGTCAAATTTCTATACCCAAAGGCAGCCCCCAGGCCCTGTGCACTGGATTGGCTGCCCAATCCCAGCACACAGGGCCAGGTAGGGATTCCCCAGGGCCCAATTCCAGCACATGGGAGCTGGGAGGGGGCAATGCTGGGCCCCCAAGACCCAATCCCAACACATTTGGGTGGGAGGGGACAATGCCAGATCCCCAGGGACCAACCCCAGTGGGCACGGCTGGTACTGGGCCCCTGCAGACCAATCCTGGAGTATGGGGGCCAGAGGGAGCCGTACTGGGCCCCAGTGCCCAGTCCAGGAGCACAGGAAGGAAGCAATGCCAGGCCCCAGAGGCTGTGCAATCTGACCCACAGACTGGCTTTGCCCTACTCATGTGACCCATGCAGCCAATGGTTGAGCACCACTAATATATACAGTATTTGTAACTGTGATCTTATATTTGTCAATACAACTGCCAGAAAATATCCTACAGATCTCCTACTTTTAAGATGCATCTCTTAAAAGGGCACCTGGAAATTCAGCTCCAAATACTATTTGCAAACAAAGAAACCCACATTTATATGCAGAACCCCAAGTTGGAGCCGCCGGAATGGGGCATTTTATATGGTTAAGCTTTACTTTTGTTTTCTATGGGAATATTTACCTGGGGGAGAGAGTGAGCACAAGACCTTTGCACCACTTAGAAGTACTTTGAGTGTTTAAAGTGATGCATTCAGTCTTGTGCTGGTTCACTGCTCACAGATATTTCAGCTTTTGAATAATATTCTCATCGACAAGAATAGTTGGGCTGTTCAATGGTTTTATGTAACTGAGTGGTTTTAAATTGCTTTTGTATAGAAAACTCCTAGTTACCAGAGTAACAGGTGCTGTCAAATTCTAGTGCTGGGTTGACCTGCCTGCCCAGTCCACAAAGGACATGCACAGCACCATGTACAGAGTCTTGTAGGCCTTTATTCCAGGGCAGTGCTTAATTTATTCAAATCAAGACTCGTGGCCACCACAGGTTATGGGTCCTACAGCCCTTCAGTCTGCACTCATCCCTCCCAGGTCCAGAAAACACCTCCAGATCCAACCTCCTTCATACCTCTTTCCCCCCAACTTGCTCCAAGAGCCTTCTCCCACAGGCTCAGATGGAGCTGATTGTGCTTGCTACTATTCATTAACCCTTTCCAGCCCATCATAAATCAGAGAGAGTTAGCTGTGTTATAAGGCTGCATATAGACAGACAAGGTTATTTGGGTAAATCCAACAATCTTCTATTAAACCAACTCAAATGGTTGGAAAAATTCTTCTTTGCAGGCTTTCAGGTACAAATACCCTTCATCAGGCTGAGGAAGCATCTGAAGTTGGTCTGTGCTCTTTCTGGATGAAATAGTAAAGAAGCCAGGAGCCAGCATGCATGCAAGAAAGCCAGTCAGTGAACATGTAAATCGGTAGTTACCAACCAGTCCATCAGGGAGCTTCTAACAGTCGATCTCAGTCTGAGAGGGCTAGCGGGACAGTAGTAGGTCCACAAGGCAGCCCAGCCATGGGCTTCTTGTGGCTGCAGCAGGGATGGGGAGGGAGTGGGAGTGGGAGTGGGGTGTGGGATAGAGCTGCAAGCAGCTTGTCCAGGGGGGCACCCAATGTAGGGAGAGGGTGGCAGCTCCCACTGCTGCACGCACACCAAGAGGACATGGGGATCGTATGCCCCCAGATCTGCACAGGGGAGGTGGGCTGCAGCTGTGGGCTGAGAACGGGGCTAATCCAGGCTATTCCTAGCAGGGGGAGCTAGGCCAGGTTGTGCTCAAGGTGGGTGGTGATGCTGGGAGGAGGGCTATGAGGGGACGCTGCAGCCACCCCAAAATTCATCATAGCCCCCCAAGCCCCATGACTTCCCCCCTCCCAATACCACTGCCACCACCCAAATTCAGTAGTATTAGAGGGCTTGCTAAAAGGAAATGTTGGTGCTGGAGTATTCAAGAGATAATCTGATGGAGGCATGACGATTGTTGAATTTCTGATAGACATCAAACTTAGATTGGAGGTTTTCAGTCCAAATGATATATCTTAAGCATAACAAGGGTTTCATGGTGCAGTCCTTGAGGAATTCTCAAAAATTCAAATTATCTGGGAGAATTCTCCCAGGTTCGTTCTCCTGGTAGAGAAGCTTACCTACAGCCACATATATGGAAACTCAAAAGCTGAGGCCTTAAAGACTGGAAAGCTTTCAGTGCTGATTTGGGAGGCCATCACAGAGGAGAGTCCGGTTGTCCTCTGTCCTCTATTGATATGAAACCTGATGCCTTTATGTCCTCTATTTTTCTCTTCAAAAGAAAAATAGAGGACATAAAAGCATCAGGTTTCATATCAATAGAGGACAGAGGACAGAGTAGCAGAAAACCAGAAAGTCCTGTATGATGGCTGCCCTAGTGCTGATACTGTACAGCTGCAGGCATGCATGGTGACAGATAGCAGCAGTAGGACCATCTGGCAGCAGATGGCAGTACTAAGGCAGCCCTGATTAGCTGACCCAGACTGCCAATGGTCAGTCTGTGTTTCCCTGCAACACAGTGGGCAAATCTACACAAGATGCCCACTGAACAGTTGTTACTACACAGTAATTTAGTACTTGCATAACCTCAGTAACCGGCATTACTACACAGAGCGTCCTGGTGCCTGGTGACACTGACTGCACAGTAGCTTGTTATTACTGTGCAGTAGCATTGTATCATGGTTCATGCCTGGTGACACTACTGCACAGTAGTAACAAGCTACTGCACAGTAAACATCTCATCTAGATGCTCACAGTGTGGAGACTGTGAAGGGGGCATGTCCTGCTCCCTGCTGGAGCAGAACAGTTTAGCAAGAGACACACTGGGCAAGTCTACATGTGCCAGTGCTACTGGCTAGGTTTACTCCAGAGAAAATTGCTCTGGAGAAGACCCACCCTGGGCAGGCATCTACTCCAGAGGTTGACAGGGAGCTTGGGACCAGGAGACAGCTGTCTCCTTCTCGGGGCTGGGAGATGGCTCCCTGCTCCTGGGAGCTGCTGTTGCCAGGTAGGCTCCAGTGGCAGAGCCTGGGCTGGGACAATGTCCCCCTGCCCTGGCAGCAAGGAGCTCCCAGACCTGACTCCCTGATCTGGAGCAAGGGGCTTGGAAAGAGCAGCGGGGGAGGGTCAAGTCCCAGCCTGCTGCCTCAAACTGCCAGTGGGGCAGCTAGTAGCAAGCCCTGTCTGGGTGGAGATTTTGGGAGGGGATAACTGCAGAATCATAGAACAAGTAGTTTAGAAGTGCCAGTCTCTCATTTCTTATCCCCTACAAACAGCAATATGATGAAGCTTGAGAGACACGCAAGACACATGGGTTAATCTGTTAATCACTAGCAGAAATTCAGATGGGATTCAGATTGGACCACTCTTCTGATGCCAGCTTTCATAGTTTTTAATTTAAACAGAATTAGCCAAGCTTTTTCTGCAACTGCTTGAAGTAGTTTAAAAGATCACAGATGTCAAATATTTATGTATCAAAGTATAGTCAAGCTGGAAGTAAAACAATAATCCTAAAACTATTAAAACCTCCTTCAAACAAGTCAGCTTTTTAGCTCTACAATATCTTTTATTCAGGCAGACATACTGGAGTCTCGTAGGCTTCCATGTTTTTCTAAGTGTCCCACTGGAAGAGCAGTTTCAGTGCCCCACACCTCAACAGTTTCTTTGCTACTTCAGGCAGGGAAAAAAAAGATTCTCCTCTTAAGAAAAACAAGAATAGTCCCTGACTGTGGATTGTAGCATTCTGCATGCATTACATTAAAGTATAGTCTTTTATACTAGGTAGAGTATCCTTTCCTTTGTTCAGAATACATGGACTTTGACATTTATTGCTGAATTGTTAAGGCATAAAGAACTATTCCTTTATGAGTCTTTAGAAAGCTTCCAGATGTACTTATTAGGATAGCTTCCCCCTTAGCTAGACTAAGTGAACCTATTCTTCAACTTTGAATGACTGTCTCCTATAAGGGTCAAATGGGTGAGCATTTATTAGATTCCCAGGGAACTGTTTCAGATGGCTATGGACCACTGTAAGCACCCAAATTCAGCACCTGGCCTGCCAATCTAGGTACTGCATTTGAAATATATATTTATTTATATTATAGGAATAGACTTTGTGGCAGGAAAAAGTTGTACTGAGATTTTCTCCTGACACTTTAACATTACAATTATTTAACATCTATGAGGTTTTGTTCTAAACAAATTCTTAATCTTCACTGGCAAGTATTGGAACAATCCTGCCTTCCATGGTGTTGCAAGTGTTATACAATCATGCAGTGCAGATGCATTGAACTGAGGCGAAGACTGGCTGCATGAAAGTACTTGCTGCTAGGTCTGTGCACATGTAACAGTTTCTTCACCATGAGCACACTTGACTCTCTAATGGGTCTCATACCCTTCTACTACCACCTGTGTTGTAAGAGCATGGATGGGGTGCCAGGATTATTGCTTTGTCAGCTGTATCTGTTCACACCACATCTGGATATGTGAGACCAGAGAATATGAGTAGCCACTGACAGTCTATTCTGGTACTGCTGCCACTGCTATTGGCAAAACTGCTTTGGTGACGATGTAACAATAAGAGCATTCCCCGCAAAAAATCTTGTGGCATAAAGGAGTTCCTAGAGCACTGATTGCATAAGCAGACAAACTCTCTGAAGTGGAAAGATGGCACAAATAACTGTTGGTTAGACATATGACCTTACACAAGAGGTCCTGTTAGTTATCTCAGGAAATCCCAGTTAAAGTTTGATCAAGTTACAAAAGAACTAAATAACACGGGGGCCTGCAATAGCACAGAACTCGATGACCCAGGAAGTCTCTTTTTATCTAACAGCCTTTAGGATTTTTTTTAGAACCCAAAAGTAGAATGCAGTAACCCAGTTCTCTTCCAACTTTCAGCTCCAAGAATAGCTTTTACATTTGGGCTATCCTCAGTTTGGATATTAAAATGTGTGCCAGCATCAGAACCACCCCCTTCACTTACTATATCCTCTCATATTTGATGACAAGTAATAGGGTGCCACCTCCTTTTTTATCAGCCTCTCAAGGAGACCACCATTTGCAGTAGAATAACTGGGGTGGGGGGAAACTGGGGCAGCAGCCCCAGGTGCCACATTAGTTGGGTGGTGCAAAAACCACAGCAGCAGCTGATCGTACTGCCACAATTGGCACAGCAGGCACCAGCACTGCTCCAAGCACCACACAGTGGCCAATTGGCACTACTAGGCCTCTGAACATACACTGCATTAAGCTTAGCATCACCCCCCTCCCCACCTGAGATATCCTGTTCCTCTAATCAGTGCAGCATAACCTCTAAAAGCCCCAGCACACACAATCATACTCATAGATCTTGAAAGCTGCTGTTTGACCTTCTCTACTCTCCCACCCACTTCCTCTCTTCCAGAATTACCTTTTCTCTGCCCCAGGTAGGCCAGTGGGCAGGCTCCCAGTTGTACCAGTTCACGTGTCAGTGGGTGCATCTACACATGTACTTGGCTGCACAGTAGACTAATTGCTGTGGTGTAAAGCTTCACAGTTTACATGTACAATTCTAATACATCTCAGGAAACTGATTTTTTCCGCTGTACTGTCAGGGAAAATACCTGTGCCTAAACACAAGTATTTAGGCAAAAATAACTGTGCCACAATGCACATGTAAACACTAATCCAGGTGCACATCACACCCAGTCAGCCTGGGCAACAGGGGGCCAGACCTCTACCTGCTGCCTAGCCATAGGGCTCCACATGCTGGGGCACTTGTGCCCCAGCCAGCTCTTCTGCCACCCAACACTGCCTCCTGGTGCTTGAAGCTAAGCCCTGGGTCCTGTGCCAGTCTCGGGCTGCTCCATCCCTGCTCAAACTGCTGTGGTCCCAGGTACAAAGTCTGCATGCACACTGTGGACTGCAACAGTTTGGGTATCCACGTGTGCCATTAAGGCACCTTGATAAATTCCAGTGCAAACTGCAACGGAGTTTATCACATTGCCTTAATGGCATGTGTAGAGGCATGCACTGCATTGCTGTAGCAACATGCTATGGTGACATAGCATCTGCGGGCAAAAACTGTGATGCTGCAGCTACGTCACCATAGCAAAGTGCTCCCTCAGTATACTGCATCACTTTGGCGACATAGCAGCTAAAAATAACCATGCGGCCCACACGCGGCACAGCATGGGCTGTTACTGCATCCCTATTTAGTACTTCCCTTTGGAAGGGGCATGTATAGACGCGCCCCGTGAGTAGGTGCCTCTCCTGCTCCCAACACTTTCCAGCTCCCACTTCTGCAGCTTGCAGAAGACAACAGACAGACTTCTCTCCTCTTCTCTGACTCCAGCCCTTCAGCACTGGGAAGTCAGCAACCAACCCTTCTGCTGCTCTCCGAGCTCAGTCTTTTCTAGGGAACATCTAGAGACCACTCACCAGCTGGGTACTTCCTCAAGGGAACAACTGACAGTTAGCTGGGGCCCAAAGGGAATGATTTCCTCTAGTGAGTTCCTGCAGACATCTACTTGGCACTTCCTCCTTCTTCTCGTATTAGCCCCAGGTGTCACTTCCCAATCAGGTCCATCTGAGATGCACCTAAGCCTCAGTAGCCCTACTTTACTTACAGGGGCCACAGACTGTGAAAATATGACTGTTGCGGCGCACCTCGCTGCCCCACTCCTACTGTATGGGAACTGCTGGGGAAAGCCTCAGCAGGTTGATTAGGCAGCACAGCTGAGGGTTGCTGAGGCAACTGATGGGAGTCAGCTGACTGAAGAGGCAGGGCTTGGCCCTTATAAAGCCTAGAGCTGTAGGGGTTGGAGAAGGCTTCACAGGGACCCACAGAGTGTGAGGCTCTGGTGCCTGGGAGGGTGCGATTCGGTGCCAGAGTGGATGCAGCAACATGGAGTGTGGAGACCCCAGGTCTGAGAAGGGGCAGCACTGAGAAGCCTGAGAGGGGCAATGCGTGTGAGAAGCCCTAGACAGGGGACAGTATTTTAAGGAGCCCAGTGTGGGTGAGGTGAGCCGAGATAGGGGAGCGCCAGATTGAGGAGCCCAGATGAGGGGTGTAGTGAGTCCAAGTGTAGGCTTGTATGGTGGTAGGCCTCAGCCAGGGGCAGGGTGCTGCGGTGGACCCCAAGAAAAGGGTTAGCAGCACAGTGCCTCCAGAGAAGGGCAAGCAGCTGTGGTGGTCTCTGAGAGAAAGAGGAGATAGCAGCACAGAATGCCTGGCTAAAGAGAGGATAGCTATGCGGAGGGCCTAGAAAATTGGGGCTTGACGGGTGGTCCCAGAGCGGACAAGGGTCCTGGGGAGGGATGATATTTTAGAAAAGGCTCAGAAGGGGCACTGGTATTATTAGGAAGCCCAGAGTGGGCATTGAGACCCCCAAGGGAGGGGCGAGCTTATAGAGAAGGCCTGAGAGAGAGTGGGCGGGTAGCTTGACAGTCCAATGTCCGGTACATCTGCAAGGCTTGAGGCGTGGTATTAGGGGTTGGTTGGAGCCACGCATAGCCCCTAAGGCTAGGGTGCCTAGGGAGCACTCAGTACACAGGGAGACTCTGGACAGTCCAGGCGATCATGGGGACAGAGGTTCTGATACTCTGTGCCCAAGGAGGTAGAAAGCAGCCTCACTACATATACTAATCATCAAAGTCATGGTGGGCGAGAATTAGAGGGTGTCCTTGGGCCGGCTTGGACACGGTGCGAGGGACCTCAGGGAGATCACGGCCCTCCCTGCAGGCGCTGCCGTGACAATGACAAAACAGCTCATCATTTCTAGCAAGACTCCCTAATGGAGGTATTTGGTCTCAGACAGTGATGGGATATAACACTTATTTTGATATCAACAAAATTAGGCACAGGACTCTTTGAAGAGAGGCTGGAGGCTACTTTAGATTTTTAATTTTATTTTTGCATTGTCTTAGAGGTTTCAGTCATGCTCTGCTCTCTCTCAAGGAAATCTGCACTGCACCACACTCTGAAGAGCATGAACATGGGTGCACTCCACCTGCCTTAATGTCTGATCCATGACTGCCATCTTCTGGTGGCATCAAGGAAAAGCAGAAGGGAAAAATATCTGCAAGAGAAGAATCCTGCATTGGGGCACATGTTGAGATGAAGCAGGCTTGATTTTTTTTTTTCAGACATTTTTAGGTTATAAAAAGTCATTTGTACAGCTATCTGTGTATGACTAGGTGATTAGGAATATTCCAATAAAAAATACAGAAAATCCTTGTTTTGATAGATCTGCTTAATTCAAAAGTTTCAGCTGCCACTGTGACATTGTTTGGCATAAGGGGGGGGGTGTGCATACATGCCTTATAAACTTAACTTTGTAAACCATATATACTTTAATTTAGTTTATAAGGTGTATAACTTCTTGTGAGTCCAAGCTCACTTCCTGACTAGAAGAGTCCTTGAACTCAAAGGCTAGGGACAGACATTTATACACAAAATGGTTTAAGTGATCAGAAACTGGTTTAAACCCGTAACAGAACAGAAGCCTAGTGCATGTAATTGTTTCAAAATGGCCAAAACTGGTTTAAGATAAACCTGGTTGAATCAGACTTAATTGACTTAGGTCAAATCAATTGATGAAACTTCTGTCCCGGACCCCTCCCTGGTCCAAGTTAAGTCAGAGTCTCCCAGCATGCCAGCATCTTGCAGCCCTGGGTTGGGCTGGGCTGTCTGCTGTAGAGAGCAGGGCTGGCCTTGCCCCTATTCTCCCTAGCTGGAGCAGTGAGGGCTGGCTGACAAGGGGGGCTGGTGGGAGCCCAGCTGGGGATACAGCCTGGTCTACAGTGTGTGGGGGGAGCGACTACCCCACCCTGACAAACCTCAGCTGGTGGTTGGGGCCAGGAAGGGGGTGTTAAACACCCCTTCCCTGGCTCAAACTTACTGTTAGCTGCAACTGAGGACTACAAACCCCAGAGGCCCCTAGAAGCAAGAAGAAGAAATGATGAGCAACCCTGCAGGGTCCTGTTGTTGTAATTCTGGACTGCAAATCCCAGAGACCTTGAAGGCATCAGGAAGAGGAAGTGAATACATAGCCAGAGAGCCATGCTCTAGCTGCCCCTAGCTTCTGGCCTAAGCCACTGCAGGCATGTGGCAGCATTTTCTGAATCAAAGGTAGATGTCTGTTCACTTCTGTTTCAATTTAATCTGTCCAACTTAAACTAACCTGCAAAGACTTAATCAATTCATCCTCAGGCTTTTTGACTGTCTGTACCTAGCCAAATGAATCTAGTGCATACTTATATCAATAAACCTCCCCAACCAACTGATTATTTTCACAGGGTGAGCAACTTCAAATAGTTAAAACTATACAGACAGTTTGATAATGAGAAAAGAAGATGAAAATTCTTAAGGCACACTTCAAGAATGAAGGCAAAGCACCTGATGTAGCACGTGTTTTTGGGCAGCTGGAAAAACACACAAAAGAAAGTGAATAAAAATAATCTCTCTTTTGAACTGTACACAGGGAGGCAAAACTTAAAGGATTTAACAAAATAGAGGCAGACAAAGAGTGCCTATGATAGACAGGGATGACAGAGCTATGTTTGTCACGAGTGACATCTAATTGAGCAGAAGCAATTCTGACTCGGGTGGCACTCATTGGAGCAGTGTGTTTTTATAGTGCATCTGCATTTGTACAGAACTGAAAGAGTGCTTCAATAATACCTGAGTACACTTTGCATGGCTCAGTCTAAATGCAAAACATTTCAATTTCCAGAAAGCAAACATGGACGGTATAATGAGCAAGTTCATCCTGCCAGGGAGATATACACACTGAGGAACTTGAAAGACAGACAGCTTCAGAGCCATCTTGAGAGTCTTTGCCAAGAAACATATATACATCTCACATTTCAAAACAAATTCCTGCCTAACAACCCAAGGATTTCAGTGGCCTGGTCCTGACTATGATATCCAATATCTTCTTCACACTATTCTCTGAGAACTAATTTTAATCATCCTCACTTTTTTTTT
>JAGPOW010003395.1:27737848-27751468 GCA_030014935.1 Caiman crocodilus
AGCACTGAGGGAGTCAATTGACTTCATGGCTCATTATCATCTAACTGATCCTTTCTAAACTCTTCATGCCAGAGGTGTTAATAACCCTCTCTTTTTTAAAAAATAGTCTTGACATTCCACTGATCAGGCTAACCTTTCTTCTCCAACTCTGCTCTCTGTTAGCTGCTCCCGGTCATGAGTTTCTATTTCACAGCTCGGCAGACTGTTCTTAACTCATTGCAATGAAGTTATATCTGTTTTTCCTTCAGTGCAGCCCTAGGCCTCAAGCATCTTAGTAAGGCTTCTAGAGTTTTTTGTTTTTTGAGAAATGTGTTGTTTCAGAGGGGATGATACACCTCAACATCTGCATCTCCCTTTTCTAAATTCCACATTTACCCGTACTTCTGGGTGCATCCACATAATTCCCATCAACAGTGAGGACCTGGTTACATGACTGCTCTCTGACTCTTTCTCTCATGAGCACACACACTTTAGCTGTGTTGTACATATTTAATCATATACTGCAAGTAGCTAAAATTTGGTAATGACCACAACATTGGCTTGGTAATGGAGTATGACAAAGGCTACATCAGCATATTTAAAAAAAAATTCAAAATAACTGTAGAAGAGACAACCTTGAGTGATCAAATCTCTTAATGCAGTTGTAACTCTAGGCTAGATAGACCATTTCTGTTCATTTTATAGTCTTTTATAGGTATTTCAATACTGTTTTGGAAATGGTTTTGCTCTAATAAAACTTCCTCTTCTTTACTGCAAAGGAAAAAAATAAAAATAAAAAAATGTATAATTAA
This sequence comes from Caiman crocodilus, assembly GCA_030014935.1. Taxonomy (NCBI): domain Eukaryota; kingdom Metazoa; phylum Chordata; order Crocodylia; family Alligatoridae; genus Caiman; species Caiman crocodilus. The sequence goes on from JAGPOW010003395.1 coordinate 27,738,640, forward strand.
ATAAAAATAGATTTACTACCATTTGGGTGTGTCTATACATTCATTAATGTGCTGTAGTTACTGTGCATTAAGTATAGTACTTGTATAATCTAGTACTAAATTAATGCACAGTAACTGGTGTTACTGTGCAATAGCACCGATGCATGCCTTTTTAGTGATGCTACTGTGCAGTAGCCTATTACAGTAGCCTGCATAGTAGCATAGTAGCATGGTTTGTGCTGTGGCAAAGTAAAATACCCGCTAATTAACAATAAAGTATAGCAAGACCTTATTAAAAATAATAACTGAGAGAAGTGATCTTCATGAAAGAGCATTTATAATTCCTCCTGCAGTTAGCTGGCTTTAGTATTAGAAAAGTATTGTTCATCTATATTTAACTACCAAGAGTCCTATTAATTATTTATTTGTCACCATAATGACTTAACAGCATGGGAGCTAGAGTGCAAATTATTAAGTAGTATGCCAAAGTTTGTGCTGTAGCAACTTTGGAAAAAAATTAAATGGCATTCTCAACACTTCCAAGAGAGAATTTGGTGAAAGCAGTTTGACTGTTTCAGGTTTTCATGCTTTTCCAGTACAACGGAGTCATCTTAATATGTGAATAACAGCCATGAATAATGCAAGTTTCATGACTCTGTAAATATCAGGGAAAACTGACACAGCACAATCTGTTGGTTGCTTTATTTTTGGTCAGCAGCCTTGGACAGGCAAGTATGTTAGAAAAGTTTCTTTAAAAGCGGCATAAAACAAAGAGGAAAACAGAACTGTCTTTTGGTCCTCTCTCACTCCATAATCTTTGACGGTCACTGTCTGATATTCAACAGCACTGTACAGACAACTCGATGGGAATGGCAGCCATACAACTAATGACAATACCATTAGGTTTGTCTAATGAGAAGAAACATTTCTCAGCTTTACTTCAAAGCAATTGTTTGCTGTGCCTTTGCATTCATATATGTTCTATGGTGGATAACAATGCTGCCAGCTGCACTGAAACTGCATTAAAGGCAGGGATAGCCCTGGGTCAAAGGGCACCTCAGGCAATCTTAAATTTTGTGCCACGCCCCACAGAACTAAAGAGGTCATTGTGAGTCTACTCCATTGTAACAAGTGAGGCACACAGTTGCTTTCCATGACATTTAAAGAGGTGGCATATCTTGTGTCCCGGTAGTTGCTGCTCTGAAACGACGTAAACCACTTTTCCACCCGCTTTAGTGTTTAATTCTTCTCCAGTCAGTAGGATTTGATCAGAGTCTTAAGACTGGCCACTTGGTAAAGGTAAATATATATATAATTTGCCTCCCTCCCCCCAGTAAATTGCTGGAATTTACATTTAATTACACATACAAGTAGTTCATTCCTACGTGCCCCAAATTCAGTGGCCATGCTCACAATAGCAAAAAGTTTCACAAGTGTTGGCAGGACAAGACCTTATTTAGGCCTCAGTCATAGGCACTGGAATCCATAATGGGAGCAGACAGAAGTGTAGCTCCCAGCTGTAACCTCTGGCAGCAGAAGGAGGTTTTGGAAGCAGTGACCATCACTGCCATGATGGGCCTCCAGGTAAGAGGCAGTGACCACTGTGTGCAAGCCTACGCCCCCACCCTACTCTCCCATCCCTCACCGTGGCTCCAGAGTCAACCACAGAGCTGTGCTCTGGCCACATGCCAGCCTCCCTCTCCCCCTACCCTGGACAGCCGACTGGGCGGCATGTGTGCGGCCCGCACATGGTGGGCACTACCACACTGTGCTCCGTATCACTTGGCCACAAAGCCCCTCACAGTGGGGCACCACTGCTTGCACCCCCTGGCCTTGCTCCTAGCTGAGACATTCCACCTGGGGCCAGCAGCACCCCCCTGCTCCCTCAGCCCCCAACCATCTTCCCCAGCCCTGCCCCACAGCCCCCAAAACTCATTTACCTCTAGGATCCAGGGGAAAGGGCATGGCTCCAAGATGGCAGTGCTTGCCCACAAAGCACCCCCACCCTGCATACAGCCGCCACCACCCCACAGCACCGCGGAGCCATGCAGCCAGTTGTGGGACATGTTGCTGCATGCAAGTCCCCCATTTTACACCCCAGCCAGGCGGTACATGTGTAGCCTGCACATGGTAGTTGCCACCGCAGTACTGCTGCCACATCCCGTGCCACTTGCCCACATAGCCATTCAGGTGGCCGTGGGATAGTAGCACAGGGTGCACTGACAGAGTTGCAGTGGTGGCCTCCATGTCCAAACCTCTTGTCAGGCTGGCCAGCATGTGTGTGGCCCACAGAGTGGCATCCCTGCCCTCACCCCCCAGCCCTGCTCCTGGGAATGGGCATGGGGCACACTCCCCCACTTCTTGATCTACCCCTCCAGTACCTTCCCTTTCCCCCACACTGCCCCACCTCTCACCCCCACACACACTTGTCTGCTGGGGTGGGTGTCAGTGTCTGCGTCTGCATGTCTGTGAGTCAGGGACTGTTGCTGGGGGCATCAGGAGGGCTGTTGAGACTGGGGGTGGGCAGGAAGTGTGGGGCACCAGTAGCACTGGGAGGGGTGGGGGGGGTTTAATTTTTATCATGGATTTTGGGTTTTTAATCAGAGAATTTGCAATTTTTAATCAGAGAAAACCAGGATCCCTGGTTATGAGTTACAACATTACCCCAAAACTAATAGAAGTTCACTGTTAGTTCAGGGGGAATCTAGCTGGGAGCTGGGAGTCCAATACCCCCACGCACACTTTAGCGGGGGCTGAAGAACCCCAGACTGAACTCTGTCCACTCCTTTTCCCCCCCTCCCATTCTGAAAACAGCAACAGGCTGGGACCTGGCAGACACAAGTTGCAAAAGATGCTACATTTTTAAATGTCTTTATCTGATACCTTATGCAATGATGGGGCAGATTTTCACCCAATCGGATATTTTTTAAGCTGCCTGCAGCCATGCAGTAGTATTTGGCCATGGCCAGAGCCACTTTTTGGTGGGGGGAGGGCGGGAGGTGAATCAGGGCAACCACCCCTGGTCCCACACTTGGGGGGGGGGCCATGGACAGTGCTGTTCAGGCCTCTCTGGCCACCATGTGCCACCAGCTCCACACTCCAGCTGCTCACCCCCCAACCCTTCTGCACTCTAGCCCCTTACGCAGACCCCACACAGGCTGATACGCCCTGGACCCCACACACCCCTAAGGATGGCTCTGGTCATGGCTATAGACTGCTTTCTGTGGTCAGATTGGGCAAAAATTGTCTCTTCTGCCTGGACCTTGGGAACTTCTGTTTGGTCTGAGGTAATGTAACTCAGAACACTTTGCAGAAAATGTTCCAAGTTATAGCTGGGAGCTGTACTTCTGTCTGCACCCCTATGACTGACTCTGATGGAATCCTACTGACCTCAGTGGCACTGCCCATAAGGCAGGATCCAGCACTGTAAACCCTCAGGTAACACTGAGGTCTTAGATAACCTTGCTTTTTCTGTAAGAGCCATTGTAAGCATGAGCAGAAAAGCAACAGAGCTCTTATATAAGCTTTAGAGAGCCTCCTGTATCATCAAGTCAGGGCCCTCTAAGTTTGAGGATTGTTAAGTTAGATGATGTGCAATTTAAAGTGGGATTATCTTTTTAAGTGAATCAAGTAGATGGAGTTGATTCAGCCTGCTTTTCTTTGGTATCAGACAACATACAGACCCTTTTTAATATTATACTTCAAAAAGTAATCTTTCATCTCTTTTTACCTGCCCTGTGGAGCCACTTTTATTAAAAAGAGTGAATTTCAACTGAAGAAATTAAGTTTATGTCCTTTATTGCTTTTTTATGATGTATAAAAATTATCAAAAAAGCATTTAAAAAAAAATTTGCTCATGTTTTACATTAGCAGTCCAGGACTTTGACTAGCAGGGTTTGAAAACCAGGAGGGACTAATCCAATAGCTAGAGGTAATAGTGTTTAAAAAAAATAGAAATCTACTCTGTTTCAAACCAGGCTACTTATTACTATGAAGGAAACTGAACTAACTAAAAATATTCAAGGGTTGATTCAGTGACAACAAAACCATGATGTACTTAATAGGGCTGTGTGAGGCTTTGGACAGAGCTTTGGATCCAAAGAAGCTTTGGACACTTTGGCATCCAAAGCAGCACATCCAGACCAAAGTGTTGGCTTTGTTAGGCTTTCCAAAGAGGTTTGAAGCTTCTGAAGAGCTTCAGAAAAGCTTTGGAGCTGCTTAGGAGATCTGACCATAGGGTATAATGGGGAAATCAATTAAATATTTATAACTTTGTTGTTTTTTGTCTCATTTGGATGTAACTTGCAGGGGTGGTAGTCTCTGCTGAGAGCATGAAGTCTGCCAAGTTTCAAGAAGATTGATGCTGGGGTTCAGGGGGAATTGCACCCCAAATTTGTGAAAGCAAAACTGATGTCATGTGTATGTGTTACATCACAGGGGGTGAAAACTGCAGGAGTGGTGGCCCTGGCTGATGCCACAAAGCCTCCCAAGTTTCAAGAAGATCGGTGAAGGGGTTGTGGGGAACTGCACCTCAAGCTGCGGACAAGCAAAACTCATGATATGGGTGACACTGTGTGTTAAGGCGCAGCAGGGTGAAGGCTGCAGGCCTGCTGGCCACTTCTGAGGCCACAAAGTCTGCCAGCTGTCAAGGAGACCAGTGCAGGGCTTCTGGCTTCTAGGGCCCTGCACCGCTAACTGCTGACAAGCAAAACTCATGCCATGGGTGCTTGTGCAACTGTCTGTCGTTGTCTCGGGGGGTGGGAGACACTACTGCAGGCCTGGCTGCTAGGCTGTGGTACCAGTTACCAATCAATCACGATTCAGGGACCAGCTCAATACACAGTATCTAGCTAATGTAACCAGTTAATTACCATCAATTAACACCTACAAAAGCAGAGACTAAGGAGAGGAAATAATCAATACAGACAATCAACTACCCCAAGAAAGAGACAGTCAGTTGCACAAGCACCCATGTCATGCATTTTGTCCATCAGCAGCTAGGGGTGCAGGGCCCCAGAACCCACCTGTGCCTATCTCCTTAACAGCTAGCAGGCTTTGTGGTCGCATCAGGGACTGCTATCCCTGCAGCTTTCACCCTGCTGTACCTTAACATACACAAGGTCACCCATGTCACGAGTTTTGCTCGTCTGCAGCTTGAGGTGCAGTTCCCTCCAAACCCCTGCACTGATCTTCTTGAAACTTGGCAGGCTTTTTGGCCTCACCAGGAGCTATCATCCCATGCAGATTCACATTTCTGCATTGTAACACATACACGTGACATGAGTTTTGCTTTCATGAATCCGAGGTGCAGTTCCCCCCAAATCCCTGCACTGTTCTTCTTAAAACATGGCAGACTTCGTGCTCTTGGCAGAGACTACCATCCCTGCAAATTTCATCCAAATCAGACAAAAAATAACAAAATTATAGACATTTCATTATACCCTATGGCTGGATCTCCAAGACGGCTCTGAAACTTCAGAGCCTCTTCAGCCAGATCAAAGCAAAAACCCAGTCCGGAGCTCTGGATTGGATCTCTGGCATCTGAAGTGACCAGATCCAAAGCCAGGTCAGATCGCTGCTGACCCACGCAGGCCTAGTACTTAAGCCCACTTTGATAAAGGGATCCAATAAAAATAAGGAGGCAGTCAGCTGGATGAGGGGTCCAATGGCCAGTTTGTCTGTAGAAACAGAAAAACTCTAACAGGAAATCTGTAGACAGAAAACTCCTGTATCATCAGGTCAGGGCCCTGTAGCAGCAGTTGAGGGTAGTTTTACTACAGCTGTTCTTGTCGTGTGGTTTTGCTTTGTACACTGTATTCTCTCACACTTTCCCCTGCACATTGTGAACACAGCATCCTTTCACAGGGTGGGCAATGCACTTCCTTCTCACCCCACCTCACAGAACCAACCTACTTCTACTGTACAGGGATACAAGGAACACATCTACACAAGACACTACATCACCATACCAGCCTGCTATAGTGATGTAGCATTGGAGGGCACAAACTGTATGCCATAGCACCACGCTCTCTCGCTATAGTGCATGGTTACAGTGATGTTTCAGCTAAAAAATAACCTTGTACTGCCAGCACAGCAAAGCGACAACAGTACCATAAGGACACGTATGAATGCGCCCAAGAAGATGGAAGGAGCCTGCCCTGAGTAAGGATCTACATGCTTTACATGCATGGTACTCTACACTCATGGACACATTTAGACCTGATTAAGCAAAGCACCTAAATGTCATTTACCTCCCAAAGAGCAGCAGTATAGGTCAGAGGGAGGCTGAGGATGACTTTATGAACAGAGATGTTTACCTATCCATTTTGTCATAGGCCTGAAAGGGACAGCCCAAATCATTGTGTTCTGCTTATGCTATCACAGACAACCACATAGCAGCTTTCAGAAGCTGATCAACCTCCTCCAACCCTGTTGATGTAGAACAGTTTCTCTTTGCTTCCCAGCCTAAAAATGTAGAAGATGCCAGCCTTTGCATGCCCTAAACCCAGCTTTTAGGTATAAAACCTGCATCAGCTGCTTTGCTGGGTTTTGGGATGAGATCCAGGGTTTAGGTCTCCATTTTTAAAAGCAACACTCAATATGCTTTTCATATATATTAATGGATTCACCACATAGCCTTCATAAACCATAGCATAAATCAGAGCCAGCTGATCATCTCCCTTTCTTACTGGCTGCCTTACTGAAGGCAACAGAATTCCAGCATCAAGTTAAACCAAAATAACATATCCACATTTCTTTAGTCCCTTGACCAGGCTGATCAGTTCTTTCCAAACCCCATTACTTACTGCATGGCATTTTCTCAAGTCTACCTGTTGCCCCTCCTAAGGTATTTAGTCCAAGTAGGCCTTTTTCATCTGACTGCTTTGATGAGCCCCTTCTCTAGCCCCCTCTCATATGGTTACTTTTGTAATAGAGCTTTGTACTCCATTGCTTTCAAATTCCTTCAAACCCAGAGAGTTGTGACAGGCCAACCTTAGACTTCCTTTGCAAACCTTTTCCTTAGATCTAAACCTTAGATGTATCTTATGCATGCATAGGGGAAGCTGTCTTTCACAGGAAGCCTATCATCCTTCAGCTACCATCACATGATGCATGGGCACCTGATATAATTATTTGTTCAAACCCCACCCCACCACCTGGGGCTAAACAGCAAAAGCAGAACTTTTAAAGCATCCTACAACCCTTATTGCTACAGAAATGTAGAAATGCTACTTAAAAAAATTATAGCAGGCCACATCTGACATACTGTGTTAAGTTTTGGGTCCCCCACTACAGAAAGAATGTGGACAAATTGGAAAGAGTCCATCAGAAGGCAAGAAAAATGGTGAGGGGACTGGGGGACATGACTAATGAGGAAAGGCTGAGGGAGCTGGGATTATTTAGTCTAGAGAAGAGGAGACAGAGGGGATTTAATAGCAGCTTTCAACTACCTCAAGGAGGGTTCAAAAGAGGATGGAGCTAGACTGTTCTCAATGGTGACAGATGACAGAACAAGGAGCACTGGTCTCAAGTTGTAGCAAGGGAATCTTAGGTTAGATATTAACAATAGTTTTCTCACTGGGAGGGTAGTAAAACACTGGAACAGGCTACCCAGAGAACTGGTAGACTCTCCATCCTTGGAGGTTTTTAAGACCTGGATAGACAAAGCCTTGGCTGGGATGATCTAGTTGGGGCTGGTCCTGCTTTGAGCATGAGGTTGGACTAGATGAACTCCTCAGGTCCCTTCTAACCCTAATTTTCTATGATTCTATGAATTTTGTTAAAAATATTCTTGCATATACTTTCACTCTAAATATGCATGATTAATGTTATGCAAGAGGCAAGGATCTCAGGATGATACCTTGTATTGGACCAACAACATAGCTCAGCCAGAGTTAGAGAAGCTTTTCATTTTTCTCTTCTGACAAACTACATTTAGTGCTCAAAGGACAAGGTGCTGTACTTGTATGTAGTTCTCTCTCTCAAGGTTCAGTTACTTTCGATGCTAGCTCAAAGTCCAATAAGATAGTATTTGCAAGGATTAATTCTATGCTCGGTACCAAAGTGCCCCTCTGTTTTAAAGATGCAGGATTTGGCCATCACACTCCACTCCTGTAAACAAGTCGTCATGCAATTAACTGCACATGTGTGTGAACTGTGTCATTGACTTCAATACATTTCACGCACAATTTTTTTGTCTACCCCAACACTCAGTTCTATTGTCAGGACAAGCCTCTCTTGGTCTGCTATCTGGTACCATGTAAGCCAGTACAGCCTATTCTATGGTCAGGTTATCAGTGACTGAATCAGCGCCCCAACCTGGGCTAGCCCAGGTGAGGAGGGTATGTGGACATCCAGCAGGATTAAACACAAGATCAGTCAAAGGGTGGATGAGCTCCCTTTGAGCCAATGGTCATCCATACCTGGAGAGGAGATGGGTGCCACCAGGTCACTGCCTGAAGACTCACCAGTGGGGAAGGATTGTTTCAGCATCAAAGGTGCTCCAACAGTCACAACAGCCTCAGAACTGACTTGACTTGAACACTTGGCTCCCCCATTGCAGCTCTGCCCATCTGATTTTCTTAGATTTTTTTGTAGTCTCCTTCAGCCAGTAGAGTACTTGACCCTTGACCAGGAGGGAGAGAAGGGAAGCTAAGCCTACACTTTGTGAACCCATCTCTTCTTCCTCATGATAGAGGAGAATAAAAAGCATCTTGGCCTGGAAAGGATGGGTCTTGTCTAAGTTTAGCTTCCCTTCATTTTAGCCAGGTTTTCTGGTGGCTGCACATATGCCACTGAGCAAAATTTGGGATGGGGCATAGGGGAGGACAATAGCCAAAACATGAAAATGATTATAGGCTTTTAAAAAAAAAAATTTTTTTTTTCAAGAAAGTGCACACACCTTTGATTTGTCTCACTTCAGAATTAGGGAAAGAAGAGTGAGTAGATAAACATAAGATGTGTAAAGCATGCTCACAAGTGTACATTCCTCACTCATCTTGAAAATCTCCTGACAACCTAGGGATACAGTTGGTAAAATAGTATTCTTCTTTGATTAATTAAAACTACTTCCTTGCCATTCCATTACTTTTTCCTCATGAGTATGGTTGATGTCCCTTGCCTGTGTCTTGGTCAGCATTGATCTAGTTTAGACTTTAAGAACTAGGTTTACCCTCCTTTAAAAAAAAAAAAGAGGGGAGGGGGAGGGGAGTTAAAAAGGTGCCTGTTCAAAGAAACCTCTGTAAAGCAACCTGCCATGTTTATAGGTCTAAGATTAATGGCTTAGTCCTTTTGCAGACTCTAGCAAGTATATTAAAAAAGACAAAGTGTTACAGAGGTAGCTAAAGCAGAAAGAAGGAAGAACAAATTTCACTGTTGAGAAGCTAGACAAATATGAGAGATATCAGAGGCTACCTCATGATATAGGAGTACATAAGGACTTGGATCTCAGCAGTTTGGTATTTTTCCAAAGTAGGAAGGAAAGTCTTTTTGTCAAGTTTTCCTAAGCCCTTTTCTTTTAGTCACATAGCAGAAAGCATGGTATTCTAGAGGGGAAGGAAGGCTTCCTAGGTAGACAAAAGAAACTGAAAAAAAAAGGCACACAGGTCCTCATGGGGAACATCTACACAAGATGCTACTGCAACTTTGCACCCTCTGCTGTGGCGGTAGTCAGACAGGTTGAGGAGCTAAGCACCACTCTGCTTATGGGGATGGGGGGGAAAAAAAATAATCCAGCCTGACAAGCCACAGAGCTAAGTCAGCACCTCACCCCAGCAAGGCACTGAGGAGGAGAGTACTCATGGCCAGCTGCTAGTAGGATGCAGCTGAGGGCCTACACTACCCAGAATCCAATTCTGGGAGCTCTCTCCCTCTGGGACCCCACAATAACCATTGTCTGTTGAAGGGGGGGGGAGAAACTTACTGGCTACGACAGACACACAAGTTAGCCAAGATTGCAATCTCAAGCTTCAACCTCATGTTTGGGGGAGGAAAGTAAGCTGCAGGGCCTGAAGCCTTCTCTGTGGGACTTTTGCTGGGGTCCAAGTCTTTATATACCCATGCCTAAGGACTGGGAAAAATTTAAAAACAAAATTACCATCCCTGGCCAGGAGGGGCAGTGCAGCTGAATGAAACTAGGATCTTGAATCTGTAACTTTGTGTTTAAAAGGCCAGAGATCCTGCTACTGGACCACCAGCAGTGGCTTTTTTTTGGCGTTCTCCTACCAACAAATTTCACTGTTGCAGCCCTTTTTGGGCCGATGATTTTCCAGAAGGCGAAGCCAGATCCCCCAGCGACTAGTGTGCCAGAAGACTACTTTTCCTCTTTTCCTGCAGTAGAGTCAGTCCTACTACAATTTAAAGTAGCACCCCGAGCTCCGGGTTTCTGACTCCTTGTTCTTAGTGTCCTGATTCCAGCTCCTGACTCCTTTAACTCTAGATTTGCCAGTTCCTGATTTCTCCCCACACCTCTCACCCCCGTGTACCCAATTCCAATCAAGACCTATTTTCTGACAGTGAGCTCCTGACTTTAGTTTAGCAATCACCTGCACCCTTGTCCCTTACAGCTAGAATCACCTGCTCCAAGCCCCCTGACTAGCAACATTTCAGTACTTTACTGAACTTGGCCTCCTGCCCTGTGTGCTCCTAATCCTGACTCTTCTATTTAGTCTGGACCTTGCCTGCTCCTGATTCCCCGAGTTGTAACCCCGTGGCCAAGCCTTGACCAACCACATCCGGGTCATTCCCCAGGACATGCATGGCTGATACAACAGCTGTACTAGCAGCGCACAAAGTGCTGTCTGGGAGAACAGCGACTACTAAAGAGCTCTCTAAAGCTAGCAGAAGGGACAGTGCCTACACGTATCTTCTGCTGGCTGCCAGATAGTGGCAGAATCTCCAAGAGAGGAATGAAATCACTCTGACCACAAAAAGGGGAAGCTCTGCCCTCAATGAGTACCTTTGAATGTGGACAATCTAAACCCTTTTCCAACAGAACACTGTATTGCAGACTGGGTCTCTGTATTGAGCAAAACCCTGGATGTGGATCTCAATAGTAATTACAAGCACATAAGACGTTTGTGCTAGTGGATAGCTAGAAGTGTTATAGCCAGCCTGAACTGACTGATTCGGAAGTATGCTCACAGTATTTTGTGGTCTTCCTAGTCATTTCATGAGAAAGGGAGAACTCTTCAGTTTCTTTCTTGATGGAAGAACAGCAGCACTTCATTGTATACTTTGTAATTAAGTGGGTAATAGGGTTACTAGCATAAGAGTCTGAACATAAATAGCATTTACTCATTTCTAGTATTTCTTAAGCAGAGGTCATGGTTCACAAGCAGTTCTCATCTTAATTTACTACTTAAATTTAAAAATATGGCTTTGCCTATGCTTTTGTTTTGATACAGAAAGTGACTAAAATTAAGTTTTACTCCAGTTCTTATGGCCAATTTAAAATTGCATTAATACAATTTTGCAGTGCACCAGAACTCAGGTCAGTGGAGTTGGCAGCCAGCTAGGGTTGGTATATAAAGGCAGTTATCCCAGCCCATGATAGTATTATTCTAAAGGGAGAAGGGGAAAAAAAAACCCAGCAGCTCAGGGCAGCTCCATTCTCCCCTCTTTTCTCTGCTGCAGCTGCCACATAGGAGTCTTCATTTCTCTTCCCTAAGTCTAACGCTGCAAGAAAGTGGAGTGACATGGGCACAGCACTGATTCAGAGCATGTGAATTTGTGGTAGCTTCTGAGTATGGAAATAGACAGCTGGAAAGGTGGAGATATGCCCCCAGCTATATACTTTTCAGATCACTTAAAAAGCACTTTTCCCCCATCCCCTATACACAGACACACACTTTTTTGTCTAAAGGGTTCCTTTAGAGAAAGTAAAAGCAAGAGGGGAAAAAAAACAAAGTAACAAGAATGGAGCCTGTCAAACAAGGCAGGCCAGCTAAACAAGTGAATCCTTTCATGTAAAGCTGGATTTGCCAAGTGTAATGTTTATGGTTGGGCAATAAATACACAAAAAGCCTTATTATAGTGCCAAAGAGCTAGAAATGTTCTTCAGGCCAAGTCAAAGCCACTTTTTTCAATGTGCACCAGAGTCTCATATTAGCACTCTCTCATACAGACAGGCATTTATAGTGGTGTTTTCCTAAGTCTTAAAAAAAATGAATTAACGAAACTGTTAGAGTAAAAAAAAAAAAAAAAAGTTAGACATCATGACATTTCTGAATATGCCCCTCAAAGCATATGCTTTATAATATGCTAGTAAGCTTATACAAACAGTGACTTTCACACAACTGCTTCCCCTTCCCTAACATTTTTATTAGGGTGGTATTTCTCCTCATTCAGGTATGTTAAGGCTATTTAAACAAAGAATTACAACATATTAACACAAATGACCCCACAAAGAAGAGCATAATGTTGCCTGTAACAGAGTATGGTCTGTTTTGAGATAGTTCAAGTTTACCAAACAACCTTCTTTCCTTCTTGAAGGGGCATAGAGTCATTTACTTTAGCCAGACAGGCTCTCCTTGTTCTCGATGGATTCCAACTCTAATTGTGAGGAACACAGCCCTACTCCTAAAGAGGAATATAACCCAAACTTCTGACCAAGGAGTAACCATGTTAACATTTTTCACTGTTCACCAATTATACAGTGTATTTGGGACTAGAGCCATCAGTGGGCACAGATGCACATAAGAGGCCCCAACAGGAAGAAAGAGACTGAGCAACTCAGAATAAGAACATGAAAGTACTGAAACTTTATAGAGGTGGAATTCTTAACATCCAATTTTCATGGTGTACATCACAGGGGAAGTCAATTTTCAGGCATACAATTAAAAAAAAAAAA
>JAGPOW010003395.1:27751568-27781999 GCA_030014935.1 Caiman crocodilus
AAAAAAAAAAAACAATCACAAAGAATTCAGAATAGACTCATCCGCTATACCAAAAAACTAATAACCAGGGCTCTACTTCTACTAGACAAACTACTTCTACTAAGAACGTCAGTCATTTTTTGCATCTATCAGCAACACAGTTTAAAGCCAGGATATAAGAAGGTGAGTGACCCAACTATTACATTTAAGTTTTTATTTTTAAAAAAGCCAAAGTGAAGTTACATTTACATTACAGAATATTTTTAAACAAGGCCTTCCTGTTAAAGCTTTAAATATATTATGAAAAAAACATTGTGATTTTTTTTTATACCTGCACAAAGCTTTGAGATCACACAGTAGTCACCAATGGTTTTAAAACAACTATATTGCACAGATCCACTCAACCACCACAAATTCTTAGCTTAGTCTATGTTGTAAAGTGCTATTTTGTAGGAAGAAACAAGTTTTGAAAAACAAACAAACAGAGGCAGGCAAGTATCACTGAACTGTTTTCTTCCCTTTGTAGTTAAAAATAAATCATTTGCTTCCATATACCTGATAATAGTATATTTGCATTTATTAAACTGGAGTAAGCACCATGTATTATTGTACTGAATGTGTCTGAAATATTCAAGTAATGCCCAGTGCCAAATCAGTCAATGTTCAACTCAAATAAGGAAATGCATACACCAGAAGTTCCCTGGCTGAATCATACTTTAATTGGCAAACATACTGGGATTTTAAAGTACTATCAATCCCCTGTCTAATAAAGTTATTGCATAGGTGGTACATATTAAATTAATGCAAAATAAAGTTAATATGCTTTATGCTTATGATCCAGAATGACCCCAATATCCTCAATCAAAAATGCTGCAGTATTTAAATTCCAAATCATATACTTGTACTTAGATAGCACAGCTTGTAAACTTACTCCATACAAAGCCAGCAAAATTACTATCACAATCAAAACAGAGCACTAGACATTTGTTTCAGAATTATTTTCGACAGCAGGTTCATCTTTCACAAACTAGACTAAAACCAACAATGCAGGTACGTCAGCCATTTTTGCACAGATTCCTTTAAATCATTACCACACAGATAATCATCAGGGTTTAATGGAACAGGACTAGACACTTAAACTGAAGACACTTTAAGGCAAAAAAAAAAAATCTCAAACTTAATCAGTGCATTTTCTTAACTTATTCTTATTAAAAACATTCCTTTATTGGATCCAGAGTTAACTTATAAAATATTTATTAACAGAAATACCTGAATTAATTTAAATTTAAAAGTTGCTTATGTTTTATCACTTATGACAATTATTCAATTATTTTTTGCACAGAAAAAGACCAGGTACCATTATTATACATGCCCATAGTTACAAAGAAATGAAATCAAATATTTCAAGACAAACTGCACTTCTCAATATATTTTATCCAGTCTATACTAAAACCCTAGAATAGTAAGAGCTCTTAATAGAAGAGCTATACACCAGTTTTACAGGTCATCATTTTATACACTTAGTGTGATTATAGGCTATCTGATACCATTTTAATATTATCTGATTCTTTTAATATTATTTTCTCCTTTCAAATACAAGCCAGGTTCAACTGTAGTTCTGATATCCTAGTCCTTTCAACTGGTGCAAACCTCAGTGTTGCTTAGGATTTAGGTACAAGAACTCCTCAAACACATTCAGACAGGCTTCTTTTAAAATGAACAGAATATACAGAAAATAACAGCAATAAAATAGACTATGTGGGTCTTACTCCATTAAAAAATGGAATGTGATGTCAACAGTACTAACTAGATAGATGATTTAACTTGCATAAAAGGCAGGTTCCTAGGTCAAGTAAAGCAACCAGGTTGCTAATAAAACTTTTTTTTCCATACATTTGTGGAATGTGGGTTACCACACAACAAAAAGGCAGCACAGTGAATAGAAGGATGTCCCCTCTAGAGAGTTGGTAGAGAGATTAGATCATGTTCGGTTTTGTGCATAAAAAAATAAGACCAAAAAGTCTGAGTGACACTTAAGACAAGAACACTTAAACAGGATGTAATTATTCAAGAATTTATGCTAAGGCAGATCCTTCCACTTTCATTTCTGATCTCAAAACAGCAATTCGTAGAGATATGCACTACACGTCATCTGGATATTCCAAATACTTTGCTGTGATGGCCTCCTCAAGATGAATCCCTGCACTGCCCATTAATGCAAATGCTGGATACATTGTACCCGAACAATCTACCTGGCGCTCATAAAGGCATTTCATGTGGTCAGCATCATAGAATCCAACTTTGCCTTTGTCATAGTCAAGGCAGATTCCTATACAGGACGGCATAGGAAGAATCCTGTTGGCAGAATCTTTGGGAGCAGTAGGTGCCTTGGGAATAAAGAATTTCTTCATGCCTAAAGTAACCAATGTAAAAGGCTGAGATGATTCAAAGCAGGTATCTTCACTCCCACTGTCATGACCGCTGTCTTGCTCATACCTAGAACAGAAGAGCAGCATTGTCTGAAATCTGAAAGGCGGAGAGAGTTCTTAATATGATCTACTAAAACTAGGGATCTACTGAAATTGGAACAAGCAGAACGTAGTGGTGCCCCCACTCCCCTGATAAGCTGAGGGTCCCTGATGGCCCTGCCCCTTGCCTCTTATTGGCTGTAAGGACTGCCCATCTTGTAGCCCTGCCCCCTCACTGCTAATTGGTGGAAAGGGACAGGGCCACATGATGGGTAGCCCTTCCAGCCAATCAGCAGTGAGGGGCAGGGGCAGCACTCATCTTGCCAGCAGCCCTTCGAATGGGCAGAACCCCCTCCCCCCTCTTTCCCCGCAGCACCTTAAGGACTGCCGGCTCCCTCTGGGGAGCCAATGTTTTATTTTCAGTAAGTTGGGGTTTTTTCTCCCTACAGATTTCACAGGCAATGCCGGATTTCACAAAATCTGCAAACCATGATTTTGGTAGGACCCTAATTATAACAAGTATTCTATAGCACAAATCATCATAAGATGATAGAGCACCACACCACATTTCTAATACAAGTGAGGGTGTAACACTACCTCAGCTAGCATATCCCTGGTATCAGTGAAGGCCAGGTTACAGCTGAGGGCGACAAAGACCATACACCAGAACAGGCTCCAGCACAAGTCATGCCACAAATCCCAATTGCTGGCTTGTGCTGAAACCCATATTCTTGACTTATCTTTGAAATCCTTATCTATGCTAGATAAAATAGATCCTAACTGACATGCTGTGTAAGTGTTCCCTGAATTAAGGTGTTACTAGCACTGGTGGGAATATCCTTGTTAGCTTTAATCTACCTGCAAGAACTTCCAGGTGTTGCTATGTCTAGGACACAGGACATCTGCATCTAGTTTCCTGCTTTAAAAGAGACCGTGGACAAATCACAATATTGATGTTTGTTTCTTTATCTGTAACATCGGTCAAGTCGTTCTAAACCCAACAGAGTTCTTACAAAGCCAGATTAAGAGATGAGCCAGATTAATGATTAAGAGATGCCAAACGTTGTGCTAATCAGCACTATGCCTTTAAAACAACAACAACAAAATCAGTCTAGACAGATGTAGCAGCACTGAGTAACAAGTTCTGGCAGAACCTCCTCAGCCTAATGAGACTAATTGCATCAATACTAGAAGCAGATCAGTAAAGGGCCTGCAGGATTATGCCTGCAGCTCAACATTTAACCAGTGTGCTCAAGTCTATATTTTAAACGACCCCTTCCTTCCAGCATACATAAAATGGATATAAAAATAAGTGGAATAATTCCTATTTTAATTGTCCTCCTCTTTTTTCAGCCTCATGTCTAAGATAACATGAAGAACAGTTTGTCAGCTTGACCCAAGGGTAATTAATACCAACCAGATCAAGACTTTCTGTTAAACTACAGAGAGGAAGCCTGGCAAAGGGAGGGAAATACCTACTCATTTATCAACTGCTTGATTACCTAAGTAGACAGAATACCATTAACTCAACAACATATAGCAAGGCAACACGAATGACTAAAAATACACCTGTGCACACACAATAACTGTTTTTTCCTAACCATTGTCTGATATCTTGGTATTAGTTTGGGTTTTCCCTTTGATAGCAAGGGATCAGAGTATTGACAAGAGGCGGGAAGTTTACAATATGGCTCTACAGGAAATTAAGTTTATTTTACTGCCACGGTGCTTCCTTGTGCAGAAAAAACAGAATGTATATCAAGCGGTGATGTAAAGAGTAGGGGTGAATCGATAAAGATTTTTGGGTTGATACCAACAGCCAACCAGCCATATCAGCCAATACCGATTCAACTGCCAACATGCAGCCTGGAGAACAGCATCCGGCTGGTAAATCTGTGGAGGGAAAGGGCGTAGGGGTGTCGATCAAGGCACCCACAGTGAGGGAGGGAGTGGGGCTGGGACAGGGGCAGGCACTGCCTAGCCAGAGCAGGGTGGGGCACAGGATGGAGCCACAGGCAATTTGTCCAGGAGTACCAAGGGGTGGAGAGTGGCTCATACCACTGCACTCACCCCCAGGTGAGGTATGGGGGGGCATGTGACACCTGGATTTGTGCATGGGGTGAGGCAGGCTGCCTGCTGGGGGCTGGGGCCAGGAGCTGTACCAGCCTCTTCCTGGAAGTGGGGCTGGGCCAGGGCTGTGCTCAGGGCAGGTGGTGGCAATGACACTGGGAAGGGGGGGCTATGGGGTGGGTTACAACCACCCCAAAATCTGTGGTAGCTATCCCATAGTCCCCTCCCAGTGCTGCTACTGCCCTCCCTGCCCTGAGTGCAGCCCCAGCCCAGCCACTCTGCTGGGAAGAAGCTGGTGTAGCCCCCACCCCCAAGCCGATAGCGCACAGCCGACCCTCATCTCGTGCACAAATTCAGAGGGCACATGCTTGCCATGACTCCACTGGGGGTGTGCGCAGCAGCAAGAGCCACCCCTTCTCCCTGCCCCCCTACACACCCAGACAAGCTGCCCACAGCTCCATCCTGCCGCAGCTGGGCAGCACCTGCCCCTGCCCCTACCCCAGCCCCCTCCCCTCCCTCATTGTGGGGGCCTCAATCTGCCCCCCCTCATGCCCCCACAGACTTACCAGCCAGACACTGGTCTCCAAACTACTAGGCTGCATTCCTGGCCACATGCATGCTGCAGCTGCGCACATGCGAGTGGCATTTATTGGTGACATCATCAGCCACACCAGCCAAAAAAAGCTGATTGCTGATAAAGGTAAATTTTCCTTTTTATTGTTGCCAATACTACATGGACTGATATATCTGTGCACCTCTAGAAAAGACCACATCATTCTTTTAACAAACACACCTGCACCCACACTGACATCCCTTCCCAAGTGATCTCTGAATTATTTTCTAAACAATAAACTGAACAGGCATATATATAAGCAAGTATCACAACTCCACTTACAGCCATTTATCAGTTCAAGTTTTGAACACCTACAATGATTTAAGAATGGTGAACTTTCAGCAGAGGATAGATTATTGGAGCTTACACTTAAATAAAATGGTATTTGTCACTTGCCTTACTTACAGGCCCACTATACCAGTTCTGACTCAGCTTCCCAGGAAATGCATTAATGGCTTAACATTAAAATTTAGGAGAACCCAAACAAAAGAGTGAGGACAGAAAGTGTAAGTTATGGTAAATGAATTACTTTCCAGACTCTCCTATGCGTTTGACCTATGGTATTCTTCCCCAGAGCAATACATACCCAATAAGAATGGCACGTGAGTTCTACTCTGCAAATATTCCTAATATTAGTGAGGGACCAAACTGCGTCACCAACTGGTAATTTAGCCTCTATCATTTGGTTATAAAACATAGACTGACTGAAAACACAGAGGTACACAGCTTGTGGAAAGATGAGGGAAGAGAAAGGAAACATAAGAAGCACTGTGAAATAGGGTCACATCTTAGTTCTACTAATTAAAAATTTACTGGGGAAAAAAAATTACTTTAATTTACTGGCTGAAAAAAAAAAAAAGGGGATTATGGAACCACTCTTGTATTTTAGCACTAGATGCAACTCCCACTTTCACCAGGTATGAATAGGATTCCACATGAAAAGCCCAGAACTGCTTCCCTTTTGTGATTCCTGTGTCTCCAATGATGTAGTCGAGAGTCATGTAACACCCCACTTGGATACGCTCAGCTCCTAGCAGCAGAGGAAATCCAGCCCGACTTTCCACAGAGTTTCTCCTTGCATTCAGCACAAGACGTTCTTGGTTGTAGCCACACTTGTCATCAAAGAGAAAACTATAGACTAAAAAAACCACCCAAAAACCAAACATTTATATTAGCACAATAGTTGACCGTATTTCTGATACTTAACCTATTCCTTGTGCCAGCACATCTTGGAATTTTTTTTTTTTTTTTTTTTTTTTTTAACGCAAACTACTGGATTACAATTCAAGAAACAGTAGATTGCTTACTATCAGATGTTTACAATTTTTTGCGACTTTAATTATTTCATTAACATAATACTTTCAACAAACGTACACACATAGGATGATAACAAAATGAAGTATGTATTGAAAATGGCTGCATTAGAAAGAAATTGTAGGTGCTGTGTATTGATACAATTGTTTATGGACAAGGCAAAAAACATACTATACCTGGAGCTGGAGGTGTGTGCAAGATAACTTCCCTACTCCATGGGCTACAGATAGACCCTTTATAGCCTCGGACTCTAAAGGCATAGCTGCTGTTGTTATCAAGGTCAGAGATTACTTTACTTCTGTTGCAGACTTCAGTCTCCTGCCACATTGCATTCTCCTCTTCTCTATTAAGTTTACGATATTCAAGGATATAGGTATCAGCTAACTCTGCCTTCCCTGGCTGCTCCCAACTGATCAAAGCTTTATTATACATTCTGCTCTGCTCCTCATTGATCTCTGGTACATCGAGACCTGGAACAGAAGTTTTATATACTGGTCAAAGTCTACATGACATATGATTTACAATAAATGCAATGAAGAGTTTTCTCGGGTGGGCATTGCAAATCCATGTTTTACTAATGTTCCTCCTGTTTTCTGTACTTATTGTTTAAGTTCAGTACTTCTTATATAAACATTTGAAAAATCAAGTAGCTACAGTACATTTTAAAAACCACAATATACCCCTTACCTGTCACTTGAGGGATCAAAACCTTCAAGTTAGACCAAATATGACCAAAATCCTATGAAACACTTCCAAACAATAGAAAACAGACCTAATACTAACTTATTAGCAAACAGCTATTTAAGCAAGCTTTTATGGTGTTTTACTTCTAAAAACAAATGTCTGTTGTGGTTATTCAAAATAATTTTCAGTGCCACTTTACCTTAGGTTTCTACTGCATAATTACCAAAACTTAAGCCTGCAATTTTAACATGTATACCATATTTAGTGGTCTTCCCCCTCCACTCCCTTATTGGACAGTATCATATTATGATCACAACTCTCTTCCATCATAGTATTTTATCAGAAGGGGTACTAAATGTTCTTGCTGTCATTATAAACTGCAAAAGTAAGACTGAAATTTTAGAATGCTTTGTTAGAGAGAACAGCAGAGCTGTCTCTCACCACAAAGAGCTTTTCTATCACTTCTTGCAGGGAAATAGCTTTGCGAGGGTCAGAAAGAAGCAAAGGAGAGACAATGAATTCTCCAAGGCTGTGGACTGTGAACCTTTCCTAATACATAGGCTCCTTCCAGTGTTAGCATTAATCACTGATCCCCAGATCAAGAAACATTAAGCGAGACTGCCATTACTTCTGCAACTTACCACTGGAATAAAAAGACAAGTCTCCAAGAGTCTCCTCTTGCTTGGTTGTATCAAGCACAAAGTCTTCAAAAGAAGCCTGAGCTGCTGGTCTGAAACTCTTCAGAGATTCAGTAGCTTTCTGTATTCTAAAAAACGACGGAGATAAATAAATACTAATGTTTATTTAATACCACAGTATAGTAACAACAGCCAGATGAAAATTCTGGCCCAAAATGTCATCCATCTTGCAATACGATAAATCCAAAATAGCCCAATAAATCTGACAAGTGGAGGTGTCTGTAGATAAGCATCCATAAAAACAGTTTAGGAAACAAAACGTATGTGAATAATTAGTAATAGCATAATCTAATCTAGCCCCAACAACTTTGCAATAGTCCCTTAGTATGGCACAATACCTCTTGACTTAACCAATTTCTGATGGATGCATTTCCCATCATTTATATCAAGAGAAAGGTTCACCTCTGTGTTTTCTACATTACAATTCAATGTAAAAATTATCCGCACCATAAATCTGGGTTCATTAACCTCTGCAAAATAAGCATCAGTTACATCCAATAGTTTGTCAAACAACAACATCCTAGCAATATTTAAAAACGCATGCCATGACAACTATTTTAAAATGCATCTAAAATTTAAGTGCGTTTTAAAATGTAAATACCTGACATGAAGCTGTTTTGCTGTTTGAACAAAGCAAGATTGGTCTGTTTCTTTAAGCACTTCTTGAGCATATCCTACAAGGCCATTGTTTTCCAGAAGTCCCTGATATTCCTCTATCTGAGTCTGCAGTTTCTCCAGTCTTAAATTCTTAGAAGCATCAATTGCCCTGAGAGCAGATGATCTCCTCTCTTGCAAAACATCAAACAACTTGTCAAAATTATGAGATGCTTCTTCTTTAGCTCTCTCCCCATTGCACTATTATAAGAAATAAAGTACATTAAAAATCCCCAAGATTTACTCACTCTACAGCACCGTGGAATCTTATGGGAAGTAGTTTCAAAATAGCAGTTAAAAATTCTAACAATGCAGTTATTTTTGATGGGCAACTAGACCATTTTTTTATCACTTAATTAAAAGAGTAAGGAGTTCTGCGCACAAGTTCATAAATAGTCATTAGCCCTTCAAAATGGTAATGTAGTCAAAAAATAAAACAAGAAAATACTTCTCTAGTCATCCCAGAAATATACAGAGCATAACTCTCCCTATATCATTCCCACTAGGCATTTTAATTTATGTGATAAAAACTCAACAAGCTCAACTTGGTAGTCTTTTCCAGCACTCAGATATTTCAAGTAAGAAGTTTCCTACTGTGGTAATTAACATTTGTGTCAGGTTTATTATTCAAAAGAATAATTATTTCCACTATGGGGCAGAAAAATATGGATTTACAAATTTCCACATGTCCTCTGTTCTTTCAGTTTATACCGTTTCCCTACAAAGATACTAGCTTTAATTTCACAAGTAGGAAATTCTTTTATTTCCTTAGATTTATGGCTTTCATTCTTTCCATACTCTCACCGTATAATCAAATGGAGACTAGAGACTACATAATCAAAGAGCAACTGACATTCCTACAACCTGAAGCAGCCCTCCTTTCTCATCCATTCTGTTTTGCTTCTAGTCTTATACGTGAATTTTTCTTCTTAGCACTACTGTACATGTTTTTCCTATTTAATCTTAAATATGTCCTTTTTTCAAATCAGGTTCCCGATATGCAGGGGATAATCACTAGAGGCACATGTAGATGTGACAATTTTCACCTGACCGAGCCCCTGAAAGTGCTCTGTTGGGTTATGGTTGTAGAAGTGAATGGTGCAGAGTGCTTTAAAAGGGTCCAATCCCATGAAAATCTGAACCCTCATTGCACAAGGGTTCAGATGAAGACACTCCAAAATGAAACGCCCTCAGTAATTTTCATCTGGGCCGCTTCCCACCCTGGAGACTGTTTTCAAAATGAGAGGGGGAAAAGTGAAAGGAGGGAGTTCAGTCTCAGGCTTTTTCAGCCAGCTCAGGAGGGAGTACTAAAGCCATCTGAGGTGGAGAAGCTCCAATCCACCCGCCCTATCCTCCAGCGCCCCCTGGGGAACCCGTAGGACAGGGCTGGCAGGGAAGAGGTGCATGGCTCTGGGGAGAGCAGCTGCGGGCTCACAATAGCTCTACAATAGCTGGATTCCCTAACACCCAGCACTCAATAGCACACTTCTGTTGGGTCCAGAGGATCATTGAAACTCAGAGCATTTCCTGCAAAATGCCATGAGTTATAACAGGGAGCTACACTTCTGTTTGTATCTTAGATTTTTTCCGCTTTAAATATGTTATAATAGAATTTAAAGCTTCTGATCTGGACTGGGTCCTTATTGTACACTGAAGACATCCCCTGCCCTGAAGAAGTCCAAGAGGACATTATCAGACACCTGACTGGTATCAGAGCTGACCTTAGGGGAAATGGTGTCCTAGGCAAACTTGTATTTTGGCGCCATCCTCCATCCTAACCCAGTGCCCCACCCCAAGTCACCAGCACCGATACCCTGCCACACAGTGGCTCCATCCAACGGGCCAAGGAGCTGGGCAGCATGTGTGTATGACACCTCCCTGATCACAGCACCCTGGGCCGTCTCCCATGTTGCCCACCACTAAAGTCAGCTCTGACAGGTACCTTTGTCAAAGGAGGTTTAACTCAAATCATCCTCAAATACAATGCACAAAATAAAAAGTTCTGATAGATCCCCTCCTCCCAAAAAGTCACAGAACTCAGTTTCAGCACATTTCCATAAAGTAAACAAGAGAAAATCATGACTGTACTCCAATATTAACAGCCCCTATTATAATACCTAGCAAAAAACCCACTTATCAAGTTATCCTTACCTGTGTTTCTTTCATCAAGAGACTCAGTTCAGAAATCTGACCTTTTACCTGGCTCTCCTTACTAATGAGGTAATCAATATCCTTTGAAAGCTTCTCCTATTGAAATATAATAAAAAATTATCAGCTGGTAAGTCTGTTGTGGTGGACAGAGGGGGGAGGGTATGGGGGCAGTTCAACGCCCCCACAACGAGGAAGGGATTGGGGCTGGGACAAGCTGCCCATCTGGGACAGGGGGGCGCAGGACTTGGGGAGGGGGCCTCCCGCCACTGTGCGCCACTGGCCCAGGAGGGCAGGGGAGTGGGCACGGGCCTCCAGATCTGCACGGGGCGTGCTTTGTGCTGCATCTTTGCATGGACATCAGTTTTCTTTAAGGTGGGAGAGTGTGGGCAGGCCAGAGCTTCCTACACTCTTCAGACAACCTGGGCAGACATTCTGGAGGCATCAGGGCCCGACTGTGCATGCACCAAGAATTCACATTTTCTGGGCATGCAAAATTTGGGTCCTTGAATCCCCAGAAGCACCTGTTCACGTTCTCTCATTTGCAGAGGTGAACCCAAATTGGTTTCTCCAGGCATGCACCTCACCTAAAGGGGGGAACCCCAGGTTTCTCCATTTGCAGAGCTGCATGCCCAGGGAATCCAACTCAGGACACATCACTGAAAATGAGGAAACCCAGGGTTTCCTAAGATTTGGTCCCCCAGGATTCAGCTCAGATGCTCCTGGGAATGGCAGACAACAAGTGGGCTCCTGTGGGACAACAAGTGACATGTATTTCACCCAATGAAGTGGGTCAGACAGCAAGGCCAGATCTAGTCATAGGCAGAGGGAGAAAATATTATTTGAGGGGGCTGAGTACATGCACGCACACATCTCTCCCAGCAAGTAAGTCTATGAAAGGAAAGGAGTAGGGGGAGATGGAAGGGGCATTGGGGCGGGGAGGGGACAGATCAAGCCCCCCCACAGTGAGGGAGGGAGTGGGGCAGGGACTGGGGTGAATGGGGCCCAGAGGCAAGTTGTGGGATGATCAAAGCCTGGGCAGCTTGTCCAGTGGTGCAGAGGGGGTTCCCACTACTGTGCACACCCCGGGGGAGGCAGGGGAGATGCATGCCCCCCAGACTTGTACGCAGGGTGGAGATGGGCTGCCCACTGCAGGCTGAGGGCTCTCTGCCCTGCTGCCACTGCCTCAGGAGCTGTGCAACACCATATGCCTGCCACCACCAGGCGGGGAGATGACACAGCGCAGTCCGGCAGTGGCAGGCAGATGGTGTCATGTGGCTCCCAAGGCAGGAGCACAGGGCAGGGGCGTGGGACAACCAATGGTCATTTCTGAACTGGTGAGGGAGCACTTGAAGACATTCAGCCACTCTAAGTCATCAGGACCAGATGGACTACACCCATGAGTGCTGAGGGAATCGGCTGGAATCTTTGGGTGACCATTGGCGAAGATATTTGAAGACTCGTGGTACTGGAAGAGGTCCTAGAAGACTGAAAAAGGGCCAAGTACTGGTCTAGAAACTACTATAAAACAGACTGGTTGGACTGATTGTATTTAAACAGTAGTCGTGGACTGACTTGATGTCCTCCTAGATAGAGGTGTGAGGGAAGATGGTCCCACAAAGTAAGGTCTGGGTCCAGTACTATTCAATGTCTTTAATACTAATTTGGGAAAATGGAATTTAAGTTATACTTAAATAAATTTCCAAGGACACCAAGGTGGGTCAGGTAACAAACAGTTGGTGGACAGTATTAAGACTTAAAAACTATTTGAAACAAAAAGCAAATTAAATGCAATGCAATAATGACAAGTACTGTGTTCAGGGCAGAAAAGTGAAATGCACAAGTATAAAATAGGGAATGACTTGCCAGGCTGTGTGTACTGTACAAAAATGCCAGGGGCCAAACTGAATAAGTCAGTGTAACATTACCTTAAAAAAAGAAAAAAGAAGGAAAAAAGGCTAATAGCATATTTGGATTAATGAAACAGGAGTGCTGCATACAAATAATTAAAGAACTAAAAAACATAAGGAAAGACTGGAAGAATTTGGATTATTTAGTCTAGAGAAGAGAAGAAATGTGGAAAGAAGATTTGATAAGTTTTTGGATACAAAAAGAGTTGTTATAAAGATGATGATCTGGTGATCAACTGATCCGCATCCAAAGAATGGGCTGAAACTGCAACAAAGGTGATTTTGGTAACTATTAGGACAAACTTTCCAACTTGAAGAGTGATTAAGTACTGAAACAGATTGCTTTGAGGGGGTGTACAACTTCCATCATAAGAATACAGATGAGACAAATATTTGTCTGACAAGTTTTAGACAGGGATGATCCTGCCTTAAGCAGAGGGATAAGGAAGGGAAGGGACTGGAGTTGGCCATCTAATCCATTTTTCTATGATTCTAAGATGAGTTTGTTCTATGAAATTTTACAATCTGTCAGAACACATGGTGTATAATTTTAGGTAAATATGAATGAACCAGTTACAAGATGTGCCACTTTGCCACAGCCTTTTGACCAAGATGTTTATAAAAATATCTTCCAATTATATTATCTAATTTTCTACAAGTGAGCCCATTCCAAGAATGCAACACCTTACAACCAGTGGTTCTCAATCTTTTTCAGCTCAAGACAACCTCATGGTAAACTCAAATCACCCCTGGGAAAATGCCAGCTCTTAGCTGTCTTGACTACAAAAAAGTAATAGAGCAATTTTTCTGTTGCGAAGAAGTCAGACCACAATAGGTCAGAAAGTTTTTGGCATGATGGATTCCTATTTGAAAACTCTAGGTTTATCTTATGCATCACATGCAGGTGTTTACATAACTAACAATGCTAATATTGTGAAATACTCCATCAAAAAATCTGGCAGCAGCTTGATTGAAAATCACCAATTTATATACACAGATGTAACAATTTTTTCCTTTCCTCAGGCAAGGTAAAGGATTAACAGTCTCACCTTGAGAGTTTTGTAGGCACTGCTCATGGTCGTTACTTTATGGTTTGCATGAGACCCACCCAGTTTACAAAGATGACAAACAGGCCGTCTGCAGATTTCACAATACATGTTCACCCTCTCCATTTCATGTTCTGGGCACATCAAAATCTGCAATGAGCATATTAAAATACAGGTGTTTCAGAAGAATGAAATGTTAACAACCTGCACAGCGCTGGATTGCGGCCTGGCCATGTCCGTCTCCCCCAGCCATGTCCCAAACCCCCTGCTTCCACACAACTGCCCCCCACCCTCCTCCATGTGGCTGGGTGGAGCCCTGCCATGCCAGCCCCGGGTGCCAGACTGGGACCACTGGCTGGATCCAGCTCACCAGGCAAAAAGATTGAATATTACTGCTCTAATGTAAGAGAACTGTTTAACATATGTCACCCGTGACAAGGACAAAAATAGTCCTATTACACTTAAAACAACACTCTTAGCACTACTGACTCCAGCCTCATTCACCAGTGCCTCACCTAATTCCCTAAAATAGCTAAGAGGTTTCCAAAAGCAAAATACAATGTAAAGTAGGAAAGATGCAAATTTTAGAAGCAAAATGCCAATTTGTAACACATCACAGAATAAATACAGCCATTGTAAACATTAGTTTAAAAATAATCATAGCTGAAAAAATGAAAAAGAAAAATTCTATTGTGTTTGGTAAATGTGAAATAATAATGAAATATCTACTCAGGTTGCACTACACATTGATTAAGCTTGTTATGTTAGGGTTTAAAAAAAAGAAAAGTGCCGTACTGGGTTAGACCAGTGGTCTGTTTACCCGAGTCTCCTTTCTCTGACAGTAGAAGCAGTAGATGCTTTACAGCAGGCGTGCTCAATCCTCAGCCTGTGAAGGCATGTAATTTCTACAGGTCTAAAAATCTGGCATCAGGGGAATAGTGGCAACATTAATTGCTTCTCTCCTGTGGCCAAATTTCCAGAGATAGGGAGCCTAGTGTGTTATACTAGAGAGAAAGGGGCAACCCAAGATGGTGCAGGGCCAGATCCAGGTGTTCCAACCCCAAGCGGGATCTGGCCTGCAAACTGTTTCTGCACCACTCATCTAACCCACAGGAATGAAAGTTTGAGCACCACTGCCTTAGAGGGAAAATTTTTCATGTAATCCATCCTTGGTCATACCCTCCCTGTTGTCAGTCATTATTGGTTTGGGTATATAAGAGGATATCCCTGTCTGTTCTCTTTGATAGCTATTAATGGACCTGTCCTCCATGAATACGTCTAATATCTGGTTATACTATCTGCCTCTACAACCACCTGTGATGAAAATATCTGCAAATTAACTATGCACATACACAACACTAGGCAATATATTAGCTGTTATGACTTGAGAAATGGAGGAGTTTCAGTTATTCTAGGCTGCAGTAATGCTAAGACTCTGCAAAGGACCTTGGGAGTAAAACGCTTTACTAACTGCTGGATGACTTAATAAAAGATGCAGTGAGCAAAAATGTAAGAAACTACAGCTGAAGAAGCTGGAGAGTAAAAAGTTAGAACTCACTAGGGAGGCAGAGATAACAGAGGGCAAGCTGTACTCAGCAAGGGTAAGTTAAAGATACTCAAATTCAGTATGGCCGGAGCTAGAAAAGCCCAAACTCAGAAAGGAGGGAGCTCTAGATGTCTGAACTTGGGAGTGGGGAGCTGCAGTTGGCAAGGAATAAGCTGCAAGTGTTTGGACTTGACCAAGAGAAAAGCGAAAAGACCCAGAGATAAGAACTGGCACGGAGTGAGGGCATCTAGGCTATAAATACAGGGGTGTGAGACTCACCCTTTAGTAGCGACTTAAGGGGCATCTGTGCACGTAATGCATCACTTACCATTGTGTGGGCAGTTTCTCTTGTTTATTTTAAACCTGCCTCCTGATAATTTCAGTGAGTGTCCCCTCATTCTTGTATTCTGGGACTTAGAAACTGAAAGTTCCCTATTCACTCTATCCATACCTGTCATGATTTTACAGATCTTTATCTGGTCCCTGATCAGCCTTTTTCATTCCAAACTGAAGAAGTCCTACCACTTCTAGTATCTCCCGATACAGCAGCCTCTCCATACTCCTGATCATTTTTGTTGGCCCTTTCTGTACATGTTTAGTTCTACTGCATTCTTCTTTTTCAGATGTGAAGAACTGCACACAGAATTCAAGATGTGCACGTACCATGGAATTATATAGTAAAGTGATGAAACTGATGAAGTTTTTCCGTTTTGTTTTTGTCTTCTTAATGTTGCCCAACACTCTACTGGATTGTTGGATGCCCAACATTTTACTGGGCTTTTTTGGTCACCACTGCACACTGAGCCAATGTTTTTAGAGAACTACATATTACAACTCCAAGGTCACCTTTCCCAAGTCATAACGGCTAGTTCAGAGACAAGCAGCATCTATGTACACTACTTAGCATTTAACACTGATGCTGCTCTGCCCCTTTTTTGCCCACTCAGGTGTGCAAGTTGCGAGAATAAGTTGCTTTCTCACAGAACTGTTTGACTATTGTAATACAACTTAAAATATAATTGTGTCATGTTATCCTACATTTGGTAAATGAAAGTTATAGCTATCAAAAAAAACAAGAGATGGAGAAGACCTACCAGATTATCTTGTTCTTCTATGTCATAATTCAAGGAACAATAATACAGTATGTGTCTCTCCCATTCCTATCACATACATTCCCCAGCATTATTCAGTCTGGTTTTAAATGAATCAAACGAATGACTGGGAACATTGTTTACGAGAATAATAATACTCCATGCATTCAAATCATCTCCTAACAAAAAGGCATGTGATCAAAACTCTAATCATCTAATCTTGCGCAGTAGTCATAGCATATCCCTTAAGGGGTCAATATACAGGCTTGATATAGTTTACTATTCCTCATTTTGTCCTCATAGGAAAGTGTATAAATTGAAACACTCATGCCACAGACTGACATTCTAAAAATGTCAATCTATTAATAAACCATGTCTGTATTAGCATCAAGAGAACCAGAATTCTCTCCTCCTTTATCTGCCTACAAGGTGAATTTCCTATAGGCATTGAATCTTAAAAATCTTAATATTTTTAAATGGCATATTTCTAAATTTTAAGTCTAATTCTAAAAATACTTTAAAGGTTTCTAGTGGCCTTAAAAAAAATGTAGCCATAGCCAGTATGACCATGAAAAAGCATAGATGTTTATATGTTATTTTTATACAATTAAAATGCTATTAAATGGAATAATTAAATGACAATTATTTGATGCAGTACTTTGTATTAAAAGAGGAATTTAACTATGATCTGTTCATTATATAGATCAGACTACCAAGTCCAGGAAAATTAAGCTCCTGTGCCTCCCTAGATCCTCTTGCTTTGAATGAGTTGGAGCCTATACATTCAGTTTTCCCATCTTCACAATACATACAAAATTAAACAAAGTATGGAGAGAAAAGTGAAAACCAGATACCAGTTTTACAAAGCTATGCAACTAAAGTGAATATTGTATGGTACTATTTTGCCTGACTGCATGAATACCACAAATGAAAATTAAGCTTGGTGAAGAGTAATTTAGTAAAATAATTCTTATAAAATTAATCTTTCAATACTAAACAGGATTAAATCATGTCTATCTGAACTTAGCTTCAGTTTACTTGCTTATAGAAAAAAGATTAGAAAACCTATAAAGTAAAAGTAACTACAACAATCTAGTTAAAGGTATTGTCTTACAGAACTTACCAAGTTTATCAAGTTAGACTAAAAATTTGTATGAAATAAAAAGTAGCCTCGTGGTAAGCTTTGATTTTCTAGAACCTGGCACCCTCCGTAAACAGCATGACTAGATTTTAATCGTACAATTATGTTTAAGTTTCAATGTACATGTAAGAACAATTGCTAAAAGAAAATGTTACGCTGTTAGTAAAAAGCTTCACATATGAGCAAATCTACCTGTTTAAAAGTATGTGGTTAAGTATTTCCAGAACCAGTGAACAGTTTCATTCTTTTAAAGTCAGCTATTGCAGTGTGAGCATTTTACCCAATTAAAACACGTAATTTGGTCTATACAGAACTCAATGCAAGGCAAAACTGATCTTACAAGCAAAGTATTATCTTACAGCAGCATCCATGAGACAGTAGCATACTAAAAGTACAGTTCCATGGATGCAAAAATTTTGAATGTATACAGGTCTAAGCAATCTCTAATATAGCCAATTATACCATTACATTCATCATGGGATTACCATGTTCTATTTATATACTGAGCAAACCATTGTGCCTTTCCTTTTGCTACTACTCCCTAGTGAAGCCTGAAGCAGAAGCAAGCAACAACACGAAGTCCAGAACTTCTTATGAAAGCTTCATTCTTCTACAATAGCTAGACAAGAATTATGACTGGGAGGAAAAAAAAAAAAAAAAAAAGCATAAAACTCAACTTCAACAGTTCTAAGCTTGCCAAAAGGGGAAGGGAAGAAATCCCACATCCCTGAGTAGCGGTGCACAGAAGACAGATTTTGGGGCCAATACCAACAGACAACTTTTAAGGAGGCATATGAGCCAATACCAATCCAATTTCTGATATGCAGCCCTACAGCTTGAAGAGCTGCATGTAGCATGTAAGTTTGTTGTGGTGGAAGGGGAGGGGAAGGGAAAGGGTGTGGGGGGTGCAGATAAAGGCTCCCCGCAATGAGGGAGGAGTGGGGCTGGGGCAGGGGCAGGGGCAGGATGGAGCTGCAGCTCCTCCAGGGGGGTGCGGCTTCTACTGCTGCACTCACCCTGGGAGGTCATGGGGTGGGGGAATCCCCGCATCTGTGCAAAACGGGACAGACTGTAGGTGCAGGCTGGGGCCAGAGCTGCACAGGGCTCTTCCCAGCAGAGACTAGGCCAAGCTGCACTTGGGGTGGGCAGCAGCAATGCTAGGAGGGGGCTACAGAGGCAGGCTGCAGCATCCCCAAAATTTGCCATAATCCCCCTTCCAGTGTCACTGCATGCCCCGAGCACAGCCCTGGCTCAACTCCTACTCCCCCCCACACGCTGGGAAGGGCCCAGAGCAGCCCCAAAGCCAGCTCACAGCTACAGCCTATCTTGCCCTGTGCAGATCTGGGGGCATATGCCCCCCATGCCCTCCCAGGGTGAACACAGTGATGGAAGCTGCACCCTCCCCCAAGACAAGCTGCAGCTCCATTCAGCATGCCACCCTGCCCCAGCTGGGCAGTGCCTGTACCAGCCCCACTCCAACCCTCACCACAGGGGCCTTGATCTGCCACCCTATGTCCCTTCCCTCCCCACTCCCCATCTACCAGAACAGATTTACCAGCTGCATGGACCTCTCCAAACTGCCAGGCTGCACTTCTCACTGACTAAGTGCTGCACTGTGGCTGCATGCATGCACAGGCATTTAAATCGGCCAAATTATCAGCCACATCAGGCCAATTTCCAATAAAATCCATTTTCTTTATATTGGTGCTGATCTTATAATGGACCAATGTATCAGTTCACCTCTATCCCTGAGCTTATTTGGATATCAAAAGGAATCCAAAAGGAAATTTCATTGCAGAACTCTGATTATTCTGCTAGTTATAAGAAAGCCACTGAAATCAGGAATTAAGACCATTCTAAGGACAGTCTAGAAGTTAAAATGAAATGGTTATCAGTCATAAAAAAAAATACTGGGCCAGATATATTCTATAGTATATTAGAGTGGGGCAAGAGATACACATGGTAAGTAACATATCTGCAGGATTCATCCATATGGTACATTAGATTAAACACCACTTACCTTAGGCCTGAAGTTAGTAGTTGGTCCAACGTATTCATGCTGGGCTTTTACAGTTCCCCAAGGATGATGTATTTTGAAGCATTCATTGCAATAGCTTGCACTGCAGTCCATGCAACTCTTTGTGGATTCTTGAGGTGGAGGTTTGCAGAGATCACACATAATAGCTGTGGCTGCCCTGGCTGCCTGCCTGTATCTTTCCACTATAGTTTCCAACGTGAAGTTTCGGAATAAGCCATTGATGCCACGTTCTCCCAGATCTATATCACGCCGACAGCCAGGACAAGGAAAGATGGTGGTTCTAGGAGTCAACGAATTGCGTTTCCAACCTGTATAGACAGCAAGTCTTAGTTACAAAAAACTGGGAAAAACAGGGCAGAAGCAGGGAGAGAGCATAAAAAACAGGGATCTGTAAGTCAATTCTGAACAATTTCAGTGTACCTCTCAAAAGTGGTATGATACTAATTCTGACACATTCGGCCAAAACAAAGAGAACAGATTTGCCTTTCAAAGAATTTACTCATTTGTACACAGAAGACAGAGCAAGTTACAGTTGAATTCCAAATGAAATTGAGGCAAGAACATTTTACTAATTCAATACCAAATGTGCAGCATTGAATTTGTGTTTCTAGTAACAGTACAAAATAGTATAGTGTGGCTGAGGGACTGCTTTTCTTCAAAAACAAGCACTATATAGTCCAGGCACTGTGAAAGACAATACCTATACAATGGAGCAATTAGTTTCTGTAGTACTATGCAAGGTAGAAAAAACTCCCTGTATTTGTCATTTATAGTTCTGGTGGAAAAGCATTTTTGGACAAACATACTTAGGAGTATAATAGAAATATTTACTCTACACCATGGAAGGTTTTCCAAACTAAATTCTAAAAATATCAAAACTGGGGTTCTACCATTAACATTCAAAGATTTACCACAGTAATTTAATTCTGGATCTGCTGAATGGTACCATCTTTAAATACCATACATACACACAGTTATCAGCTGACTGCCCAGAGGAGTTATCCATCTATTGACTCCTCTGTGAAATCCTATGAAATATGAATTTTCATTTCTACCCAGGAGAACTTTTACAATCTTTTCTCCTAAAAGCTTGCAATTAAAGACTTTTTTTTGCAAAAATCTTGCTGGTGTAATAAGAGATATCATCTCTATTATGAGTCCTGATTGCCTTATACATACATACAAACTTTCTCAAATCTGTCTGAATCGATAGCTGTTCAGATATGGATCGGAGGGGTGTTGATAAAACATACAAAGTGAAGGTTGTT
Source organism: Caiman crocodilus (assembly GCA_030014935.1). Taxonomy (NCBI): domain Eukaryota; kingdom Metazoa; phylum Chordata; order Crocodylia; family Alligatoridae; genus Caiman; species Caiman crocodilus. The sequence continues at coordinate 27,772,237 of JAGPOW010003395.1, forward strand.
TAATCTCAGAGTGACAATAAACAGTATTGTTCCCCAAAATCCAAATGTATTTGAGCTTTTACAAACATGGTTTGGAAGGAACATTTGGACCCACAAATACAAGACAAGACAGGTAGGCTGTTAGAACACTAGAAGCTTCTGGCCAAATCATTCAATCCCAGTAGGGACAAACTGAGCTGAATGTTTTTAATTGAACAGTTTAGACAGGCTTCTTTTTAAAAAAAGCTTTTCAGAACTAAATACTCTATAATAAAAGCCCACCAAGCGTGATACCAAAGGAAAGCCCAACATTTGGTTTTTAGCAGGTTTAAAATATAGCCTATCCTAGTCTGTACTGGGGGGAAAATGAGACTGCAGGACCTAAAGGGAACTTTAAGCTAATTTTTCAAGAGGGATAGAGATTAGATAGATAGATAAGCAAACATCAACTAATTACACACACTTCTTTTAAACCAATACATCAACCCTTTATCAACCTCTGTAATAAAGAAGACATAAAGCCTCACATAATTTGAAGAGTTCCTTGGTGAAGACTTCATTAAATAAAAAACAAGTCTCAAGGTGCCACTAACTACTACTTCTCATCTCAGACTTCATGGCATTCTGCATTGCTCTAATGAAAAAATGTCCCCCAGAATAAATTAATTTTTTTCACAAGTCTTCTCATTGCGGTGAAAAATGATTCTCTTAAAATATGCACCATGATATAGCTGTATATGTAAGACAGGGAATAAAACGTCCAACTGTGGAGTGAGCAAATGTACACAAGCAGATGGTGCCTCTCCAGTTCAGTAAACACATATTTCTGTCTGCCTAGATAACATATGGAAATAAGGCTACTTCGATGGGAAGGAAAAAAGTTAAAATAAACCAGTTACTGTAGTTCCGGTACAGTTTAGATCTCTGGCTAAAAAGGAATACAAAGTTTCTTGGTACTTACTTGATGTGAATTTAATAACCCAAACTGCATGCCCTGCAATATCTGTAACTTGGCATATGTAGAATAACACACACATGCAATGGATAAAACAGTAACAGTTTAAAAGCCTTATATAAAGATGTATGTTCCCAGGACATGCATACACAAATATACACTTTCTACATAGACTTTGAAGCAAGCCTGAAAGACCTGGGTTGAAGATAATTTGACATGCAATACCATGCAGTGAAGAACAGCCACCGAAAGATGCTTATATAAAAAGCAAAGAATTAATGGAAAATCAAATGCTGGTTTGTATAGCTACAGCACAAGTGGTTAATACAAGGTTTTAAGGAGCAATGCCAAAAACATAAAATAGCAGGTGAAAAAAACATGGTGCAGTGGTCAAGTTTAAAACAATGCACTCTCAAACATGCTTCTGAAGTCTGGACTAAGTTGACACAAATGTGGGGAATATGAGTTTGTTTAACCCCAGATACAGGTCAGCCATTTTCTCTCACACATGAAACAAGACAAGATTGTGATAACGAAGCCATGCTTTATACATATACTGGTGACACCATGCCTATACCAACATATTCAGTGGTCAGGAAATCCAAGAGATCTTAAGATATTCCATCCCTTTTCACTGATTCAATGCTAATAATTTGTTCTTCTTAGACTACCAACTACTTCAAAGAATACAAGGTCTGTAAATTCATATGGAGACAAGAAATTAATATGTTAACTATGACAGCATATGCTACTGGTAGATAACTTAAAAACTGAAGCCGATTGATTCTTCACGTATCTGAAGAGTAAATTAGCCTGGTATTTCCCATTTTTATTAAAAAATACAAGTTGGTAAAAGTAAGATTCTGATCAATTTATTGATCCAAGAACACAAGGTATCTTTTTATGTTTTACATTGTCTTCTACCAAACAACTCTACATACAGCTTTCCTGGGAAATTTAAAAAACTATTACAATATTAAACTTCTAGCTTCATTTTTTTCTGGATATTTACACTCACTATCAACTAGAAGGCATCCTACTGCTTGTATCATAAGTTATATAAACTTCTGGGCTAAGCACAGACAGATAGTCAAAAAGCCTGAGGCTGAACTGATTCAGTCTTTGCAGATTAGTCTAAGCTGCAAAAATTGAACCAATAAGCAAATGAACAGATACGCATTTCTGATTCAGGAAATGCAGCCATATGCCTGCAGTGGCTCAGGCCAGAAGCCAAGGGGCACTAGAGCATGGCTTTCTGGCAAGAAGCCAGCACAGGCTGTGTGTTCTCTTCCTCTTCCTGCTGCCCCTGAGGTCTCTGAGATTTGCAGGATATAATCACAGCAGCAGGACTCTGCAGGATTACTCATCACTTCCCCTTCCTGCTTCCAGGTGCCTCTGGAATTTGTAGTCCAGGCACAGCCAGCACTAAGTAAGCCAGCAGGACAAGGCAGCTCTGTACTTTTGGGAAAGTGAGTTTAACCCCACTTCCTGGCCCCAAGCCCTAGCCAGGGGACTCTGATTTAACTTAAACCAGAAAGGGATCTGGGACAGAAGTTTTATAAACTGATTTAGGTTAAACCAGTTAAACTGATACTACATTCAACCAGATTTATCTTAAACCAGTTTCAGTCATTTTGAAACTGGTTTATGTGCACTGAACTTCTGTTCTGTTACAGGGTTAAACCAGTTTCTGATCACTTAAACCAGTTTGTGTGTAACTGCCTTCTGTAGCCCTATAGATTCTATAACACAATTAAGTTATGAAGATATGGTTCTGCTAGAGACAGTGCATGTGCAGATGCGGGTCTTCAACAGCCGACAAGAATAAAGTAACCTTTAAAAAAAATCTCCTCCATGACAGTGTCCTATATTTAATTTAGAGAACAGCACCATCTCTGGCAGTTAAATCAGAAAAGGGATACCACATCTTAAACACAAATCACTTGGAAAAACAAACATGTAAAATCAGATATCACCAGCATTCTGTGGTCATGGAAAATACAAAGGTTCAATTTGTGAGGGGGGTTAGAAAAGAATCTCTTAAAGGTCAACTGGACTCTGCCATGATTTTTTTAAAGAGTTCACATCTACAAAATCCTCAAAAGTTAGTGAGGTCATGACGAACCATGAAGAGTCCTAAGCTGAAGAACAACAGTAAATTAGATGCTTAAAATGTTTTGTCTTGTCTGACTTTAAAATCTTTTCTTTATATTAATCTTAAGTGTTGCTTGAAAATACAATAGCTAGAAATGGCTTTATTCCTAACAAAAAGAAGCTGTCTCCCAACTTAAATATCTTTTCAAAAAGATGGACTGTGACCTGCAAGAATAACCCTGAAATGCCTTTTTTTTTTTTTTTGCCATTTGGGAGGTTTACATAAGAAGGACCTTCCATGTTTTGCCTAAACAGTTAGTTTCCTCACTTTGGGTCCATCACACAGCCAAGTGACAAGTTATAGTTGTTCTCAACCATTTTAGACTTGAGGCAGTCCTCAACAGACTCAAGGCATCTCTCAGAAAATGCCAGCTCTTAGTTTTCACTTGTTTTGTGACTACAGAAAAATAATAGGGTGATTCTTCTATTTCAAAGATCTCAGAAAACCCACAAAAGGTTAGGATGTTTTCAATAACATGGATTCCTATTCAGAATTGCTGGGTTTATCTTATGAATCTTATTTACATGCCTAACAGTGTTAGCACTGCATGGTATCCCAGGACCTCCAGGCACCCTGGCTGAAAAATCACTTCACTAAAGCAACTGCAAATGCACAAGAGTTAGTGGACATATTCCAGAGCAGGTTTAATACCTGAAACTGTAAAGCTATTTTTAAATCAACTATCTTTCAAGTTGGCTGTGATTAATTAAGCTCTCTGAATACAAAATAAATCCAATTAACTTTTGTTCTGATTTTGAGTGCATCCAGAAACTAAAGAAGAGCTTTTGTTAAGACAAGGACACACTGAATCTCTGAATCTCAGCTCTAAAACAATATGCTGTTAGAAAGAGCAGCTTAAGATCATCACTTAAAGAGGAAAAGTAAATGTCCTCCAACAGCTGTAGAAGTGATTTTTTCCCCTTCCATAAAATAGTAGTTCTCAGTCTGATGCATCAGTACAACAGTGATTAGTGCTGACATCTCAAGAAGAGCTGCTATTATACTGTTAATTTTCAGCATGAATCCCAGTCTAACATTTTAAGTGACAGGAAAAGTCAACTGAATATTTGAATATTCAAAAGAGTTAGAACCAAATCTACTGTATTTATATATAATTTCACCACTGTTTTTGAAACTGCTATCTTTCCTCCTACATTTATACACCAAAATGTAGTTTCTGGATGCCAGAACTACTCAGTCAGGCTAGCAACTTTCTCTTTAGCATTTCTTTTTCTCAAGAGTTATTCATTCTCTTCTCATAATGTAATACAAACTTTAAGGATACTTCTTTCTCTTTAAGCTAGAAAACAAAAACTATGGTACCTAGAGATCATCACTTAAATAGTACTGGACAGAATGGCATCTTAAAGACTAACAGGTTGAGAGAGGCATAAGCTTTTGTAGCCTACCGCTTCCTAAGATGCTATGAATCAACTTGCAGAAAGCAGGGGTTCTATATAGAGAGGGACAAAGGATAGGAGGAAGGGGGCACTGCCAAGAGGGAAAAAGGTGGGTCGAATAGGTCAGTAAGGTGCATCTCTGCGCTGCCTTCTGACTGACTTCAGACTAACTATCTCTTTACATCTTAATGAAATTAAAACTATACTTAGTTGTACTGAAGCTTGGTTATGTAGCAGATGAGAAACTGTTCCCTTAAAAAGGAATGCACATTAGACAGCGCATCTACAGAAACTGTGCAACTCACATAAATGTGTGTGTTTGTGTCCAGTTGACCTTCAAGCTAATTGCAACACAGAATAAAACGTCTTCCAAATAGAAGTCTTCCATATCTTTGTCCACTTGCTAAACTGTTTTGCAGACTTGACCACTGATATTTAAACTATACGCCAATCAATGATATTTACTTAATATCTAAATGCTATACGATCTATAGAAATACAAAGAGTGAAATAGTTCTACCTCTCCACCCAAAAGACCTCCGCTGTGAGGCTGTGAACAATGAATAGAAAGCTGTTTTTAGAAATAATAGAAGTGTAGATTCACCAATTGTTTTTAATGATTTGCATAAGAAAGCAACAACTGTTTTCTCTCCCACTGCAGTAAAATACTGTAAAACTGAAATGAAAAATTGTTTAGTTTTCTAATACACTACACAGTTGTAACACAAAGAGGGAAGAAAACAAAGACAAAGGCCCATTTCATTTCACTTGGGAATAGTTCAGTGCTTCACGAATACAGACAATTTTTGTAGTATAAACACCACCAGATTTTTCTGCGTTATTATAACAAAGCTACATTTGAACAAAATAAGTTGTGTAGATAATAGCTTCATAAAGCAGAGTTTTAGCTAACAAATCTCCCTTCTTATGAAGGAATGGGTATATGTCCCTTCCCCCAGTCAGATTCTATTGTAAAACCCACTCTATTCTACAAAAACACATTAGCTAGGGAAATACACAGAACATTCAGCCAAGAGGGGGGATCAAACTGTTTCTAGTACCATTTACATTCAGACAAGTATCTTCTGTTTTCTGAGACCACACCTCATACCCCACATACTGGCATGGAACCATATATTTCTATATCACAGGTAACCCACACAACATTTGTAGTTGCCCAACACTTGCCATTACAGATCTTGTTTTCAGGTGCTTGTAATTTTGGCAAACTTTAAGTATTACACCTGAAGCTTTCCCAGGTTGGATGTCTATGTGCTGATTTAGCTTGAGGATGGAGAAAGCAATTTCAATTACAACAATTTAGCCATTTCCAAGAACAACGTTAGAGAAATACTGCCCATGTTAAAAAAAATTTCATAAGCCTCTTATTTGAGAAACTAGAATTTCTGCAAAGAGTTTTTTTTGTTTGCAAGCACAGATAAGAGCAAGCCATGCACTACATAGCATTCCCTAGGGAGAGGAGTTGATGAGTCTACTCTTCAGAGAGAGAGGCAGTGCTGGGAAAAGATGGCCTCTACCTCACTCCACTGGAGAAGCAGCTCTTCTCAGCCGGAATGACTGATCTGCTCAACCAGGCTTTAAACTAAGCTCACCAGGGGTGGGCGGATAACCACCAGAGCAAGCTCACCACCAAGCATCAACCACAAAAATCAGCAAGTTAGGATGCTTAAGGAAACTCACTCCTACCCCAACCCAGGAACAGAGCTCTTCCACGAATACAAGGAAGCCTAGGGCCTCCAAAGGCATACTTATTGCCTGTACACTAATGTTAGGAGTTTGGGGAATAAACAGGAGGAACTGGTCCTTCTGTTAAACAAAAAGGGCTACGATCTCACAGGGATAATGGAGACCTGGTGGGACTCCACTTATGACTGGACTATGGGTATAAATGGCTATACCCTGTACAGGAGAGAGTGTGCTGAAAAAAAGAGGCAGGGGTGTAGCTCTCTCTCTGAGGGAGAGCTGCACTTCTCTACAAGTCGAGATTGGCACCCAAGGAGGACTGGAGACCCTTTGGGTTAGAATATGAGGGGAATGTGGTGAATGGGATACAATGGTAGGAGTCTACTACAGACCTCCAAATCAAGAACAAGAGCTTGACCAAGAATTCACAAGGGAATTGGCCGAGGCTGCATACTCTTGGTGCACGGTTGTCATGGGAGATGTCAACTACCCAGACATCTCATGGGAAGAGCACACAGACAAATTTGATCAGTCTCAAAGTTTCCTTACATGTATGAATGAGCTTTATCTGTCTCAAGAAGTTTATCAGCTGAGAAGAGGTAAGGTGCTGCTGGACCTGGTACTGGCCAAAAGGGATGATCTAATCAGTGACCTAAGAATCAAAGGGAAGTTGGGTGACAGTGAACACAAGTTGATTACTGTTTCACTATCCATCACAAAGCTGGCAAGTCAGCCAGCAATGCAGTAGTCTTGACTTTAGGAAGGCTGACTTTCATAAGTTCAGGAGGCCCTGAGAGGCCATGATTTCACAGGGAAGGGAATTCATGGTTAGTGGCTGCTCCTTAAGGAAGTGATCCTAGAAGCACAAAGGGAGTCCATCCCAACCCATAGGAAAGGTGGTAAAAAGGCTCAACAACCCCCTTAGCTCAACAGGGAACTCATGGACCTTCTACATCTAAAAAGAGAGACTTCTAAAGGATGGAAGATGGGAAACACCACTGAGGAGGAGTATTCTGCACTGGTCTGCCCTGTAGGGAGCGAACCAAGAAAGCCAAGGCTGCAACTGAACTCCAACTGGCTACACAGATTAAGAACAATAAAAAATTATTTTTTCAGATATGTAGGGAGTCAAAAGAAAAAAAAGGACAACGTTGGACTCCTGCTAAATCACTCGGGGCAACTGACTACCAACACCCATAAAAAAAACCAATCTGCTTAATGATTACTTTGCATTGGTTTTTCACCAGCCCAAAGGGACCACCCTACCTAACATGATGCAGGATGACCAGGCTAAGGATGAATATACACCCACCACTGGTGTGGATCTTGTGAAGGAGCATCTTGAGAGGCTGGACCCCCACACATCAACTGGTCTGAATAGATTGAACCCAAGAGTGCTAAAGAAACTGGCAGACATCATAGCACAACCACTGGCCTAGGAGATTCGAGAACTTGTGATGCTCGGGGGAAGTACACAAAGATTGGAAGAGAGCCAACGTGGTGCCCATCTTCAAGAAAGTGAGGAAAGAAGAATTGGGAAAGTACAGGCCAATCAGCTTGACCTCAATCCCTGGGAATATTTTGGAAAAAATTATCAAAGAAACCATTCTTGAAAGGCTAACAGAAGGCAACATTGTAAGGGATAGCCAGCACAGGTTTGTTGCGGGTAGGTCTTGCCTGACCAATCTCATTTCCCTCTATGACCAGGTGACATATCACCAGGACAAAAGGAAAGAGGTTGATATCATATATTTGGACTTTTAAAAAGCCTTTGACCTGGCATCCCATGATGTCCTTATGGAAAAATTGGGCAACTGCAGCCTCAACTAATCCACAGGCTGACGGCTGGGGAACTGGCTCTGAGGTCGGACCCAGAGAGTGGTAGTTGACGGAAGCAAATCAACATGGCACTCAGTGACTAGTGGTGTCCCCCAAGGCTCTGTTCTCGAACCTGTATTTTGTGTTCACAAATGATCTGGACACTGATGTCAGAAGTGGACTGGCTAAGTTCACTGATGACGGGTGATTTTAGTCAGAGGGGGCACATGCCCACTCCCCGCAGACAATCTTGTTGACCGGGGGGGTAGGGAGGGGTTCCCCACGGCTGACCACAAAGCGGCCACTTCTGGGAGCACCATGGCACTCCCTCTCCCTCTCCCTGGCTGATGCTCGCATGGGGGGCACTAGTGCTCCTGTATTGCCACTGCACACTTGAGGATAGGCTGATGATCAAGGCTGACCTCGATAGGCTTCCAAGGTAGGTATAGGCAGATGAAAGCCTAATAGCATTCTGTATGGAGAAATGCAAGGAGCTCCACCTTCAGGGGGAGGAAAGAAACCTACATCATGCTTATAAGCTTGTCAATGCTACACTTGAAAGCACCATGACTGAAAGAGACCTGAAGGTCATGACTGACCACAAGATGAACACGAACCACCAATGCGATACCACAGCTGGCACAGCAAACAAAACTCTGGCTTGCATCTACCGATGCATCTTGAGCAAGACCCAGGAAGTCATCCTCCCACTGTACTCAGCCTTGGTGATACCACAGCTGGAGTACTACATCTAACTCTGGGCCCCACAATTTAGGAAGGATGTGGAGAACCTTGAAAGAGTCCAGAGGAGAGCCACACGCATGATCAGAGGATAAGAGAACAGGCCTTATGAAGGAGGCTACAACCTATGGAACTCTTCAGCCTGAAGCAGCACAGGCTCGGGGGTAGTTTAATGGAAGCCTATAAGTACATAAGGGGTATTCATCAGGATCTGGGGGAACAAAGCCTGTTCACCAGAGCACCCCAAGGGATGATAAGATCCAACAGTCACAAACTCCTCCAAGACTGTTTTAGGCTGGACATAAGAAAAAACTTCTTTACTATCCAAGCCTCCAAAGCCTGGAAGAGACTCCCTGCAAAAGGTGGTGCAAACACCTATTATGGACACTTAAGAAACACTTGGATGCTTATCTTGCTGGAATCCTTTGATTCTAGCTGACTTCCTGCCCTTTAGCAGGGGGCTGGAGCTAATGATCTTACGAGGTCTCTTCCAGCCCTAATGTCTGTGAAATCTATGAAGTGGAGATCATGGGTCCTGGAACAGCCCTGCAGCAGCACTGGCAATTAAGGTGAGACTGGAGGGGAGTAGGAAGAAGGGAATTTCCCCATGCTCATCCGGTTTTAAAAGGGCAAATGGGATTCACACGTGTGGGAGCAGCTGTAGCCCCAAGCTCGTGATGCCCGTGAAGCTGGCAGATAATGTTGGAGATGCCCATGAAGCTGGCATCTCTGACAGTTGACAGCTCCTCTCACTCCCTGGAGCTCAGGGTTTACCTAGGCAGCAGTTGTGATCCCTGGCCGCGTAAGCTGACGGGGAGCGTTAGACACATGCACTTTGACAACATTTTTTTGGGCGACATTTTCTAGTACCCGCATCTGTCAGTACTAGCAAGCAGTACCTTAAATTAATCTACTGCACAGTAATTACTGTGCATATAGTCTAATGCACAGTAAAGTGCATGTGTAGACATGTCCAGCGAGTTACTGGATTTATTTAATTGGGGGGGGGGG
>JAGPOW010003395.1:27782099-27804701 GCA_030014935.1 Caiman crocodilus
GGGGGGGGGGGTGAGGAAGTGAAAAAAGCTATTTGCAGGATACCTTATTTAAAGGCTATTTCATACAAGTTCACTACAGCAGCTCCTTTGTTTTCCTTTTTGGGGGTGGGGGGTTTGGACAATAAAGGCAGACATTCTCACAGTCAATTGTCTGAACTGTAACCACATTTCACATACCACTGCAAACTAATTACCTATAACACTTAAAAAGTACAGAGAGGACATCTTTTCTAAGTCAGACACCATTCAAGTCAAGTCACGTCTTTCACATAAAAGTATGAGATTACACAAAGTTCTAGTACATACCCGATCTAGCAACCCTTTCAATTCTATCCATACTAGGAGAATGGATTCGAATACGAGGGCTACTCTGATTGGATGATTCAGAGCCTGCATCAGTAAAAGAGTCTTCAAGTGTGAAGAACAGAATTTCTTTCACACATTTGTGACAGATACTGTGCTGACATGGAAGGATCAGTGGGTGAGTAAATAACTCCTTGCATGCTGGGCAGATAAGCTCTCGTTCAATGTTCTTAATGGTAACCTGATAAAAGAAAGACAAAGAAAGAACATAATTTGAGCAAAGATGACCTACAATATACACAAGCATTCAGAAATGGTGTTATGGGTGGGGAACCATTTCCAAAAACTGAGTATTTTGGAGTGTTTTATTAGTCTAAGGGTAATGTCCATAAAAACCATGGTTGTGTTAGAGTGACATCATAGCCATCGGAGTGCAAAAATTATGCAAGTCAAAGATTTCTTAGGGTGATATCTTTTACTGAACCAACTGCATAGTCGGGATAGAGTGAGGCAAGCTTTCAAATGCAAGTCTTTTTTCATCACTGAAGGTTTTGAATGGAAGGCATTCTTCTTCAGGTGACCTGGAGGAGGTGATCTTGCACCCTGAGACTGTCTAACTCCATCCTAACTATGCAATTGGTCCAATAAATGATATCACCCTAGGAAATCCTTATCTCTCACAGAGACCATAACAGATTAATACGGTAAACCAAATGGTGATAATACTAAGAAAACTTTGCCAACATTCACTGATACATAAACAAGACAATACACTTGATCTTAGCTCACAAGAGGCCAAGAAGCAATCTATGCAACACAAAACTGAAGTGCTTTAATTTCCTAAGGAAGTGTCTTTTTAAAATGAAAAGTCAGGGGCACTAAACTAATTTAAAACCCTAACGAAGAAAAGATTAATTAAATAATCACTCTTTAGATTAATTTAAAACCCTAAAAGAACATCTTTTTTAAATGAAAAGGGGAATTGAATTAAATTTAAATCCCTAAGGAAGAAAAGACAGTTGTCATTTTAATACAAGTTCTCAAGTAGAGTTAAATTCTAAATTCTGCCACAGTTTACTCAAACTGACAATTTATGCTAAAACTGCCTACTTTTCACTACGATTAACCTGAATTAAGACTGTTTTTGTGCTGATGACTTGTCCCTGGATTCTAGGTGCTACTGTGAACACCAACTATCTGTGACCATCTGTTTGCTACCTAGACATTTTAAAACCTGTTGTGAAAGTTAATTAAAACCCACTAAACCCATGATTTTAAATTGTAATCTGGTTACCAAATATTCCTTTCTATCCAATCCTCAATTGTTAAGATTACAACTTCTTTCCAGGGGGGGATGGAAAAAAGAATATTTTTATGTCAAGCATCACGATTCTCCGCTTAATGGTGAACTGGAAAGAAAACATTTTTCTAAGCATCCACAGAAAGCTTTTGATTTTTTTTTCTTTTAAGGGTGCTTAGACATGGCCTGAAAATTATTCCAAAAAAGCAGCTTGTTTTTTCAAACTTAGAGAAATTAGAAATGTGAAATGATCACTTCCTTGTGCTGTTGGTTTAGAAAACACATACAGATACATTAGTAGAACTGGAAGTGGCTCCAAGTTCAGCACTGCATACATCATGTTCCCCTGTGTTTCGAGGTTAGGTTACACAGGCATTTAAAGACGAACAAAACCGACAAAAATCTTCTCTTTTCACTTGCTCAGACCCCGAATCCCAGACAGGCACGTTGGGTCCATCAGCAATAAGGAAATAAGATTCTTTGCTCTCTGCTTGTGTAAATAAAAAGGCTTTTTTTTTTCATGCCTCTATAGACTGGTTCTGGCTCTGCCAGTCACTTCTTGAAAGGATCAAAAACAAGTAGGCTGTTCACACGCCACATCGACAGGTCCCCTGGGACCACATGTCTCCCTCCAGCGCCCAAAGGGAGCAAAGGGCAAGCAGAGCTGCCTGGCTGGGCAGATTTCTTTCCCACCCGTAGCCCTGGGCTGAACCAGCCGTGCCAGGCTGCGGCCAGGCGCCCCCGTCCCCAGCCTTCCCCCGGCAGGCGGGCGGGAAGCGGAGACCGACCGCAGCCTTTCAAGCCCCTGCAGCTGCCGGGGCGCCCAGGGCGGGCGCGGGGAGCTGGGCGCGGGGCCCCGGGGTGCGAGCCGAGCCGGGCCGGGCCCGGCGGGCCTGGCGGCAGCGATCCCCCTCGCCCGCCCCGCCCTCACTCACAGCTGGCTCCCGCCGGTCGCCCTCCATGGCGGGCCGCTCCCTGCAGCGGCAGCGGCAGCTGAGGCTACGGCTCGACCCCGGGCGGGGGGCGGGCCGGGGCGGGGCCGCCTGGCAACGGGCCCCAGCGCACAATGGAGGGCGGGGCGGGGCGGGGCGGCCGCACCTGCCCTTTTGTGACGCGCGGGCGGGGCCTGGGCGCCCTGTCAGGGCGGGGGGGGCCGGGGCGGGGCAGCGCAGGCGCGGGAGGCGCGGAGCTGTCCAGCAGAACGCGGCCGGGGCCGCCCGCCGCGCTCACACACGTTACACACGCACCACACACTCACACTCAGCACCCACAGTACACACCCATCTGACGCGCCCAACACGCGACATACCACAGATACACACGACACGCATTTCACACTTCCTCACACCACACCAGGCACACACTACACACGTTACGCACACGCACATATTAAACACCCACACTACGTACACATGACACGCACTACACACCTACACATACTACATGTATTACACACCCCCGCTACACACGTACACATTAAACACCCACACTAGACATGCATCTGACACATATGCCACAGACATGCTATACACACACACTACACACATGGCAAGCACACCCCCACTACACACCCACACGCACACTACACACATTATACAGCCAGAGTCATCCCTGGGGGGTGCGAATCGGAGCAACCCCCCCCTCACCTGCTGCTGACACCAAGGCTCCTGATGGCAGCGGCAGCTTCTTTGGGTCTGATCAGAGTGGGGACAGGGCCCCTCACAGGTTGATTTGCCTGGGGCCCTGTGTCCTGCTTGGGTTGTCTCTGTATACAGCACACACACACTACACCCCCATACATCAAACACCCACACTACACACACATCTGGCACACACACAACACACCACACACTACACACCACACCCACACACTACACACAGATTACACACACACCTCATACATGCCCGGACTTAGGCATCTTCCCTGGACAGCAACAGGTCTCACATGGAGCAGAATCCGCCCATCAAGTGTCACCCTGCAGCACCTGGCCCTGCCCTAGCCCACGCTGCCCAGCCCTTGGGGACCCTGCCATTGCCTGGCAGCTTCAGTGAAGCAGAAGTCCCTGATCCAGTGGGCAGAGGCAGGCTGTCACTGCCCCAGCCTCCGAGGAAGGGGGCACTAGCCTGAGAGACCCAGGCCTGGGGTCCAGCACCACTGCCTGCTTCAGAGGTGTGGGAGGCAGACACAGGCACATCCTGCCTGGAGTAGGGTAGAGTTGCACCTGCTAGTCTAACCCAGTGGGACTCCAGGGTTTGGCACTACAGCCCAGATGAGTGGCATTGGGTGAGTATGGAGCCTGGGGCCAGATATGCCAGGAGTGGGCTCCATACTGCCTCTGCCAGCCTGGCACACCTGAATGTGGTCCCTGGATGCTGGGATTGGGCCCCACTCTGCCTAAGTGCAGGGATTGTGTTCCATGTGCTACAATTGGGCTCTGGGGCCCAACTCTACTTGCCAGGATCAAGCGCCCAATCTAGTGCACAAGGCCCAGGACTCCCCACAAGTCCAGAAATGTGGCAGCAGGCCTACCACCAATTTTTAGACCCCTAGGGTACCCCATGGGCTGGCTGATGGCACTGGAGCTGTGGGCCATAGGTTCAACACCCTTGGTTTAATACAATTATCTATCACAAGCTTTCATGGGCAGAGGCTAGCTCCATCAGATGCTGTGAAAAGACATGCACAAAGCTGGGGATAAGAAGAGAGAAATTTGAATACAAAAGGCAGAGGGGAGAGAAGAGAGAGAGGGGAAATTCTGAGAGAGGAGAGAGAGTCAGGGAAACTAACCAGCTGCCATAGCTACCCTCAGTGAACACATGTAGCTTCCATGTTCACATTCTGACACCTCAAACTTGTATGCCCTAAAGCTTCCCTTGGTCTGAGCAGATTGGTACCATTCTTTTTTTTATTTACAAACTTCTCTCACTCCTTCACAAAAAGAGATTTCAGCACCCAGTGATGGCCCTCCCAGATCTGAGAAGTAGCTCAAGCCCAGCCACCCTCTCAGAGCGCAAATCTTTTGCAAGCCCTGCATGTTTCCTCTCCCCAGAGAGTCATAATAATGGGAGAAAAGACATGCAGTCTTGGCACAAGGTTCCAATAAACAAGGCAAGCTATTTTCAGACTAATTAACACAGAAGGTGCTCAGACAACATGGGGATGGGTGCAATTAAGAACAAAACAAAATGGCTAGATTTGAGGCTCCACCAGCACTGGGAGAAAATAAATAACCTTTCACTCCCCTCTCCCCTGCCACCGCAAAAAAAATATTGGTGGGTGTGTGATTATATATATATATAGAGAGAGAGAGAGTAGGAGCTGAGAAGTAGCCAGGGATTTATAAATAGGCAAAGCATTTAAGATTGCCTGGCTATTAGTTCACAAACTGATAACATAACAGTTATGGTGACAGAGCTTTCAGTTTCATCCTCCTAATTCTGATGGGGAAGCACCAGCTTTCTCCCATGGAGTAAGGCATTGTCTAGGGTCATTGTGGCCAACCTTTTTGTTGGGCATACCACAAATTGAGTTCTGCCCCCTCTCTGAATACCTCTCTGATCCCCTTCCCCTGCCCCATCTGTTGTTCTGCTTTTTGCTTCCTCCCCAGTCTGCTGCTGTGTCCCCTGGTCCCTCTGCAATCTGCTGCATGCCATGCACAGAGGTTGCCAGTGCCACTTTTAGCACATATGTCCCAGGTTGACCACCCCTGCTCTAGTGAACAATCAACAGGTAGTTAAGTTCACAAATCCTCCTCTGTGAACCTTCTGTGGTCTATTGGCAATATCATGCTCAGTATGAATATTGTGATAAGAAGTTATAAGCTTGTGTGAAGAAAGGCATTTTAGACTACTTTATAGTTGGCAGAGAGCACTGGAGATGATCTTGTCTTAATTAGAATCTTGAGAAATCTTAAAAGTTGAAGGTATGCAATTCAAGGAGCCTCCCCAAAAAAGGAAAAGGGACTAACAAAGAGGGAGTGAAAGGAAGAGGAGAGGTAAAAGAGCAGTAAGTGCCTGGAATTGATTATGTCCAAAACTAGCAGAAGTCAAGATCTCCAAAACTCTAATCCTGCCTCTCCTACCAATTCCTTCTCTGGCCTGAGAAAGCCAATTGACTGCTGTGTTATTCCCTTTGTCTATAAAAGTTTATTGGTTTAAACTAAACCGATTTCAAAATTAAGCTAGTTAAACTAGTACAAATCCTGTCTGACCTTTGCTTATATCAGTTTAACTTAAGTCAGTAACTACATTAAGATAAAATGGGGCTGAAATTGTGAATATGAGTCTTCGTTACACACTGGCACTAGCTTAACTAAATTGATTTAAAGATCCAAGTAGCACACATTTATTCTGCAAACAGTGCCCTAATCATTCATTGATGCAATATACTGCATAGACTGTGCTCATGCTAGACTTTTTGGAAAGTAAAAAGGCACCCATGCTTTTACAGCTCTGCTATCTCACCCTGTTAACAGCATGTCTGGACAACAATGGAAAAGAAAACAATGCCCTTTCTCAACTAGTATCCATTGTTGCTGCCACTGGTAGGAAAATGACCTCCAAAATGTTTAGTACAGACAAAACTACAGGGTATGTAAATCTCAGTTAATGTTAGGTACAGCACTTTAGGTACAGGAGATTTAAGAGACTATGAGTGCTGAGGATTGTAATTTATTTGTATTAAGAACCAAAAACTGTCACCAAAAAAAGGCACAGTCCTTGCCAGAAAAAGCATAAAATGTAGATGAGAGATGGGGGAGTTTGAGTTCTCAAATTTTAGGAGAATGTTTAGAGAATCAGCTGCTGTTTCCTCACTGTGGGGTGTTTGTCTTGTTATTATAAGCCATTCTGTGCCTTTTGGATAGGGAAAAGTATAAATCTAATAAATAGATTTTTTTAAAAATCCATAGCATAGGGAAAAGAGGAACCGTAAAACAATATGGAATTGGGGAGAAGACACTAGAGTAATAGTATCAGTAGTCAGACAGATAAACTCTAAATGGTCTTTATGTGTTTGAGTCTGTCTCTTACACATGCTTACATGTGCATACACTCTCCCCTTTTCAACATGCTTGTGTTAGAAATTTTGCAGCAAACACCCCAACATTCAAAATTTGAAAAATAAGTTAAGCCTATACATAAAATGTTTTTCTTTATTGAAAAGAGATGGAAACAATACTATCTATGGTTATGTAGAATTCAGCTTGGTCATGAGGGGTGGGGAAGGAGGCAGAAACAATCACTTAACAAGAAAATTCAAAGTTAAGACAATGTCCTGAATCTATACGGTGGAAGGAAGTTTCGTTTAATTAAAACTCATTGAGTTGAGGACTAAACATCAGTGTTAACAGGCTGTCAAGTTCAGTAAACCCTAAATCTGACCTACATCTTACCAGCTTTTATTTATATTTGTACAGTTTATTTAAGAAAGCACAACTCATTATATTTCCTCCCAAACTCTTTATTGGAATTTGTACTACCTTTCTACACAAACTATTAATAACAAAATATCTGAAAAGTGTAATTTGGTTTTCAGCATTGATTATTTTTGTGCTTCTCTGAGCCTAAGCTGTGAAATCTGACTAGTAAATTACACTTTCTGGAAATGGTGAACATCAGGGTGGTGATTTTGCATTTTCAGCATTGCAAAGGGATATTTACATTCCAGGCAAATGGGGAAGTATTTTGATATGTTTATAGATAGATGCAAATATTTTCTTATGTGTTTACTCTGTAAGACACCCTCTAATAAAGTTAAACTTTAAACTACTTGATAATGGTAGGAATTCTTTGTATATATTTTTATGTCAAAATGCCAATTGGACAGAACTCATATTCAATCTTGCAGCATACATCACACAAAGAACTAAAAACATGTTGGCAAGGAAATGACAGTGTATAGCTTCCACAAGACTAATAAAACATGAATTGAAAAATGCTTTTGAAACCTGTGAATAATTTTATTATACTCTGATCTTCAAAATTCCTTGTCTCTATGTGTGTCATTTAAAGAATTAGTCTTTTATAAGCATGACCCAATCTTGTCTACACTAGCATATTACTGACAATGGGCATAACTGGCCTGGGGTAATATGGTTTAAATAATACCTACCAACAAAAAAGATGACTATTCAACATTGCCATAGTCTTGGAAACACTGAAGAGAACTGTCCCAGATGACACATACAAACGCAGACAGAGGTAGTTAGCCATGTTAATCTGAAGTCAGACAGAAGACAGGGAACATTTGCACTTTATAAACTAATTAAATAAAATGGGTCTCTTCTCAGTATCTGACCCTACCTTCTGCCCACACTTACAAATTAAATTGGGTTCTATACTGGTTCAGATAAAACCCTTGCTAGCGTAGACAAGGCCAAAATGTCCCCATTCTTCTTATTCCCCCACCCTCCAAATGCAAACGAATGCTAACTATCATTATTGTCAAGACTTGCCACGGACTTTTTAGTTAATCCTTTAATTGATCATTAAGGTATTAACTTGTTTGAATGTCTGTTTGCATTGGCTGCAGAGTGAACAGGATTTTAATAACCTTGCTGTCCTCAGCTTAGTGAGGTGTTGTATGGATGAAAAGGCCTGAGGCCTTCCAACATGTAGAATTCAGGAGGAAAAGCTTTATGTCCTCACTTTTGCCCCGCTTCATCCTATTACCAGGCTTTTTTACTGTCATGCAGATGCCCCCTCAGTGCAGGGTTACTACATTCTCAGTGCTCTTCCCTATTCTATTTTTGATTTTGTTGCTCTATCAAAAACCATCTTGTGCATTATATTTGGAGTAGAGATTAGAGAGCTGTCCTAATAGGAGAAGCAGGGGATTCCTCTTACGGCTGGTATAGAGTATAGCTGGCTCTAGATCACTTGGGTCTTGTGGCTTGACAGAGAAGTAATGGTAAAGACACCTAATCGTAAAGCCAACAGTTTTGCATTTTGCTTCCCCAGCTACTCAAAGCATTCAAAATTGGGACATACTGAGATCCTTGTTGCATTGGACAATTAGTACATATTTTATTTAGCTTTATCATGCCATATACGGACCTGAGATTTTATTTCCTGGTCTCTTCCTAAATACATGGGTTGAGGGATATAAGGGGAATCTAGCAAATACTATTTTTAGTAACAGTGACTGAGTAAAATGTGCAATTTTACTCTACGATATAGAAGTTTTTATCTTAATCTTTTTAAACTGAATATTTATTCTTCAGCTGGCCAATGGCTTTGAACAAGTGCTTTGAAGGATGAGAAGAAAGAGGGTTTTTTGTAATTTAAGCATACCTGTGCACACACATACACACACACTATATATTACAGACATATATATATATATTCTTTATTTTAAATGCTTTGAATTAAGTGATTTTTTAAAAGTTATTCTTTTTTAATCCCAAGATCTCTGTAAAACTTTATTGTTCTGGGGTTAAGCAGAAGGACAGAATAGAGTGAGAAGGAGTCATTTGAAAAAATGGAAGAATTGATCAAGATAACTGTGAATGTTGTGAGCCTTCGTTGAACAGCAAAATCATATATAGCAAAAATATTTACAGCTAAGCTAAAATGACTTTTAAATTCTCACTATTTTACAATCTTGTTTTAGAAAACTATTCAAAACATTGGCTCTGCTGTTGAATTGAAACAAATGCCATCATGCACAAATATGGTTTCATATCATATGGTTTTGCATATACATTGAAGTTACCGATATTGCAGAAAGAGCCAAGTTAATTTTAAGCCATATTCCAAACAAAAATAAAACATTGATCTATAAATTGAGGACAAGTTTGTGAACAGGCTCAGAGAAGCATTTTTTTAAATACAGTATTTTCATGTTTGACTATTGTGAAAGGGGCATTCTGGTGATGTATAGACATTCAAAAAGCCTGAGCCTGAATTGATTCAATCTTTGCAGGTTAGTCTAACTTGATGTAGATTGAACTGGCAAGCACATGAATAGACATTTACTTTCGATTCTGGAAATGCAGCTATATGCCTGCAATGGCCCAGGCATGAAGCCAGGGGGCACTAGAGCAGCCCTGCCTTCCTTTCTGGGGTGGCTGAGGGAAGCTGAGCTGAGGGGGCAGAGGGAGGCATGCCCAGGCCCTGGCAGGCCTAAGTATGATTGGGGATGGGTTTAAACTCCCACTCTGGCCTGCAGGGACCCCAGCCAGGGGCTGCCTGGAGGAGGAGGGAGGCAGCCCTTACCAGACTTTTTTGTAGTGGGGAGGGAGCATGTCCAGACCCTGGCCCCTGGCCAGATGCCAGCTCAGCATGGTGCCTAAGGCAAAGAAGGGAGGGGGTTTATTCCCCCCTTCCCCCAGGGGACCCCAGCTGGGGTCTGCCTGGTTGGGGTGGAGCAGCCCCTGTCAGGATCCCCAACCCCCTTGCCACTCCAGCACCAGGGGCAGCTGCTAAGAGACTCTGATTTAACTTAAACCAGAAAGGGGTCTGGGACAAAAATTCTATAAACTGGCTTGACATTGTAGCAGGCAAACTGAGTTATGCTCAGGCTCTTAGCATAGCTTTAGGCCTTCCCAGAACTAAGCAATTAAATTGTACAGAGTGCCTTATAAGGCACTGGGAAAAATGAGTGCTGTGTTTGGTATGATGGGATACCCAGGTACAGTAGTTTCCCTAAAAGGAAAGAAACCCAAAAATGGAATAGGATTGGAGTACCTTATCTAAAAAGATGAGGTAAGAAACCTGAGGATTGGACAGTTGAGATGGGAAAGTTACAAAAGTGGTGGACAAACAAAGAGACATTGTGTATTTGTGTTGCCACCCTGGGGAGACAGGAGCAGCCTTGGACTTCTTGCTTTGAGTAACAGGAAATCCAGAAACTAACATCCCACACACCCCGCAGAGGATCTGAGGCTGGTTCCACCGAAGGTTGCTGTTGTAATGTCTAAGGAACCACTTGCCAGGTCGTATTATAAGGATAATTATCTTGTAATAAACCTAGGGGTTACTAGTAAAGTTCACTTGATACCAAATCAGATAAGGGGCTGTGTCAATCTTTGGGGGTCTCTGGTAAAAGGAACCCTAGGACAGCAGACATCAGTCAGTTAAGTCTGATACTACATTCAGCCAGGTTTATCTTAAACCAGGTTGGGCCATTTTGAAAGTGGTTTATGTGCACTAAACCTCTGTTCTGTTACAGGTTTAAACTGCCTTCAGATCACTTAAACCAGTTTATGTGTAACTTCTGTCCCTGGCCTATAGGAAATAGGGAGCAGAATGAAAGAAAATTAATACTATCACTGGCAAGAAAAAATATCCTTTTGGTTAAGATTTGTCCTGTAACTCAGGAAATCTGATGGAAGTCTCCTCTTCCCAGCCTCCTCCTCCTTTTCTGTAAAAGAGGGACAATGCTTATACTACTTCAATTGGGTATTATAGGGCACTCAGATGCTACACAGCTATAGGGACGCTTGTGACAGGTGCTTTGGAAAGACAGAATATTCCACAGACCATTACATCAAGATGTGACAGATGTTATGAGCACATGGAAAATACAATCAAGGCTATCAGTGTTACATGGGCCTTTTGTGTTCCTGGTTCAGTGAGTGGGTTTCTTGTAGGAACTGCTGTCACTAGGGGGTAATTAATGTAAATCACTAATGAAGATAACAAGTCTGTGGCAATCTCATTCCCTGGGGGAAATAGCGAGTAGTGGTTTCCTTTGATTTAAGAGGCCGGACAAAGAAGTAAAACTATAAAGAGAGGGTCGTGATCTCAGAGAAGGGTCACTTGCTGGGTATATTCATGTACTGTAGCTGCCAGGATCCTAGGTGGACATGTAAGTATGCATGAAAGCTGCTTATATGTTATTACATGTTTTCTCTAGTGCTTTGGCTCTGAATAAACAGTTTTTTACTATATGAAAGGTGGCTGATCACTGGTTAACACTGGCCAGATCTATACTACAAAGGCTGGCTAGCGTAATTATGTTGATTAGGATCACAGTGAAAAAAAAGTCACTTACCCCCACCAGCTGCTGGTATCGCTTATGTCATTTGGGGACTTGATTTAACTACTCCCATAAAAAGCACTTTTGCTAGTATAAGTTCTATCTCCAACAGGAGGCTTTGCTGGTATAGCAGCTGTGTCAGCATAGCATCTGCAGGTAACCTAGCCCTGCCGTAGTCCCTAAGAAAGATGAGTTGCAGGTGCTCAACTTAAATCCTTTGGGAAAGTAAGAATGACCAGAAAGAGGTCAGTAGTTTCAAAACACAATCTATAGGGGAGAAATAAGTGCTTCACACCTGAGAAATATAAGGGTTTAGAGGCCTGAAACCTAAGACTTTGAAGAGACCATGAAAGAGACCAATGCAGTTACTTGAGGAACTGAGACAATAACCACCATACAAAAACCTTGCAAATAGAAATTTCTGAATATGCAGAAAGAACATCAAGTGGGTCATAACATGGCCTTGTCAAGTGTGAGTTTGGGACCAAATGTATAAGGAATCCAGAACAGCATTCTTGAGATGCACAATCACTAGGGACGGAAATTACACATAAAATGGTTTAAGTGATCAGAAACTGGTTTAAACCTGTACCAGAACAGAAGTTCAGTGTACATAACACTGGTGTAGTTGGGAATGGTCTACTCTTCACTTTCAAAATGGCTAAAACTGGTTTAACATAAACCTGCTTGAATTTAGTATCAGACTTAACTGATTTGAGTCAAACTGCTTTATGGGAATTCTGTCCCAAACACCTTTCTGGTTTAAGTTAAATAAAAGTCCCGCAGCATCCCAGCATGCTCTGCATCCCTGGGCTGTGCTCTGCTCCAACAGAGCAGGACTAGCCCAGCCCCCAGGTGCCAGCAGGGACTTTTCCATCCCCAGCAGCTAGGAGTGTGGTATATTTCCTCACCTGCTTCTCGGCCAGGAAATCAACCAGCTCCCATCTGGGGCAGGGGAGTAAAGCCCCCACTACCAGCTTCCCCGCTCTGCTGGGCATAGAGTGGGCATTCCCCCCACCCCCAGCTTCAGTTGCTGGGGGTGGTGGGGCCCCAAGCTGTAGCTCTGCCCAGGAGACACTGGGCAGCCAATGCTCTGTCCCCCTGACCCAGCTCCAGCAAAGCAGTGGCACCAGGGGCCATGCTCATTCAACAGCTCCTGGAAGGGTCTGGAATTGGGGTGGGAGAGGGAAAGGAAGGAGTCTGCCATTTTTAACCCCACTCCCTCCTCAGCCAACCTGCTGGCTGGGAAGCAAATACCACCAGGTGATCAGCCTATCTCCTAGCTGCACAGAAGCTCACAGTCCACGAACAGTGTGCGCCGTGGTGGCTGGTGGGGGAACGATTGCACTGTTGGCGGTGGGAGCACAGTGACAACTGTGGGAGTACAGCAGTGGTAAGCTAGGAACTCTCGTAGATGCCGCTGGCACTGTCAGTGGTGGGTCAGGGGTCAGCAATAACCCACAGGTGCCACTGGCAGCAGCGGCAGTGGCCTAGGGTGATCATGGACTGCCTGCAGATGTCACTGGCAGTGTTTGCAGCAGGATGGCGAGTGGCAACCACCTGCAGGCACTGCTGACACTGTCGGTGGCGCCTTTGTACAGGGAGTCCACTACCACGCTCAGGGGGTGCATGTGCAACCGCATGCACCCCCTATGCATTGGCCCTGCCACAGTCCAACCTGAGTCAAAAACCAGGGCAATTACCCAGCCATGCCCCTTCCCCAGCCAGTGGGCCAGCTGAGGAGGGAGCGGGGAGGGGAACAGCCCCATTATGGGCTTCCCACCACTGTGCTGTGCACAGCCTGGATATAAATCCAAAGTTGGGGTGGGGTGAGGGGTGGGGGGGCTGTTTCCCTCTGACTCCCTCCTCAGCCAGCCTGCCAGCTGAGCAGGGGGCATGGCTGGGTGATAAGGCTGGCTCCCAGCTCAGGCTGGGGAGCAAAATCCTCACTGAAGGCTTCCCCGCAGCTGGAAGCTGAGCTGATCACCAGGCCATGCCCCCTCCCCAGTGGGCAGGCCAGCTGAGGAGGAAGGTGGGGAAAAAAAGCCCCCACTGAGGGCTCTCCCCTGCACCTGGCACAGCCCAGCTGGGGGGTCCAGAGCTGGGGGGGGCATCCCCCCCCAACTCCCTCCTCAGCCAGCCTGCTGGCCAAGGAGGGGGCACAGCCAGGTAATCAGCCTAGCTCCTGGCTCTGGGTGGGGGGGGGAGGAAAGAACCACCCTGCTGGGGGTCCAGTGCAGGCAGAGGGGAGAGGTTCCCCCCACATCCCCTCCTCAGCCAGCCCAGACTGAGGAGGGGGGATGGCTAGGGAGACTGGATCCAGGCATGGGGAGAGGGGGAGAAACACCCCACTGGGGGCATCCCTCTACCCCTTCCCCAGGGTTAGGGACAGCCTGGCTGGAGGTCTGATGGGGAGGTTTTCCTCATCCCCCCTCCTCAGCTGAGTGGAGGCTAAAGAGGGAGCATGGCTGGGGAAGTCATCCATCTGCCTACTAGCCACCAGGCTGGGAGATGAGTTCTAGCATGCCCTGGCTCCTGGTGTGGACCACTGCAGGGGTCTATCTCCCTTTCACTTTTGAAAAGTTAGTGTGACTTCACTTTCTTATCAGTTCAGTCTAAGTAGTTTACAGAAACCTGCAAAGATTGGATCAATTCAGCCTCAGGCTTTTTGATTGTCTGTCCCTAGCCCTTCTGTCATTCTTGGAAATCAGTGGCTGAGTTTAACATTTGATATCAGCAAGTTTGCAGACAACACCGAGCTGTGGGGAGTAGTAGACATGCTGGAGGTAGTGCTAGGATTCAGAGTGAGTTAAACAAATGGCAGGAATGGGCCAAAAAAATCTCATGAGGTTCAACAAGGACAAGTGCAAAGTCCTGCACTTAGTACAAGCTGGCAGCTGACTAGCTGGTTAGCAGCTCTGCAGAAAAGGACTTGGGGTTACAGTGGACAATAAGCTTGAATCTAAGCCAACTCTCTGCTGTTGCTGCCAAGAAGGCTAATGGCATACTAGGCTACATTGGTAGGTGCGTTTCCAGTAGTTCAAGCATGAATGGTGCATGCCCCTGGAGGCTGGCAAGGGCACAGTGACTGCCTGCAGGTGGCGGCAGCAGTGTCAGCAGCAGGGGACATGGTGGCAGTGAGTGGAGACCACTTACAGGTGGCTGCGGTGACATCGACAGTAAGGGCGGGCCAAGTGGGGACCTCCTGCAGGCAGCCACAGCAGTCTTGGCAGTGAGGGGGAGAGGTGGCAAGCATCACGCAGTGGGCAGGGACCACCCGCAGCCGCCATCCACACTATCAGCAGCAGCAAGCTGTGAGCAGGGGCTGCCCGCAGCTGCCGGGGGGGCAGCAGCGACCACCCACAGAAGCCAGCAACAGCTTCAGCAGCAGCCAATCTCGGGGGGGGGATGTGCCCCCCCATGACTCTCCTATGTGTTGCCTGTGAGGTCAAGGGAAGCGATTATTCCCCTCTATTTTGCACTGGTGATGCCATATCTGGAGTTGACTGTGTTCAGTTTTAAGACCCCTACAGAAAGGATGTGGACAAATTGGAGAGTCCAGAGGAGAGCAACAAAAATGATGAGGGGACTGAAGGACATGATTTATAAGAAAAGACTGAGGGAACTGAGCTTATTTAGTCTTGAGAAGAGAAGATTAAGAGGGAATTTAATAGCAGCCTTCAACTACCTGAGGTGGGGAGTTGAAAGAGGATGGAAATGGACTGTTTTCAGTGGTGGCAGATGACAGAACAAGGAGCAATGGTCTCAAGTTGCAGCAAGGGAAGTTTAGGTTAGATATTAAGAAAAATTTCCTCACTAGGAGGGTAGTAAAACACTGGAACAGGTTACCCAGAGAGGTGGTGGAAACTCCATCCTTGGGGGTTTTCAAAACCTGGCTAGACAAAGTTTTGGCTGGGATAATCTAATTGAGGATGATTCTTCTTTGTGCGGGGGTTGGACTAGATAACCTCCTGAGGTCCTGTCCAACCCTAACTTTCTATGATTCTATGATATCTATTCCTCATGCTACCTTACTGGTATACGTGTTACTAATGAGAGGTAATAAAGGAAAGTTTGGTACTTATTACCAGCCCAGAACAATTATTTGTGATGGAAGAGCTGAAAATAAAACCCATTGTTTTACTGTGGGGCAAGAACTGATTGCAATCTTTGGAAAGTTTTGATGCCTATCATTTAGAGCAATGGGGCTCATGACAGCAGCAAAAATTTGTCTTCAGGCATCTCTTTATGAGCCACACGTTTGAATCCTGTCCAGCAGGAATGGCAGCACTAACTAGAAGGAGAAACAGCTCCTCAGGCAAGAACATTTTGCTCACCCTGACATAGCCTTCTATTCACATCACTTATTCAGAGTGAGGCATTAGTGATATTCAGATTTACTAGTCTTTTTTTCCAGACAATGCATCATTACAGCCATTATTATTTCCAAATTTTCAATAGTTTACCGGGAGAAGTAAAGAGAAAAGCAATAGAAGGCAGGCAACTTTGACTAAGCCAAAAATTAAACAAACCCACATTTGAGCATGCACAAAGACCTCATTATGCCTTAAGAACAGAAATAGAAAGAGGAAGAGTTCCTTAAATAATCCCTTTCCTAATCTAAAGTACAGGGTGTATTTCAGGTTTTTAGAGCTCTCCCAAACCATAGCATAACCTTTCCAGGAAAAGAAGTCAGATAAAAAGGTTTAAAAAGCCATCAGCTTTTACTAATATGAAAAAAGGGGTTAGATTCCTTATTTTTTTTGCTTTAAAAGATGCAGACACTGCTATTTCCCCAAAATGTCTCTGCAAGTCCTGAATCATTTCCTGTTAGACAACAGTGTTTTCATTAGAGCAGTAGTCTCAGCCACAGCAACCATGGATAAAAAAAGAAAATATCTAATTTCACGTTGCCAGTATTTGTTTCTATACTAGCACATTTTGTAACTCTAATTTAGCGTTGGGACACTCTGGAGTACAGGCAAGTGATAAAGCCACCAAATGCTAGACTTTTCTTTCTACCTCTAGCTTAAAAATATGTCACTTTTCAGCTGAAGACCTCAAAGTGCAGGACAAATACAAGTCAGCCTCTGAAGCATGCAAGTGAAGCGAATGATCCAAAAATCACAGAGAATCAATGACGGAACTAAGAATAGAGTCCAAGGAGCCCAGCAGTCTCCTGTTATAATCATTACAACAACTTTTCTTCCAAAGAGATTTTTAACACCTTTTTGCTTTAGAGTACTAAGAATTAACTCTTCTTTGTGCCTTTCTTTTCCATAGAAATGAGAATGTCTCTGGACTCTTCCTTGAGCAGAAAGGAAGCTACGTTAGTCTGAAGTCAGGCAGAAGGCAGGGTAAAGATGCATCTTATAGAGTAAGTAAATCAGAGATGCATAAGCTTTGATGAGCCCAAGCTCACTTTGTCATGAAGTGATGCACAAAGAACTGAAGTGAGATCACCATGAACTGATCTTGGATTCACGAAACTTATGCATCTCTGATTTACTTAGTCTACAAGGTGCATCTCTACCCTGCCTTCTGCCTGAGCACTTCCTCGTGTTTCTGCTCTTCAGGCTAAGGTACTGCATGCAGTATTACAACTGGCTCATTTCCCAGGATCATTCTGAATGTTGAACAGCTCAAGTAACTTGATATATTCCCATTAATGACCCAGGCCCCAATTTTGCAAAAGTGTATGCATCTATGCTAGAAACCATGCTGCTTTCTAATTGTACATTAAAATCCCAGCATAGACAGGCTGGGTGTAACTTTACACATTAGCTATGCAAGGGAAATGCAAATAGGGGTTTAATGTCATCCAGCAAATGTTTTAAAGCTGCAGGGTGCTTTGCTGGTACTAGGCTGTCAGTGCACACCTTCTCCCCAGTGTAGCCACAGGCACTGCATGCAGTGGGACTAGTCCCATGTTTATAGCAAGATGCCTATCTCAGAAGGATTAGAGACAGCAAAAGCACCAGAGATAGAGCTGCTCCATGAATCCTGGGGTGTATGGTCTAAGGAGAGGGATGACAGCCTGCAGCATGTGTGCCACAAGTGGCATATGCACAGCACAGCAGATCACAGAGTGGATAGGCAGGGGTGGCCAGGGCAGGAAGCAGAGCAGCAGATCAGGCAGGGAGCAGCAGGCAGAGCCGAAGAGTAGACAGGGAACAGAAAGCGGATCAGCAGGCGGGGCAGGGCGCAGAAAGAAGAACAAGCCAAACAGGGGACATGGAACAGGGAGCAGAAGGCAGAGTAGCAGATCCGGCAGGAAGTAGGGAGCAGGAGACGGACTGTCAACCTGGGGCGCGGGGAAGGGAGCAGGAAGTAGAGCCGCAAATCGGGTGCGGGGAGGCGCCGGGAGGGGGTTGGGAACGGGTGTCCTGCGTAGGGCCACTTCGTGGCAGCCCGCCAGACGGGTGCCCGCCGGCCGCCCCTTCCCCGCCCGCGCAGCCCGGTGCAGCGGCCGGGAGCGGGCTCCGCCGGGTCGGGGTGCCTCGCCCCGCGCCTGTTGCCCGCGGGTCCCGCGGTAGCAGCCTCCCCCCTCGGGGCGGCCGGGAGAGCCGGGATCCAGCGCAGCCCGGAGATCCCCGGCCGGCCCCGCAGCACAGCCCTCCCCCTCCGGGGGCAGCGCCCGGGTCCTTACCTTGCCTTTTTCTATCAACTCCATGATGTAGCCGAACTGCTTCCCTTCATCTGACTCGGACATGGCTGGCAACCTTTGCCGGCGGATGCCCACAAGCCCGGCAGCCTCCTAAAGGGCAAGGACTTCCCTCACGCTGCTCTGGGCAGGAGATCTGCCCCCAGAAAGGGGGGAAAGTGGGAACCCTCCCCCCCGGAAAAACCCAACCGCCCCGAGCTGTGCTCTGAAGGACTAAAAGGAAAGAGGCAGGGAGCTGCCTTGATTGATTGCATTGGTGATGTGGTCAGGGAGAAGATGAGCTAACGGAAAAAAGTGAAAGCTGCTGTGAACATGTATTAGGTGAACTTGGGACGTACAAGCTCCTCCCCCGCGGGCATCGCTCTTTAAGCTGGGAACAACACACCACAAAGGCAGTCTGGTTCCAGTGCATAACATGAAGGGCTCCAGTCTGGGCTTGAAATTTGGTGGGTCCAAGTCAAAACAGGCGGGGCAGCCCCCTGCCTTTATTTGGTCAGAACGTGGGAAGTGCCCTTCCCTTCCCCCTTACAATCGGACTGTTTTGACCCACAAGGGAAAGGAGAGATGCACAACAGAGAACATGAAACCAGCTGGCCTCCTCCGGAGATGAGTTGGAGTGAAAGGGCATGAGCTGAACATCAGCCTAGAAGGCATGGTAGTGAAGGAAGATGACTGTACTAATCCTGTAGATTAAGCATGTTGCTGCTACAAAAAAAAGGATGGCTTATATAAAAACATAGCAGTAATTTATATGAGTGATTTTTCTGAGTATTTGTGGAGTGTGATTAAAAAGACGTGGTCATCTTAAAACTCAGTTCCTTACTTGAATTCCTTTAGATAATCAGACCTAACATTTAATATCTGGCTAAGTTTTCACCATGGGTTCTGTCTCAGGTGCTAGCACTTTTTTAGCTCCCACCACAAAAGCTACATGATTACGCCTACACTGAGAATATCTAAGAAGCTATTTAACTTAAAACACTCTGAGCAGGGTCTCTGAAGACAATAGTAGTATTCAGAGTGCATACATTTTCATCTGCGAATAAACGAGTGGCTACACAATGTATGACTCCTAGAGAAGCAGGGCTGGAAGGTACTTCAGAGATCGTCTAGTTCCCTCTTTGAGACAGGAATCATAGAAATTTAGGGTTGGAAGGGACCTCCAGAAGTCATCAAGTCCAATCCTCTTACTCAAAGCAGAACCAACCTCAACTAGGTCATCCCAGCCAAGGCTTTGTCTAGCTGGGTTTTGAAAACCTCCAAGTATGGAGCTTCCACCACCTCTCTGGGTAACCTGTTCCATTGCATTACTACCTTCCTAGTGAAAAAATTCTTCCTAATATATAACCTAAATGTCCCTTTCTGCAACTTGAGACCATTGATCCTTGTTCTGCCATCTGCCACCACTGAAAACAGTCCATCTTCATCCTCTTTTGAGCCCCACTTCAGGAAGCTGAAGACTGCTATTAAGCCTCCTCTCAGTCTCCTCTTCTCCAGCCTAATAAGTCTGGTTCCCCCAGTCTTGCCTCATAAATCAAGTCCTCCAGCCCCCTTGTTATACAAATAGACTTTTTGCCTATTGCTTTTAATTTGATGTATTTTCTTGAGTTTTGCATTGCCTTAAAAAACTCCATTTTGTATTGTTCTGTATCTTGACATAAGTGCTCGACCTTTGTGTGCTGTATGTGTGACAGAATGGGTAAGAGTGTGTTTGTGGAAAAGGAAAACATTAGCTGGTGACTGACTGAAGAATGCAGACAGATAAAAGACAAAAACAAGAAAAATCCACCCCAGAACAGCAAAAGAACAATGGCAACTAACCTTCAAGGAAAAACACAGTGATAACCCAGCAGAAGCCCAGAAGACTGGGTGAATCGACAAGGCTATAAAAGATGGGGGGAAATGTATTGATTTTGAGTCTTGTTCTGCATGTCATCCTGAAGCATCAGTTCATCTGACAAGAGGGACTGCCAGGAGCCCGGCTCCTACTCATGATCAACTTGGCTGGCCACCAAGTTGATCCGAGCACTGATAAGACTGGTAACATATACCAGCACAGAACAGAAATTGGTGTGTGTGTGTGCACGTGTGCGTGTGTGTGTATTAAGTGCTTAATCAATAGATGCGGCATCTTGCCTTATCCTCCCTCATAAGGTCTTGCTCATGATTTGAGCAATTGGCAATTTATATAACACCCTCCACATTTTGTCGCCCTTTGCTAGACTCTCTCCAAACCATAATTTAAATTCTACATACGTTTACCCTCAGCCCTGATACAACACAGCCCTAACTTGCCACAGCTAAAATAGGAGAACCATAGCAGCCAACATCCTGCTTCCATGAAATGTTGTCCTATATATGCTGAAGAGATCCAAAGGAGAGGGCCACACTCCCCTTTCCCTCTTCTCCCCAGCTGCAGAGGAAGGCAAAAACTTTCACAGTCCAAACCAATCTGACCATGAGGTAAAATTCCTTCCTGACCCCAAATATGGAGATTGGTCTGACCATGAGCAGAGGGGCAAGGCCCTCTAAGCAGGAACCTCTGGCTTTGGTCCCAGCAGGAGCATTAGTTAAAGTTCCCAGTCTTGGCTGTAACCAACGCCCAATGCTTCTGGGAAGGCTTAAAAACACCCTGACACATATAGCAGAAAGAGGGGTGAAAGGAAGGAAGAGAAGGCAAGCAGTAAAGCCCAGAAGCATGGGAAATACCGACAGTTACACTTGGGTTGGGGAATGGCATAGCTATGCTTAGATCAGCAGTCAGCAACATTTTTGGGCAGAATGACAAAAAACCCTGCAACTTCAGCCTGTAAGATGTTGGTGTGCCAGGGGCAGACAGTGAGGGAGCCACAAAGGGCCCAGTTCTTGTTGTGGAAGTGAAGCCCTGGCCCCTTGCCCACCATCTGCCTAGAGACACGTGTGAACCTGCCACCAGCAACAAGCCAAGCCAGGGCTCCACAGAGCCTGCTGCAACTGCTTGCAACCTCCCTGCCACCTGATGTGAGCAGCCCTGGCTCTGTGGCTGGTGGCAGGGGCCTGCCCAGAGCCTGGGTTGGCTGTAGCATGCTGAGCAAAATAGTTTCATGTGCCACACTCCAGCACGCATGCCAAGGGTTCCCAACCCCTGGCTTAGATCATCCCTGGTCTGTGGCTCTCCAACCTTTTCTTGAACACCTCCAGCAATGGAGAATATAGCACACAGGTAAGTATATATGTGCTTGCTTTAATCTAGTTAGCACAACAAACAATAGCAGAAGAATGCCTAGGGCACAGGTGGGCAAAATGGCCCCTGCCTATTTCATTGTGGCCAGTTTCCACAGAGACCACAATAGTGGTGGTGCCGTGACAGCATGGGGCTAGGGTTTCCATGGAAACTGGCCCCTAGCAGCGTTGGCAAGGGGCACGACTGGGCAGTGAGCTGTTCCAGGGTCAGGGCTGGGATCTTATAGTGGTAACAGTATGGTCCAGAGCTGGGACAGAGCTGCAGTCCACTGCCTGCTGCTCTTGCTTGGGTCTTGCTTGCAGGCAGTGGATTGCAGCTCTGCCCCAGCTCCAGATGATGCTGTGACTGTTGTAAGGTCCCAGCCTGGGAGCAGCTTTCCACCCAGCTATGCACACTGCCAGCACTGCTGGGGCCAGGTCTCCATGGAAACCCTGGCCCCATGCTGTCATGGTGCTGCCGCTCTCAGGGTCTCCATGGAAACCGGCCGCAGCAATGTGAACAGGGACTGCTGGGAAATGGAGACTGCCACAGGCCCAATGTGGTCCCAATTTTCAAGAAAGGGAGAAAGAAGGACCCAAGTAACTATAGGCTCATAAGCCTCACCTGGGTGCTCAGGAAGATTTTGGAGAGAATCATCAAAGAGCACATCTGTGGGGGGCCTGCAGGGGAGATCATGCTCAGGCACAATCAGCATGGGTTTATCAAAGGCAGGTCCTGCCTGACCAACCTGATTGCCTTTTATGACCAAGTAACTAAATCCTTGGCTGATGGTGTCACCATGGACGTAGTCTTTCTAGACTTTAAGGCAGCCTTTGACACTGTCTCTCACCCCATCCTCATCAATAAATTAAGTGACTGTGGCACTGATGCCTGCACAGTTGGATGGGTAAAAAATTGGCTGATTGGGCGCACCCAGAAAGTAGTGGTGGATGGGATGTACTCAACCTGGTGAGCTGTGCGCAGTGGGGTACCCCAGGGCTCGTTCCTTGGACCCGCACTGTTTAACATCTTCATCAGCAACTTGGATGACAGGGTGGAAAGCATGCTGTCCAAGTTTGCTGATGACACTAAGATGTGGGGCAAGGTGGACACACTTGAAGGGAGAGAGAGGCTGCAACTAGATTTAGACA
>JAGPOW010003395.1:27819036-27833687 GCA_030014935.1 Caiman crocodilus
CTCACCAGCTTTCTACCTATGTGCATGTCATCATTCTGGGGCCATTTAAAACCTAGGACACACCCAGAACTAGTCCACTTGTGCTTCACACTCTGAAAATAGCATCCCACAGCAATATAGTGCTGTTATTATGGCAAAGCTATATCAGGCATCCTCTGACCACTTGGAGCTAAGCAGAAGTCATGGATCTCCCTTACCCACTGAAGAGAAGCAAATGTGCAGGTGGCCCTTTCAAAAAGGTCACTGTAATAGAGTTGTGTAATAGAGTCGTCTACAGATGGTTGATGAAGAGGAATTTATCTTGGGATGCAATCCAATGCCTCAACAAAAGCAAGGACATCAAACATGTTTATAAGAAATCCCAGGACAAAAGTAGGCCCTCCTGTCTCAACTACAAGGACAAGCACAGAGGGTAATTGTTCCCCCTGTGCTCCCCCAGAAGTCATTTATGCTCCCAGTTCCTGATGGGCAGTATCAGAGTTCCTGAGGATACTGTGAACTTCAAGGAAACCATGAATTTGAGAAAGAAGAGGAGAAAGAGGGAGTAGAGAAGATCATTTAGGGTCAAAGCGCCTCACCTCAGTCCCTGGAAAAATCATGGAGCAGATCCTCAAGGAATCCATTTCTATGCACTTGGAAGAGAAAAAGGTGATTAGAAACAGTCAGCATGGATTCACCAAGGACAAGTCATGCCTGACCAACCTAATTGCCTTCTATGACAAGGTGACAGGCTTTGTGGACACAGGGAGACTAGTGGATGTGGTGTACCTTGATTTTAGCAAAGCTTTTAATTCAGTCTTCCACAACATTCTCACAGGCAAGCTAAGGAAGTATGGGCTGGATGAATGGACTATAAGGTGGATAGAAAACTGACCAGAGCATTAGGTTCAGAGGGTAATAATCAATGGCTTGATGTCTACTTGGCAGCTGGTATCAAGTGGAACACTTCAGGGGTTGGTCCTGGGGCCAGTTTTGTTCAATGTCTTTATCAACAACCTGGAAGATGACACAGAGTGCACCCTCAGCAAGTTTACAGATGACACCAGGCTGTGGGGAGTAGTAGATTGCTGGAGGGTAGGGCTAGGATTCAGTGACCTAGACAAATTGGAGGTTTGGGCCAAAAGGAATCTTATGAGGTTAAACAAGGACAAGTGCAAAGTCCTGCACTCAGGACAAAACAACCCATGCACCGGTACAGGCTGGGGGCTGAGTGGCTGGGCAGCAGCTCTGCAGAAAAAGACCTGGGGGTTACAGTGGACAATAAGCTGAATATGAGCCAGCACTGTGCCCTTGATGTCAAGAAGGCTAATGGCATACTAGGCTGCATTGGTAGATGTGTTGCCAGTATGTCCAAAGAAGTGATTATTCCCCACTATTTCATACTGGTGAGGCCACATTTGGAGTAGTGTGTTCAGTTTTGGGCCCCCCACTACAGAAAGGATGCAGACAAATTTGAGAGTCCATCGGAGGGCCACAAAAATGGTGAGGAGGTTGGGGGACATAACTTATGAGGAAAGACTGACAGAATTGGTCTTATTTAGTCTTATTTAGTCTAGAGATGACTGAGGGGGGATTTAATAGCAGGCTTCAACTACCCAAAAAGGGGTTCAAAAGAGGATGGAACTAGACTGTTCTAGTGCTGGCAGATGACAGAACAAGACGCAATGGTCTCAAGTTGCAGCAAGGGAAGTTTAGGTTAGGTATTAGGAAGAATTTTCTCACTAGGAGGGTAGTAAAACACTAGAACAGGTTACCCAAAGAGGTGGTGGAAGCTCCATCCTTGGAGGTTTTTAAGACGTGGCTAGACAAAGCTTTGGCTGGGATGATCTAGTTGGGGCTGGTCCTGCTTTGAGCAGCAGGTTGGACTAGATGACCTCCTGAGGTCCCTTCCAATCCTATGATTCTATGAATTCACAGCTGGTTTCTGTTATGTATCCTACAGTATACCATCAGAAATGTTGGAGAATACATAAAGCCCAGGGTGAGGACAAAGGACCCAAAAGTGCTGTAGTTTTATTTTGGAAAAAGTCCTTGCTGTGGGTATAGATTTTCAGGCTGAAACAGCTGGCTGTGTGGACAAGCTTATTAAATAGCTATTCCTCAAAGCTAGGGACATAAGTTACACATAAACCGGTTTAAGTAATCAGAAACTGGTTTAAACCTGTAACAGAACAGAAGATCAGTGTACATAAACCAGTTTAAAAATGGCTGAAACTGGTTTAAGATACTGCATTCAACCAGATGCATCAGACTTAACTGATTTGGATCAAAATGGTTAATGAAACTTCTGTCCCAGACCCCTCCCTGGTTCAAGTTAAATCAGATTCCTCCAGCATTTTGCAACCCTGGGCTGGGCTATGCTGTCTGCTCCAGAGATCAGGGCTGCCCCCACCCCTCTTCTCCATAGCTGGAGCAGTGAGGGCTGGCTGACAAGGGGGCTGAGGAGACAAGCCTGGCTGGGGATACAGCCCAGTCTACAATAAGGGGGGACTGCCCCTCTGCCCCCACCCCAGACAAACACCAGCTGGTGGTTGGGACCAGGAAGGGGAGCTAAATACCCCTTCCCCAACTCAAACTTACTGCTGGCTGCATCTGTGGACTACAAATCCCAGAGGCACTTGGAAGCAAGAAGTGATGAACAACCCTACAGAGTCTTGTGGCTCTGATTTTGGACTGCAAATCCCAGAGACTTTGGGGGCAGCAGGAAGAGGAAGCAAATGCAGTCAAAGAGCTGTGCTGTAGCACACCCAACTTCTGGCCAAAGCCACTGCAGGCATGTGGTTGCATTTCCTGAATCAAAGGTAAATGTTTGTTCACTTTTGTTTCAATTTAATCTGTGCATTTTAGACTAACCTGCAAAGACTGAATTGATTCAGCCTTGGGCTTTTGACTGTCTGTACCTAGCTCAAGAGTTAAAGCTCTGCACAAACTGAATTCTTCGCAACCTAGTGCAGACAGGCCCATGGGCATAATCCAATGGTCTGCTGGGAAAATTGCCCTAATTTTCAGTGTCAAATTCCCCTGTGCTATTTTATGTTACTGCTCCCACTTATACACATCTCTTAATAGGCTGAACAGTAGGGCTGTGTGCAGCTTCGGGTGATGATTCGATTCAGAGGAGATTCAGCCTGATTTGGTGGCCAAATCTCCAAATCCAAATCAGATTAGGGAAAAATAAAATTTGAAGCTCTCCGAATCAATTTGGAAAAGATTCAGAGAACTTCGATGATTCAGACAGTCCCCACCTGCTCTAGCAAGGAGCTGGAACTGGACTCGGAGCTGGTAAGTAGGGGATGGGGGAGGTGAGGCTGAAGAAGGGGACAGTGGGAGTCCCCTGCCGCGCCCCCATTCCTTGCTTGCTCCCTCAGCTTTCTCCAACTCCAGCCCGCTCCCCCAGCGCCCCCCCCCGTCCATGGCTGCCCTGCCTGCCCGAACTCCAGCCCTTCAAGAAAAAAAACAACCCCCCCCAGACACACTAGTTCCTGCAGTGGTGGTCAGGGCTTCATGGGGCTTGTGCAGAGCCCCCCACGCAGCACGGGGGGCAGCAGGGATCATCCCTTCCCACCTGGCAGGAACTGGTGAGCCTGGGATTTTGGAGGGGATAAGGGGGTTCTTAAAGGGCTGGACCTGGGGCAGGCGGGGCAGCCATTCCCAGGGCTGGGAGAGTGGCTGGGGGATGGGTCTGCGTGATTCAGAGATTTGGCAGCAGCCAAATCTCCTAATCAGATTCTTCTGAATCAGTTCGGGACAGTGAT
Source organism: Caiman crocodilus (assembly GCA_030014935.1). Lineage (NCBI taxonomy): Eukaryota > Metazoa > Chordata > Crocodylia > Alligatoridae > Caiman > Caiman crocodilus. Next base: position 27,822,792 of record JAGPOW010003395.1, read on the forward strand.
TTGAATCACTGAATCAAATCACTGTCCCCTGAATCAGTCAAATCCGAATCCAAATTTCACAAAAAATAATGGCATCCCTTACTGATGTGACTATGCCATAAAACATTTCTAGCTTTACCCTCCTTCTGGCTCCATAAGGGGCTTCTGCCATTGACCTGAAGACTCTTGCAACAGGTGGAAGCATTATCTGCTTGTGGCACATAGCCCTTTAGAGCGGTGACTGACATCAGGCCACTTGTTTGGTTGGGGAAAAAAAAAAGAAATCATCCACCTGCCCATTTGCTTCAACTCTGCACAGAGGTTGACACCAATGCATTGAAAGGCTCGGAGCAAGCTTTTTTCTAGCTGTAGAGAGGGCAGGCTAGCTTGCCAGGGAGAGGGGAATCCAATCCAATCTTGTTATCTGAGCAACAGCTGCTGCAGAATTTTGTTGCCTTTTTTAGCAAGGGGACCGTGGGAATGTTGATCTCTAGTGGCATTCCACAGCCTTGGGGCTTTGAAAGGGCACTTTCCAGGGAACCACATTAAGCACGTCTCATATGCTGCTTAGAAGGATCCTGCTCTGGTCTTTCCCCCTTTGCCTGTGCTGACTTCACAGCTAGGAGGCCACAGCCATGAATTAACTAATTGCCCTCTCCTGCTCCTTTGAGGGTGAGCTGCAAACTCTCCACTGAAGCTCTTGGCATTTACAGAGCATCACTGAGGTTAAGACCGCAGTAGGGTTTGCACAGCCCTACAGGGGACTGAGGCAGGAGGGTAGCTAGAAAACATTCACAGGGATGAGAATCAGGGATTCCCAGATACAGAAGGGTGAAGCAGATGGGCTCTTAAGTGAACTGCCACACAAGGCCCCCATCAGATATCCCAGGAACTCTGCTGGATCCCTTGTATGCCTGGCAAAGCACAGTACATGGCAGTGTAAAAACGTGAACTACCATGTGGCCTTGGATATGTTTCCTGAGTGCTCCCCAGCAGCAAAGATTTTAGCATCTCCAGCAGCTCAGTAAGAGCATGAAATTCTGCTGTTCTGTGTCAGGAGTTCACACAGGCTGTAAGCGGCAGGGTAGGAAGAGAGAAGAAGGGCGCCTGGCACATTGCTAATGGCCTGAGGCATTTATCTAATTATCAGAAGAATGAACATGATTTTCTTTTTTAAAATTACACCATCCCCATATTTGCTTGTACTTGCAGCTTCCTTGGTCCATTAGTACAAATTATTTGCTAGTGGAATTAGTTTACAAAGAAAATAAGTCTCAGGGCTTGGAAGAGCTTTTAGAGGGACCTAGTCATAGTAGTAACTTGCATGGGTGGGTGGGTAGGTGGGTATGTTACTACCAGTCTGCAGGCGACGTGTTCCATCTCTCTTATGCATCTGTGTATATAAAAGGAAAGTCCTGTGGCTATATTTGACCTGTTTGGGCCGGTTTTACTCTTGCTGGAGCCTGTCCTTGGCCCTGAGAGCTGCACATTTCAGAGGCTATTTAAGGATGGTGTCTAGTGAGTGTAAGCTACACACAGTTGGCTTGTATAATATGAGTATGCAGACTGGAGAGCAACTGAATGCACACCATCCTGTAAAGATTTTGGATTTGTTCTAAAATCTCTCCCTACTATTTATAATAATCACATATTCATGCCTGTGTGCTTTTGACTTTAGTTGTCCCTAAAAGAAAAAACAGCAAATCACGTCAGACCAGCCTCAAAAAGTATAAATAGAATAAATAGGAATAAACAGAACAAGCACCAAAACAAATAACAAAGATAAGACTATAAACCTTTCTACAATGAGAGTTTACAATTACAGCAAGAGGTGATATGATGGCTGATCCCAAGGTTAAGAATTTGTTTTTTTATTTAATTTCCTTTATTTTGGTGAGCTGAGGCCACAAAAGGAAGGCTTTTCCTAAAATAAGATTACTGTGCAGCACCAAGTAAAGACAGGGCCATGCTCATTTCAGATAGCTGAAAGCTATTTCAAGTATGTCGTTCCAAGAACATTCCAGCTTGCTTAGCTGTCTGGGCAGCACAGGCACCACAATGATACGTTATGAACCTTTCCCTTGTTTGCCCTAAATTTAGAAATGGGCAATTAAAAATGAAATCCTCTTTCCCGAAGATGGCCCAGATTTTATTTGATGAGCCCCAGTTTTCCACATCACTTCAATGTCAAAGTTGCCTTTTGGTGGATGTCCCACAAAATGAGCATGTGATTCTCTGGATCCTCCCCCAGAATAAAGACTATGTTTAGCAAATCCTGAATGTATTGGGTGTGCTGTGGATGTGGGAAAAGAGGTGGTGGCACAGAGACCTGGATCCAAAAGGGAAGGCATTGGTCTACAAAAGCAACTTCAAATAGGCCTTGCTTCCATTTCAAAAGAGCATTTTAACTTAGGTTAGTCAAATGGGATAGCTTCTACCAAAGTCAGCCAATCCAAAAGGATGTTTCAGTTGACTGAAGCAAGAGGTTATTCATTTGATGCATTTCATCTTGGCAAGGCTACAGGGTTCAACAGGGATGCGGTCTTCATGAATACAGGCCGCTATTTATTGTCAAAATATAGACTCTTCTTCATTTGCGTGTTTTTCCTCCCATTTTTTTTTTTATTGAAATGTACCTAATAACCTTAGCAATGAAAGCACCATTCTCTAGCATTGAGAAATTTCCTCCTAACACTGGGCAAGGCAGTGAATACATGCATAACTCTGTTCCTGTCTTGGGTGGATAGCTCCTTTTGGAAAGCAAAGAGCAGGAGTTTTAACGTAGCTAGCGTGAAGGTAATCTGGAAGTCTTTGCACCAGCAGATGAGAAATTAGCTAGTCCAATTTAGTACAGACGGTCTCCGGGTTACGAACGAGTTACATTCCTGAGACTGTCTTTAAGTCAATTTTGTAAGTCGGAACACATACCTTTTTAATGACCGAGGAGGCGAGGGGAGAAACCAGGCTTCACACAAGGACACAGTGACTTAGGACAGCATCAGCCGAAAGTGGGGGTGGGAGGATTGGGAAAGAAAAATGGCAGCCAAGCGCAGAGTGCGAGTGCGGTCCCAGCGCTGCCACATGGGTGCAGCGCCCAGCAGGACCCCGCGCCCCTTCCGGCCCGTGCCATTCGTAAGTACAGATGTCCATAACTCGGACGTTCATTAACCGGGGACCGCCTGTACCTAAAAGCATAAATGCACTAATATGTAGGCAATACCACGTGCTGAGACTAAAGGCATTAAATATGGCATCATTAAGGGGAGGACATTATGCATCACTAAAGTTGTCTTGTAATTTCTTTCCCCAATAACCCTAAGAGACTGAGCACTATAAAGGCAGACAAGGGTAACCTGAAGGCTTGCACTGAAAAGCTCATCATCACTAAATGCCATATTCAAATACACCTCATCATACCACCTCAGCACCTAAAAGTTCTCCTCTCTCTACATTTTTTCCATCAAGTCCTTATCAAATATATATTCTGCCTCAATATCTGCCTCTTTAGCCTTCTCAAACCCACATTAGTCCTCCATACCAAACAATGTCCCCCATGCTACACTTCCATGTTGGACGTGTTATTCTTCCTTTTGAACTGTCTACATATGGCCAAACCTTTGAGCCTTTCATTTTGTGAAAGGCATACAAATATGAGCGAAATAACTGAGATGGAAAAATGCTGTGTCCTGTTTCATGTCAAAACCTTAATTAGCCAAGTCTTAACATTTCTAGTAGACCAGACTGAGTATTTTCTGGTGAAAGCATTTTCATTTGAAAACATTCATTTGCCAATAGTGACTTGTTTCACAAGAAATGCACCAGTTCCATCTGGTTTCCAAAGGAAGTCTGCCTGCTTCTCTGACAGCTCACTTTGTGGATTCTTGTAGATCCCAGTTTGTAGGATACATGCGACCAGAGAAGCATCTCTCTGAGGTCTGCCTTTGGACTATAAATACTGGCTGGCATGTAAGAAGCAGCTTCATGCAGGGTGTCCTTTATTGACTGCCAATTTCAAGGGCCTTTATATACTCTCTCTTCCATGTGAAATCATTTGAACTCTTAAGTTTTAAGGCTGCAGTGGAGAATTTGTAGATACAAAAGTGGAGAAATTTCATTTTTGGGTAGTAACTTCACTTGTAGACAAAATGGTCATGTGCACTTGCTCTCCCCAGTTTTGACTTTGCTTTTAATTTTTCCAGAATAGCAAGAGGACCTTGATTTGTTTGTTGAAATTAATGTATTTTAGGTTTCTCCTACATCCAATTATTTGTTAGCCATCTGTATTAGAATGTACTAGTCTTGTTTGGAACTTTGAAGATGAAGAAACCATGTATTTCAGGGGTGTCTAACCTTTTTGAATGTGGGGCCGGATCATGAACTTTTATCACCCAGTGGGCTGGCGAGCTACATTCAAAGACCTCACAGGAAGCGGTATCACATCAGGAAGTGCTGTCACGTGACCTTTGACATCAATGAAGTTGCAGGAAGTGACAATGAAACAAGTCTAACCAGTTCAAAACTCTCCCTCTATAGCATCCGCCGCTGCCACTGTTCGGGACAGGATACTGAGCTAGATGGACCATTGGGCTGACCAAGCATGTCATTTTTTATGCTCTTATGTTCTTTGGCTGAGCTTCCAAACGATGGCTGAGATTTGCAAAAAGGAGTAGATAGGTATGCTACAAAGTTGTCATGAAAGATTTGGAGCCCTCTAAATCCCATTCATTTTAATGGAAATTGGCCTTTTGACTCAGCTTTGAAAATCTCAGCCCAAGGTGCCAACTAAATAAGTAAAAATATATTTTGCATTTCTATGAAGTGCATCCATGTGGGGCTCTCCAAGCTTTTTACAAACATTAAATGAACCTCAGGACATCCCTACCTTTCAGAAGAAATGTGAAGGTGAGGACATTCCGGGAACATCTCTCAGTGTGTGTGTGTGATCTGCTTCTACTGTCCTTGGACCACCCTAGAAGGGCCCTCACTGCCTCATTTCCAGTTCAGAGCAGGTAAAGTGTAAGTGGGTAGGAAGGGCTTATTTTTTGACAGAAGGTATGAGTGGCTTGAAGCTAGTGAAGATGTACCCACAATTAGTTACTGACCAGAGTGGGAAGATAGTTGTCCTCACTTATTAACATGGCTCCAAGGTCCTACACTGCCTCTGCCTACATGTTGTTCTCGTGTCCTCTTGCTTTCCTAAATCTCATGAGAGTAGAGCATTCCCATCATGCCTCCTTGACTGCCATCACCGGATAGCTGTCCTGGTTCTAAGGTTGTGCTTCTGACTCTTCCATAGCCTCTTTTAGGGTGCGCACTTAGAACTCTGGCTTTTCCTTTCTGCCCATTTTGCTGACTTGTGATTATTCCCATGGGGCATGAATTTAGTTCAGTGGCTATGATTCTGCTTTCTCATACAGAGTCAATGACTCTCACAAAGTATGGCATATTTTAGTAGGATAAAAACATTTTGAAGGCCACACGGAAAGCAATAAGCAGTCTTTACTCACATGAGCTTACCAGGTATCAACCACCTGCTACTTGGGTTCCTGGCAGGTACAGACACAAATTTATTAGCACGTTGTTCCAGAGTGAGTCTCTGTGCCATAGCCTACATCAGGTCTAAGATCTAGGGAGCCTGACCCCTCCTCAGCCATAAGTTTGTCATGTTATACCAATCTGCTGGCCGGTGCAGGCCCAGCTGGGCTCCTCCCATCCCCAGCAACACATGGGAAGCCAGCTTCAGCTGCATGCCACTTTTCCTGGCCAGTGTTGACCCGGCTGGGTCCGTCCTATATGGAGCAGGATGCAGCTGAAGCTGGCTTCCCACGAGCTACTGGGGATGGGAGGAGCCCAGCCGGGTCTGCACCAGCCAGCAGAAGCAGCAGTGGAGCTGTGTGCTGCTCAGGACTGACCAGCACAGGTAGGGGAAAAGCGCAGCTGAGCCCCTGCTGCTCCGACTGGGCTCATCCTGTCCTGAGTGGCACATGGCTACTCCTCTTCTCACAGGCACCGTGTCAGCAATATCAAGCTGATGCGGTGCATGTGGAAACCTTGTCCCTTCCCCAGCCCTTCAGCAGCCATTAGGAAGCTGCTGAGGGGCTGGGGTAGGGACAGGGTGTGGGAACGAAAGTAAACCATGTTTACCTTAGTTTCCCATCGCAGCATCGCAGGCCACAGAAAATGGCTTGGCTGGCTGGATGGCGGCCTGCAGGCCATATGTTGGACAAGATTGATGTATATAAACATGTGCACTTAGCAGGAACACTCCCAATTAATTCATCACACCATCTTCCACTGATTACGTTAAAATGAGGATGAAGTTAAAGTTTCAATGGAAGCCTTAATTTCTGTAAAATTAAATAGTACATTTTAAATTTTTGTCTTGAAGAGAAAAATAGAGGACATAAAGGCGTTGGGTTTCATACCAATAGAGAACAGAGGACAACCAGACTGTTCTCTATGATGGCCACCCTATGGAGCACCCAGGCTGGGTGCTCTGCACAGGGTCTGGGTTGCATGGGGAGAGATGCCGTGGACAGGCTGACCCCTTGCGAAGGCAGCACCTGGAGGAGAGCGGGAGCTGAGTGAGAAGCAGAGGCTACCCTGGGGCCCTGCAGACTTGGGCCACGGCAGGCAGGCAGGGGTGTCCAATGACACCTGAGGTGGGGTCCAGCCCAGCCCAGCTCAGCCCAGCCTGTGCAGCTCCACAGGGTTGGGCTGCAGCTGCCCTGCCTGCCAGGGGATGTGCTTGGCCAGGTCAGGATGCTGGGCTCGGTGGGGTGGGGGCCTGGCTCTGGACTCAACCTTCTTGTGCTCTGGGCACAGTGAGAGCAGGGCAGAGCTGCCCCCAGTGCAAAAGCCTGGCCATGGGAACTCCCTGGGCCTTGGGAACAGCCACCATAGACAGAGCTTGGGGCAAAGCCAACCAGGACCCTGCAGTGCAGTGGCCCTCCACAATACCTGCCCCAGCCCTGGCCCCTGGAGGGTAGCTGCCGGTCAGCCAGGCCAGGGCTTAGTCAGGCAACTGTGGTGGCTATTCCCGGGACCTGGCAGGCTCCTACAGCCAGGCCCTTGCAGCAGGGGAAGCTTTGCCCTGCTTGCACTGTTCCCTGTGCACAGGGAGGCCGAGCCTGGAGCCAGGAGCCCCCCTGAGCCAGATGTCCTGCCCTGGCCAGGTGGTGCCTCTCACAGGCAGGGCACCTCTGGCCCATCCCTGCAAAGCTGCAGACTGGGCCCCACCTTGGGTGCTGCTGGGTGCTACTGCCCACCCACCAGCTGCAGCCCAAGCCATGGGGCCCAAGGGCAGCTCCACTTCCCACCCAGCGCCAACCTTCCCACAGGGTCAGCTGGGCCAGCCTTACCCGGCGCCTCTTTCTCCCCATGCTGCCCATACCCTGCCCCAAGTGCCCGGTCCCCTGGTGCTGCCCCCGCCTGGGTGGGACAGGGTGTCCACTTGCCCTAACCCCAGCCAGGCCTAGGGCTCATCCACCTACTGGGAGCCTCCAGCACAGTGCCTGCTCAAGCCCCAGTCCCACCCCTCCAGCAGCTCCTTCTGGGGGCCAGCCTGGGCTGGGGGATGCAGCCCGGGGACAGGGGTTAGGGTTAGCAAAACAGAGACTGCCTCCCTGTCTGTGTTCTCCTGACTTCACCCCCGCCGCCTGCCATGGTGCTAGGAGGACCTGCAGCTGCTCAGAAGAACCCAGAGCAGCAACTTGTTTAAAAATATATTTTTTTTATTTATTTTTTTTTACAAAGATTATGGAATCTGAAAGTAGATGAAAAAAGGTAACCTTTAATGAGGCTTAATGTAGGAGATTCTCTACCCAAAAATGTGTCAAATAATGTCATTAAGAACTCCAAAATTTAGTGCTATACTGTATGATATGTAAACAGATTTTGAAAATACTTTCCCCGTTACACATCTTGACACAGTATGCACTAATTTAAAAAAATATAAACTGAAGAGTTACATTTGCTTCAAGGGATTTCTTAGAAGGACAAGCTGTTTGAAGAGCCTTTATAGAGCCTGCAGCAAAGAACTTCTATATAACTGAAATTACTTCCTTTTACCCCAGTGCCAAATAACTCACCAAAGGCTGTTCGCTATCAAAGTGATGCCTGGAACATGGATTTGATTGTAGGACTCCAGCACTTAAAGAGCACATTGGTTATACATGGCTTTTAACCCTGGGCTACAGTGATGCTACAACATTAAACTTGAGCCTAAATCAGTCATGTAGAGATATGCATGTCATCTGAACACTGTTTAGAGTCCTTAGTTTTCCAGATCTCATGGAGGTGGTGAAGGCGCTCTGAGGTTCTGGTGCTTACATTCAGGGCAGGGTGAACTTTGCAAATGCCAGATTCCTCCATTAATGACAGGCCACAAATCCCAAAATAGGCATGTAAAGCATCTGAAAACAAGACAAAAAGGGATATAGTAAGAGCTTTGCAGTCACCTGTTCTAAATTCCAATTTATTTTTAGCCAGGCAATGAACAATTAGAAAACGAAAAGCCCTTCACTTTCTGCTTTATTATTCTACAGATCCAAATATTTCATGCTGTATTTGTTCACATACACCAGGGGTTCTTAAACTGTGGGTCGTGACCCCTGGGGGGGTCACGAGCAACTTAAAAAGGGGGCTGCAAACTCCCCAAGGGGTATGCACAGTGATGTGGGGAAGTGTCGTGCAGAGTGGCAGCAGTGGCTACCACATGCGAGCTTCCCATCCCCCACCATCCAGCACTCAGGGTTGCGGTATCACAAAGTTTGAGAACCCCTGACATAAACCAGGGCCCCCTGGTATAATATTTATCTTGTTTTTAAAGGCAGAGTGAAGAAAAGAGTTTTCCTAGAGGAAAACCAGTGGTAGCAGTCAGGGAGCCAAACCAGTTGCCAGTCTTGCATGCCAGATAAGTCTAGGGGCACGTGTGAAGTCCAGCCACAGGCCAACCCCATGCACTACCCTGTCTAGCAGGTAGGAACACGTCATCCAGCTGGTGGGGGGGCTCTCCATGGGTCTAGAAATTTAGTGACAGGGGAGCAGCTGTACCTTTAATTGTCATAGCTTCCATAGCTGCACCAGTTAATGCTATCGCTGCTCCATAGCCACCGTATTTCTGGACTTCTTAAGAGCGGATGTTCAGTTGGTTTTGATGAAAAACGGTGTTACACATGAGAAAATACAGTAATTGACTAGGTCATAAAGGGTATTGAGCAAAGGCCTGAAATCTGAGAATGTATTCTAGGAATCTCATCTTCTTTATACAGCAAAGGCCTCTGCCAAATAATAGCAGGTACTTCAGCCTAGAGAGGAGATGGTCCTTACCTAAAGAGTGTGTTTCTCAGAGTCAATATTCTCAAGCAGTGAGAATTGACCCTCTTGGCAGAAGTATCATAAATTAGCCCTGCACCCTCCCTGAGTACTACTCTGCCCTCCTTTCCCTGCTTATCTGATGCTCTTTCTTCTTCCTTCCCTGTGCTCTCCAAATGATCTGCTGCTCTGCTTTGTTTTCTGTCCCATGCTACCTGCCTGATTTGCTGCTGCTTTTCTGTTCCATGCCTTGTTTGCCATTTTGCTGCTGATGTCCCCTCCCCAATCTGCCACACGCCATACACAAGCTGACCACCACTGGTCTAAATATTTCCTGCTACAAATAGGCACAAGATATTTTTTAGCATAAGAACATTGTTCTTGGGTATAGCAGGAGACTCTGCAGATGAGATGACGTGAATTATTGAAACAGCAAGATATATATGAAAACTAGGAACTATAACCATGACCATAATACCACCATTAACACAGAAAAATTCCCCACACTTCCCCCACTCCCCATGGGAAATAGATACCCCTAACCTGACTCTCTCAGGCAGATCAATGCTCCATAAAATACTTACATGAGTTTCACTGTAACTTCACAGGTAACTGAACAGATTTTTCAAGAATGTATTTGCACAAACGTCAGCCAAATGTTTTGATCTTTACTGAATGAAAGAATCCTCCATTAAAGTTCATTAACATGCAGACAAACCATAGTTCACTATATATGGGAAATGTCTGCCATGGAGAGCTCTCCCACAGGAAAAAAACAGAGACTGTTCGCTAAAACCCCATTACAAACTATTGCCTGATAGCCATGTATGAACAATCTAGGTGGCTTAATCAAGAGGTTGTGAAGTAGTGCAGAACACTGCAGACTAATGCAGAATTTAGGATAGGTCAGAACATACCTATTCTGACATAACTTTGTTTGAAACAAGTCAGTCACAATCAGTTAAGGCTTCTGAAGGCTAGAAAAGTTGCACAACCAAAATTTAGTGAAAGTGTCAAATAGATAGCAGATCGCCTAATAATTTAAGACATTTAGACCTGCAATGATTGGATAAGACAACTTTCAATTACAGTGCTTCCTAAACAAGTCTCAGCTTACATTTACTTATAACTTCACTTTTAATTAAGGGTTCACCAATAAAGATTTTTTTGGCCAATACTGATGGCTAATTATTAACCAGCCATATCAGCTGATACTATTCTGATAGTTGATACGCAGCCCAACAGTGTGGAGAGCAGCATCCAGCTGGTAAATCTTTCGGGGCGGTGGGGGGGAAGGAGCCTGAGGGAGGGAAGGGGCATAGTGGGGGGGCAAACCGAGGCCCCTGCAGTGAGGGAGGGAATGGGCTGGGGCAGGTACTGCCCAGCTGGGGCAGTGGATGGATCCTCATTCAGGGCAGTGCACAGGGATGGGGGGTGGAAGAAACAGCTCTCTGTTGCTGCATGCATCCCAGGGGGAGGAATGGGGGGCATGTGCCCCCCAGATTTGTGTGCAGGGCAAGGGCAGGCTGCCTGCTGTGAGCTGGGGCCAGAGGCTGTACCAGCTTCTCCTTGCCAGGGGGGCTAGGCCAGAGCTGTGCTCAG
>JAGPOW010003395.1:27833787-27850691 GCA_030014935.1 Caiman crocodilus
ATCAACCAATGGAAGAACTCAATAGAAGACAATGTAACAACCGGGAAATCTCTAAACCTCACTGATCAAGGGCTAGAAGCCCTGGCCTGAGTTAATCAACGCCGGGGACCAACTTTTGGGCTGAATATCTCCAAATCGACCACTCCCAGAGCCCTATTCAAAATTCAACAACGGACTCCCAAACCTGCACATACATGCGGACGACCTGTGGGGCTGATAGATGCCATCCAGTAGCCACTGAGGGGGAAGTCCCATGAGAGTCAATGACCCCTGGATTGGGCAAACCTGAAAACTGGGAAGTCATCAAAGTCTGCTAAGGACAGATAAAAGGCAGCGAAAAGTGACCCTCAGTGGCACCCTCTTGATCTCCAACTTGACCAGACCTGTCCAGCCAGGACCAGCCAGCAACCCCCTTCTGGAGGATAACACTATGCTGAAAGAAGCCTCGACTGGCCATCAGCGGCAGACTCCAGCGCTTGTAGGACAGGTATACCAGACTCTTGTAGAGAGAGAGAGTGTGTGTGTGTGTGGACCAGCCCAAGGTTTATGAGTTAACTTCATTACAGTGTTTTAATCCACCTAATAAACCAGAATTTTAAGGATCTCGAGTTGGACATTTGTAGCCAACATTATAACAAATTTTGGGGTGGTTATAACTCACCCCACAGCCTCCACTCCCAGCGCTGCTGCCACCCATCACATCCCCATGCCGGAAAGAGGCTGGCGCAGCCCTTGGCCCCAGGCCTGCAGTAAGCAGTCCGTCCTTGCCCCATGCACAAATCCAAGGGACACATGCTCCCCATGCTTCCACCAGGGGTGCATGCAGTGGTGAGAAGCCGCCTCCTTCTCTAGTGCCCCATGCCCCCAGATGAGCCTTCCGCAGCTCCATCCCATGCCCCACCCTGCTCTGGCTGGGTAGCTCCTGCCCCTGTCCCAATCCCTGCCTCAATATGTGGGCCTTGATCTACGTCCCCCATGCCCCTTCCCTTCCTCACACCCCTTTCCCACTGACTTACCATCTGGACACTGCTTTCCACACTGTCAGGCTGCATTCCTGGTCGCATGCATGCTGTAGCTGCATGCATGCATGTGACATTTATTGGTGACATTATCAGCCACACTGGCCAAAAGACCCAATTGCTGATAACGTCAATTTTCTTTTTATCAGTGCCGATCCAGTATGAACCTATATGTCAATGCACCTCTACTTTTAATGTTTTCAAAGTGCTTATTTCTATGTTCTTCTTAATCCTTGTGTTTTAATCAACGTAATTATTTATTTCCAGTCTTCTTTGTGCTTCATCTGTGCCTTTATATACACTTTCAATTCACTCTTCATTTTCTTAGTTTTGCATTGAATTTTAAAGTTTAGGTAGTTCAGATACTACACTGAGGTGTATACTATAAGACTCAAATAAGGTCTCACTGTTTTGGCCCAATAAGGACACAGGCAATTGTGTTGGTGTTTATTTTCCCCTGAAGAAACTCTCTTTACCAAGACTGATGCATAAGTAGTGAAGAATAACCAAGTCATTCTTTGTTTTTCAAAACTGGCTTATTCACAAAAAATTCTTGTACTGATCACTTATCACTGGATACCAGCAAAATTAACATAAGACTGATGTCAATCTTAAATATGTAAATCTGAAAACCTTTTAAACCAAAGTCTGCTTTTGCTTATCTAACTGGAAGCACAATAAAGTGCATGTGATTTATTAATGATTAACATACAAGCCAACTTGATGTTTGAAGTTGTACTCCTGCTTTAACATGAAATTTTTGGACAAATCTACACTTCCCCTTCCTCATCTGCAAAAGAGTAGTAACTGCTACTGGGGTTCTGGGAGGTTTAAGGTATTGTTCTCTCGAATTGTGGACAATCTTGAATGGGTGTTCAGCTGCACAGCTAACTACAATGGATCCTACAAAGAGAACAAAAAGTTTCTTAGCTCCCAGCCCAGAGGTCTAGAATTATACTGGTCCATAACTACAGACTTGGTGATAATAAGTTAAGAACCAGTGCTAAACAGCATGGTAGACTGAAGATCCAACAATTCTTTGGTCTTTAGTACAATGAAAATTAAGATTAGAAATGACTGCGTTTTAATTTTTTTAATGCTGAAAACTATTTGTTTTCTTTTTGGTCCATGAAATAAAAAAATAACATTTTTTCTTTCTACTTACCATTATATCCCCCGCCCCCCCCTTCAGTTGACATCAGCTCAAGAGCTAGAATCATAACTGTACAAAGCCAGAACTTTTGGAATCTCAAGCTTTCAATCCTGATTTCAAAAACTAGGGTTTCATGAGATGACCGCCTATTAATATGAATGCTCAACTGAAGTAAGGGTGGGGGGAGAATCAAATCAGAGTAACTTTACAACCAATATGGTATCACCAAATTAAATCTCTATATTTATTAGCTATGTACAATTTTTCCTCGGTTTCACAAAACTTAGATGTAATCATTCTTCCTGAAGATTACTATTTGAGCCGCAAGATACTGACATAGGTTGCAGTTTCAAAGATCAAAAAGTAAAAAGACTCTTATATCAACAGAGAAGTCAAAAGAGATCAGAACAGAATCAAAACTTGAAAAATGACTATACAAAAATAGCATCCACATATTAAATAGACTTGCTCTGGTGCATAAAGAATCACACTCACTGACTTCAGTGACAAAGGCAAATTTAACACTCCTCTATGTTTAGCTTTGCAGAACCAAAGAAGCTCAAGGAAAGTGACTCATCTCTTTCCTGATTCTCACATCAACAAACCTGAGTTCAGTTTACAGGACTACTGTCCTTCCCACCTCTAGATGTAGATATTATAGTGAAAGTAACAGGGCTGTTTCATCCTGATGGTATGTTTTGAAGACAAAGCGTGTAACTGAAGACAGCACTAGGCTGGAAAAATCTGCATTATGCAGATATTGTACAAGCCAGAAAGAACTAAGCTTAACTTTCAGATACCAGGCAAATTCTTCAGGGATGGCAGTTACCATTTCAGCCATGCAGTTTTGAAATAGAAGCCACAGACATGCATAAGTGGAAATGTAAGATACAGTTTTCATGAGGTCACTCTTCAAAGCAGACCTGCATTCCCTCCCTCATATATGACTTAAGCTTGGTGAAGTTGCACACAGGTGATATTCAAAAGCAGCAAAACTGCGTAAAACACATACAGGTCATAGCAGCTGCCAAGGCTAGTAAGTATTAAGAAATAAGCTGTATTTCACAAGGTGCCAGAGCTAATAAGTGCTTGGCATATCAGTGAAGTTTTCTAGAGACATCCTACACTAATCATGAGATTGAAGTTCTAAATCCTCCAGTTCCACATTCAGCCTGTCTATAATCAAGCGCAGAAGCCTACCACCTTCAAAAGAGAGCTTTGGTAGCAGAATCAGAGAAGACTCGCTTTGAAGGGAATTACATAGTGTTCATGTGTGTGCTTAATGAAAACCCAAAGAAAGTAAGGTTTATCTTTGGCCTTACCAGCCTTAAGCCTAAGTCCTTCATACATACAACGTTGTACAAGAAATCTTTTATACAGCTCAAGTTTTAATCAGATTGTTTTGTAGTGTGCTAAAAAAAGGAGCACATCAAGATGGAGAGGAATGACTCTACTATGGTGATGGTGACTGATCACAAAGCAGCATAGCAAATACAAGTAGCTTCAAGAACAATACATTCTCATGCAGTAATTCTTTTGCTGGAAACCTTATGGTGAATACATACTTCCTTTGGGGTATTATCATGTGAACAGAACCACTCCAGTTGCAGTCTCTGTTAAGACTATAAGGTTACTTATTACACAAGTTCTTTAGTTAAAAAATGATCAGAAAAAAACTAAAGAAAATGCAATCCACAGTCAAAACTCTGTTTTATGTCCCTTTTACATAAGGGACTAATTTGCTGCAGCAATAAACAAGGAAAAGTGGCAGAGGGAAACATGTATACTTTATGTTATGACAGTCAGTTATATTTTATAGCTTCTGTTGCTCACATTTTTGAGAGGAAAACAATTAAAAAGTATGAGAGACCTATTGGATTAAATTGGGAGATAAAAAATATCCCAGATTTGTGAAAGTAGTTTACCTGGATGGCTGTCTGGCCACTTTGCAAATCCACCAACAAGGCGATCTTGAGTTGACAAGATGTAATTCCTATTTTTCTCAAAATTGGTATACTGGAATATTTTTAAGAGCTGAAAAGAAATAAGTGGTACAACAATATGTGAACAAACGTATTAATATTTAATTGGTGCAAAAGAGCACATATCTAGTAAGATTTAAGGCCCTATATTTTTGCAAAAAAGTACTAGATAAGTATAGTACAGTACAAAGTGCAGAGAGCAAGATAGCAATTTTAAGGTCATGCCAGCCTGCACTGGATGCAGCTATGCTGCAGCAGTGACAGATAAAGGAGTTAAACTAGTTAATAAATATATAAAAATGCCTCACTACTGTATTACCTTAAGAGTTGCTCCCACCCAGAAGGAGTAACACGTGTCCACAGGTTTGTTGGGCCGTCCATGGTAGCCATTCTGTTGCCTCATTATACACCATCTCCTTATCCTGTTCAGTTCTTTTTCAGAGAAGACTTCCTCCAATTTACCCATCAAGCACAATGATGCAATTCCACAGAACGTGGAGCCACCTGCAAGAAGAACAGTCTCTGTGATGCTTTGAAATAGAAATTTAGCCTTAGTGAGGGTCTGGTTAACTGAGATCATAAAAGTTACAGCATAATACAAAAAGTAAATAAATAAATCAGAAGCCTGCTTAATTAGAAAACCTAATTTGAAATCTAACCTCCAGAGGAAAAGTAAGCCTTTGTCTAGCACAGACACCCACCACAAAAAAAATTACATGCGCTATTCTACAATGACTAGAGCTTAATTTCCTTACAGCTGAAGGCTGTATCAGTGCTGCACCATTCATGTAACTAGTAAACAGTGATGTAACGGTGCTGTATTCACTGCTGCAGACCTGTTTCCATATGTAATCAACAAGCAAATGAATGGAAAGCCAGAAATCTATCTGAAATGATGCTGCCAAATTCAGAGACACAGCAAGCAAGATATCTATACCGGTTTCTTAACTTTTAAGTAGCAAGTACTCCCTAACTTCTGAAAATTTTAATAAGTACCCCAACACTCAATTTTCCAGGGGATTTTATATTTACAGACTAATATGTGCCATATGTTGGAAGACAGGCTGTGTATATAAGGCCATGATATGACAGATGTCTGATCTGATGTGGGTAGGATTGCCACCTTTTACACCAGGGGTACACAACTCAAATATGTGCCTGGGCTAGAGGTGACATTGACCAAAGCTAGAAGGGCTGAACCCAGTTGCTGTGCAAAACACGGCATGCCAAATTATTATTGGGAAATTTAAAGCGCTGCAATGCACGGCATATCAAATTTTTTGCCATAGTTTTGAAAGGAGGAAGGGGCAAGAGAGAAAGGAAAAGAGGGTGAGAGAGAGAGAAAGTGTTGGAGTACCCACGTATCACCTGCCTGTGTCTCGCGTACCCCCAGGGGTACACATACCACAGGTTGAGAAACTATGATCTATACCACTCCAATGTAGAAAAGTTAAAGGGAAGAAAAATTTTCAATTCACTACCCTCTACAATAAGATTCATTGTGTCTGGGAAAAAAAAGGATCATAAGGTTGGAGAGAAAGAAAGATTTCCAGTGTAAGAAGGGGGAAGATAAAGTCATTCCACCCTTAATTTCTACAGAACATTCACTGTTGTTTTTAAGCCACAATAAAGACCTTTGCCTTCTTTCTGCTAGTGCTCCAGCTGGGATGATTTATTTGAGACACAGAAACAGAAAATTGCTGAACCCTCTCCTCCCAGGGCATCCTCTTCCTCACCCCTTATTCTGATTCAACTGCTCTCAATGGAGCCAATGAATGATCATTTATTAATCAAATTAATGCTACAGTTACACCAGAACGGATATCAGTTAGTTTCCTTCAACCGAGGTGGGGGGGTTCACAGAGGGAAAAGCTAGACTTCCACATCAAATTACTGAAGTAGCCAAATTCCTGAAGTAAGTTGTAGGTAACCCGCCAGTGTATTTAGTTAGCTCATGCTCAAAAGTCCAACTAGTTACAAGCTGCCAGCAGTTGTGCATTGTTCCAGGTTCTCTCACTGCTACACTTCAGCAAGTTTACAACAAAAAATATACCACCATGAAGCTTCTTACACTGCAGCTGGCCTACTGAGAACTGATCACTTCACCTTCTTCTCACTGCGCCAACAGTAAACTCCAAGTACTTCCCTAAAATTGCTGATGTAGAACATTTCTCTGATGGACAGAAAGGAACCACAAGACCATATCTGTTTCAAGATGACGTGTACACTATGAAAGTCTAAGGACCCCATTATAACTATAAAGAACACTGAAAAACACAGCATTACTTTCACACTAACTAAACTGTCAAGATTTCCTGAAACCACACTACAACTTGGTAGTGAATTACTTTATTTGAGTCTACCTAATCCTTGTTATTACGGAATATGCCATAGCATGCACTTAGGTTAAAAACTGCCTGGGTAAGAAGCTAAATTAAGTTGTTGAGGCAATATGTGGGCTCGTTTAGATCAAGACACACCACTAGCAATACAAACATGCTGTGAACTAGGTCCAATGAGAATTAGGCTCCTTTACTTCACAACTAACTTCATTCTAGCAACAATAAGTAGAAGAGAGACTAGAGCAAAAGCATGGTGGAATGCTAAGGAACCATGGATAAATTTGTTAACTGTAGACATTATTAAATAATCCCTTTGAAATGAGTTTTTTTGTTTCCAAAATGCCACAGAACAATCATCATATCATGCAAGAACCAGTGTTCACTATAAGGTTATCAAGCCTTTAACATACACGCACACATATAATAACATTGGCTTTTCCATATTAGAAATGATCCAGCTGCTCTAGCAATTATTGCCACAGATAAATAAACAATGTTTGCACTGAAAACAGCAAGTTAAGAATTCCTGACTTCATGCTTTTCAGCTTGCTGCTTATAAAAGCTAACTGTAGTCCTAAAATTCAATTGACTCTGTGGTTCAGTGCAGGAAAAGATGATAAGGTTTATCTGTGGTTGCCTGAACTGGAGAGTACCCTCAGGAAGGAGAGCTGCATAAAGACACTTGCAGGACTCCCAAAACAGCAACGATAACATTGTAACGAGGCTGCTCTCCCAATATACAGCTTAGGTCCCCTCTAAGAGTTAGTTAGATAAGAACAAAAGAGAGCAAAACTGTTTAGCACTCTCTCTCTCTGCCTCCAAACCCCTATACAGGTCAGACTGTAGGGTCATAGGAAAAAGGATGGCAACACATTCTGAGAGGTGCTTTGGATTTACTGTACTTCCTTAACCACCCAAAATATTCAAAGGGAGGGAAAGCATGAAAGGAATGCTGAATGCCAACTGTGGAAAGCAGCTTGAAGTTCACTATAGCCATTTTTAGATTGGAGAAAACATTTTGAGGGCCTTACCATGAGATTCCAGCCCAGCTCCCTGTGCCAGCCCATTATCGTATGACTGAAAAAGAAAAAGCACTTCAGAACCAAATTATTCATATCAACATACATCTCCAGCATCCTGCATATATATTTGCATTTTGTAAGAAAAATTTGTATCAAGACATAGTATTCAATTTTTAAACCAGCTGATAACTTCTGAACAATCTGCGCCTTGAAAAGTTAACAGCAATAAAATGCCCTGCCAGCAGCTTTTATAATTGTTTTCTCAAAATGAGATCAATGTTTCTGTTTCAGTAGCATTGCATGATAAGTGCTGAATAATTCTATAGCATTTCATTGCACAGTTACAGGGACAGAAAAAGCCAATTCTGTGGGACTTTTTAAATCTATTCTGCTGGAGCTGTGTTTTTTTGTACAGTGAAAGTAGTTTCTGAATTAAGACAAGATGAAACTAACTTATTTATGCTGTTATCTTCACCAAACCAAGAGCAGGAAAGTAACAAAACATTACAAGTAACCTGGCACTGAAGTACATTACATACTCTAGTAAAGACTTGCGCACATCAAGCCCATAAGAGCAACAAGAAAATGCAGCACAAACATACTTGTTAAGCATGAAAAAGAAAGCTTGAGATGAAATGAAGCAGTTCTATGAAAAGCTACCTTTAAAAATACCAGTGTTGGGAGTAATTTCTTCCCTCTGATGTAAGCTTTAGCAATCAGTTAAGTGCTAAAATCTTTGTATTAAATCAGCCTAAAAACATATTTAAAAACAAAACACAATTTTTTTTATAAAGGCAGCATTGTAGGTTCCATGTTTATGGGATTAGTAATTCCAAGCCAGGTCTGTTCAGTTTATCTATCTATCTGTCTGTATTTTCTAAAAAGGGTCACAACCCCTCGAATACTGAAGTCAAAATTAATTCTAAGGTTTATAGATCAACAAAAATACTACATCAGAAAAGCAACAACTTTTAAGTCAGTGACATAATGAAAAGAGCACTAGTCCATCATGCACAAAGATGCATTTTTTAAATAGATTACTTTTTCAGACTAGAGGTACACTGTAATATTGTAATGTTCAATCATAACATTTGTCTTTATTGGAGTATGTGCTTAAATGTATGATTCAGGAAACAATTTTCTGTATGAAATTTAAGTTTGTGTTGCATTTCTGACACAATTGTAAACCAAGAGACAGAGGGCAAGAGAAAATAATGAATTCTAAAACAGGAAAGATCTATTATAATGACTGATATGGCTATTCAGTCTGGCTGTTGTCTAAAGAAATTACTGTACCTCAGTTGCAAGTCAGTTTGCATAGCTGAAGAGCTTATGAACTATGACTTGCACTATTGCCTCACTTACTTGCAACTGGTGACATAGGATATTGAAACAAAACCAAATCTTTGTATGGCAGCTCACTACTGAACAATGCCAACTATTTTGCCTGATAATTAATGTGCATATGAGAACAAAGTAACATTGTTAAAAAAGAAGCATTTGTACAGGGAAAAACCCCCCACTAAAACAACAATATGATTTATAAGAAAAATCCAGAACGGTAAAAACTGAAATAATATTTGCTTCAGATGTAATCATGAAATTTAATTTGAATGCAAAATATTTGTACTTAACGTTATTTTATAAAAGCAGCCACATAGTGTTTAATAGCAGCATTGGATATTAGCATTCAGGCATCCTGTGTTATGCAATTTTAAATACTGTATTTATAAACTCTGTAAAATTCCTTTTTACATAGTGGGAAAATAGTCACCTTGGCAACCTATATAAAGCAAAAATTGAGCAGTCTTTGTTAATAACAACTCTATTTTTTTCTTCCGATAGTATAATAAATATCTATTTTCTAACTTCAGTGGACCTGGAGATTCATAAGACTTGAAATCAAGCAGAGGTAAACCAAGTGACAAGCAGGATGAATGCTTTCCAGGTACAGTATTTTGTAACCCACGTGGGTTAGAAAGGCTTGCTTAAAAGACTGAATTCCCAAATGGGTGAGGAACTGTGCCTATCCTGGATAGCGAGACATGAGAACTCAACTGTCAGGCTTACACTAAGGTTATACAATCCAGTAGTGTTTGACACTAATCCAAAAATGAATATAGCAGGCTAGAAAGCAGAGACGGCCTATAAACACCTTACTGAGGATCCCTGCTGCATTGGGGGCTCCCTAGCAAGTGTAAAGCCAACAGAGCATCAAAATATCATGCAAACATAGGCCATATTCCTGCTGATGAGGGGTCCCTTGAGGAACAAAATGCAGCATATGACCCAGACAAGCAAATCCCAATGTATAAATATATAATTTCTTATGACTGACAAATTTTTCATTTGGGTAAAGGCTGTGAACAGAGACTGTACATCTTTAGTGCTTGTGCTGTGAATGCTACCACATTCAGAGACCTAATGACTACAGTATGATAACAAGTCTCCCTTCTCAGTTACATTCTTTTCCATCTCATAGCACAGGAGAGCTGCAGGCATGTTTAACTCGAATCTTAGATCCTGCAACAGCCCCACTTATTCAATATGTGCAGCGTCAGGAACAAAACTAACTCACATGTTGACTGTATCAGGGATGACTGCAGTAACCAGATTCTAAAATATGGTGGGATTAAAGGTGTATCCACACTTCTGTGCAAAGATACCTGTGCTAAGTCTAAACTATCGAGAACAGATACTGAAAGCTGTAAAGCCATAGGAGCACGGAGCTTCAAATGGGCTACTTTCCCTGCTATTTTATCTTTAGACTGGGCCACAGCATTCTACCTCGTTCCAATCTGAGGGTTCATTGATACAGCACGGTTATACATTTTTAATGGAATATAATAAATGTAGGTCTTAACAAAGGTAGACAATTTAAAATTAAATTTGAAACATTTATATGCTAAAAATAAATTATATTTACAAATACAAATAACTGACTTCTTACCCCTGGCTCATATACAATACTATAATTATATTAACAGCACACGTGCAGTAGGGCTGTGCATTGTACACATTTAAAATGTATAATGCTAATATCTGAAGATTTTCCCTACTACACAGAAGTCTAATATCTTTTTAACAAACACAGGAAAACTCACCATACTTCTTCTAATATAGTCTATTGCCTTCTTCATATCCATGCCTGACCAGTTGTTGAGCATGTAGCAGATACAGGAAGCACAGTACACAAATCTCATGTCATTCTCGCTACCTTCAAGCACAGCACAGAAACTGAAAGAGAGATTTTTTTCAATATGCACTGCAAAGGGTATCACTTTATTATGATGAACATGAATAGTAACTATTCAGAATAATGCAACATTTATTTCTCCTTTCAGGAGGAAATTCCTTATATATTTGGACTACCCAGAAGGACTATACTATGATTAGAAAGATATCTAATCCATGCATACACTGAATTATTAAATATCCTCTGTAAAAGATATGCTTCTATCAAACAAAACAAGATTAAATGAACCATTTACATTTTAGAGGCTTTTGCAATTTTAGCTATGCTAATGTCAGACTACTTGTATTAATATTTAATAAAATGTTTCAATGCCCGCATTCTTCCACCCACTATCATACTGCATCACTACCCACAACAGAATCTTTTTGCCTACTAATCCCTTTGTAGGAATCCTGGGGCCCTAGTTATTCACTATTTAAGGATCAGGTTTTATATGTACAAAGATATTAAATTAGTATCATTAGCGCTGCACATACTGTGTGTGGAAATAATCTGGCATCCAGTTTCTTTGATTGGGTGACCCCTTTGAATTTTATCTTAGTCCTTCTAACAACTAGAAAATGAATGCAGCATGAATTAACACATCCAAATCAGACATCGATCTTTATGTTGCCTGACATCAAAAACAATATCACTGAATTGCTTTGCTTCCTGACGAGTTCATTTGGCTCAAATATATAGCTAGGATACTTAGGAGCTCTTAGAACTCATGAATCAGGGAGGTGAACTGAAGTTGTTTGAAAATGTCCTCTGACTGACACATTAATCTAAAGAACAATTTATCTTTTTGATTTGAAAAACACCAATCAAATACCACACTGAGCCAAACAGTAAGAGAAGAGCATCAGATATAGACATGCTAATAATCCAATGTGCCCCCAGATGCTGATTTATACCAAAACTAGACAGACAAATGCACACTTTTTTCCACATAAGAATATTTGGCTCATTTCATGTCAGTCATTTCACCTAGACATGAGATTGAAGTCCAAAAACACATGCAGCTCATTCCTCATCTAGAATTCTCAGATTTTAAAATAAAATTTAGAATTCTATTTTCATTTTTTCTGAATTACTGAAAAGAGTTTTACTTGGTAGAGTCCTCTATAACATATTATACACATCATCTTAGCACAAACTGCAAATACTTTGATTTTTCATTACACTTTTTAATAGCCCATTCTGGGCTAGATGTGGCTCACAGGCTACCGGATAACCCTGACATATAATATATATATTTTTAGACCAATTCTATTTCCTTTAGATGTTGAAATATAATGACTCAGTTTAAGGGAACAAAAAATGTTACTTGGGCAACACTGAACTACATCTTACTGTAACATTATAGTAAGCTTATTACTAGAGTGTTATCAGGTAAGGGAAAGTCTCTCTTTTTCAAAACTAAGTGAACTTATGAAATACTTTCACCCTAGTTAACACCTGATTTAGAAACCATCTGCTAACTTACAATTGCTCTGAGGTAAAAACAGTTTCTACTTAAAGGAAGGTTTGATGATAGAATTGGAAGCTCCAATGCAAAAACCAAGTGTAAACATAATTCAGAAATGGAAAGGATCCTTTTGCAATGAAGAGCCCCAAACAGACAGTTCATTCATTAACTAACAAAGCCTCTTCAATGAATGACAACTGGAGGGGCTGCACACTTGGTTTTTTACAAATCAGAATAATGGATTCACCGAATTATAAAATGGACATGTATTCTACACATTGCCTGCTCCTTCATAATTTGCCCATACTGCCTTTTATCTAACAGTCCCCTTCAAACATTTCTAACCTGCTAGTGTTCTGGTTTAACTTTATGTATGTGCGTAATTTAATTAAAACAACACTGTTTATTGTTTAAGTTCTGACTGCTAAACTATTCTTGAAGCAGAATGTAATGGAGAATGAGCTTCCTTATTGTCAATAATATTTAGTGCATATGCTTAGCAAGAATAACTTAATGAGTTGAGTTTTTGGAAGCCTGCATTAACTGAATTTGAGAAACTCAGGCTTATGAAGGTCAAAAGTATGACGACAGCCCTAGCTATTTCTAACTGCATACCTCTGGTTTCTAGGAGCAAATAGCTAAAGCAGGGATGAGGAACCTCCAGGCCACTGGTCAGCTAGGGACTCTATTTCCCAACCACCCCTGCCCACAAGTCTCATGCCAGTCTTCACGAAGACCTCAGCCACATTGGCAGTGCCCGGGACAGAGCAGTGGAAGGTGCTGTTCCAGAGCTGCTGGGAGCATGGGACAGAGGCAGCTTGCTCCGGACCTGCCATCTGTAGCCTGCATGCTCCAGGCAGGGGCACGCATGCAGGGGATCATGGCTCCACCCTAGCTCCAGATGGGCTGTCACTGCTGCAAGGAGTCAAGAGCAGAACCACAATCCCCTACATGCATGCCCCTGCCTGGAGCCTGCAAGCTATAGATCGCAGCTCTGCCCTGGCTCCGGAGCAAGCTGCCCCCGCTGCAAGATCCCAGCAGCTCCGGGGCAACCTGTTACGCTGCTCTGCCGCATGCGCTGCTGTCTGGATGAGGCTCAGGTCTCCATGGAGACCAGCACAAGCCATGCGGTCAGGGACGGCTGGGAAATGGAGTCCCTGGCCTACCAGATCTGGCCCATGAGGCGGATATTCTCCATCCCTGAGCTAAAGTTTCATGTACTGAATGGGCTACAGTGCTTGGATTTTTGCTATATATTTACCAAATATATTCCTTGATGGAGGGAAGAATTAAAAAAAACATACAAGCTATTAACTGATCTGGGGTGCTGAACAGCAACAAAAGCTTACGCTTATGCTTTCTACATAAGACTTTTTCCCCCCCACCAATTTCTCTTCCTCCCATCCCTACCCCATATAAAAATTTCTTGAGTCAACTGTGGTTAAGTGTGGCTAGTTTCTGAGAAACACAGTATTATAAGGGTCTTCAGAACCTAACATACTGTTCAATTTGTCCTCTGAAAAAATGTTATAAGGAAATAAGGGCTGTTTCTCTCATATCTCTCTATGTACAAACAGCAGCGTATTACCAAATGCATTCCTTACATTTCTGACTACCTTTAAAATCCTGAATCAGAAAGCTACTGTCATGACAATTTGATCAGTCTCCAATCCACTAAAAACAAACAACTACAAACAAAATATTTTTCTCTCTCAACCTCTAGAAAGTCAGACACTCCATATATTGCTTTTTTACAGTCTTCTTTTAGAGGACATCAAGGAGTCTAGTACCACACAGAAAGTCAAACAAGTCTGTTTAATATGCATCTCATGTAAAGAAACTGGGGATTGAGAAACAAAAACAATTTTTTTCAAGCTAATCCATATACTGCAGACACAGGTTCACCTATGATCTATTTATGGGACTGAGGAATAGAGCAGCATTAGTTTATGCAGTGAAGTTAGTCCCCCCCTGACTAATGCCAGACACCTGTAAGTCTGGCAGGATCAGCACTCCTTTCTAGACAGGACACTACAATTCAATGTCTAATATCCAGAAGACAGACTGAGAAGTTAAACCAGTTAGATTTCCTGAAAACTAAACAAAGCTCAGATAGCTGAGTATGTTCCTTTGCAGGACCTAGAGCACCATCAAAATCAGAGAACAGGAAGGCATATTAAAGTTCATTCAGGCTTGAATGAAAGACACCACAGCCATAGACTTCTTAATACGGAACCTTTGCAATGCTAGACAAGCATAACTGTTCTTTGAATATAAGTAATCTCAGGATACCAGTAAACTATATTGCCTCTGTTTGGCCCTGATAACTTATTTGTAGCTTAGCTTCTACAGATAACAGGAAGCTTTTGGTAAATGGAGAACTGTTAAAACCAGGTGTTTCACAGCAATATGTAGTATATTTGTTCCACAGTTACATTTTCCTCAAAATTTTCCAGTGTGCTTTGCTATAAAGAAAGTCTTGTACCTTCCATCTTCCAGTTGGAGAGCCTTCAATCCAATCAATAAGGCATCTTTGTTCACTCGACTCAGGTCATCACCAAGAATAACCAAACATGATAATCCAGTGTAAGTCATTGCTATGTGGCCACTGTCGTAGGGATGAGATATACCAGGACCCTTAAAAACAAAAAAATTTAGCAGAGGATATTATCAGGCAACAAAATGCATATAGGCAGACCAAACTTTTATGTTTTGTTTACCTTTATAATTCATCTCTGTGCAACTAATTTTGGTCAAGCGGAATACAGCCAGCCAGATACATCTGAAATAAATTAAAATTATCGCAAAGCTCCATTTAACATCCTTGCCAACTTTTGCCATGCTGGAAACCAGTAGAAAGGTATGGGAGTTTTTAAGAACAGGGCAGACAAGCATTTGTCTAAAATGGCTGAGTCAGGGATGATTCTGCCTTGAGCAGGGTATTAAACTAGATGACCTCCTTCCTAATGTCTCTCCCAGCCCTGTTTTCTATCATTCTAAGCTTCACAAATCCTTTTTTAAAAAAAAAGGAAAGTGGGCTCTACTAAAAACTAGTAATTATACAATAAATAAATAACTAAATCAGTAGTACTCATTCATAACAGTTTTGTAAAAAGAGATCACCACATTCAAGGCTAATACTAAACTTTTCAGCTACAGTTCTCATCTCACTTTACTAAGGTAAAGTGAGATTAATCACATTTTGTACATAAGCAAATGAGAGTTAGAGGCAGCAATTGGCCAATGGTCAAAGAGCAGAACCCAACATCACAAAGGAAGTGGGGGACAATCTTTTGGTAACACAAGTTAAACCCTGAGCCCTGAGCGCCACTCCAATCACCTTTCCCTGCTGCCCTAGTTTCTGCTCCCTGCCAGATCTGCTGCTTCTGCTCCTGACCCTCTTATTTCCTACCTGATCTGCTACTCTACTTTCTGCTCCCTGTCCGATCTACCACTGTGCTCCTGGCTCCCTCCCTGATCTCACGTGTGCCACACAGAGGCTGTCTGCGTCACTTGCAGCATGCATGTCACATGGCATAGGCTGGCCCCACACTAAGGCCTCTGTCTTATGACTTAGTTACTCAATTACACTGCTTACAACAGTCCCTTCTACAAAAGGCTGACAGTACATTAACAAGTATTTGGAGTTATTCATTTAATACTTTCTATATCCACAAATTCCCTCACGTCATTAGATGTATGTATTAACAAGTATGAGAAATACAACATGCCAGATTTCTGCAATTTTCTCTTTGCTGGCTGAGAGAGAACCTTTTATCTCTATTACACAAGACCTAAATAGGTGATGAAACAAAAACTTTAGAGGCATGCTACAAAGCTAAAATGAAAGGTGAGCTCCAAAACACAACAGAAGCAGCATCAATTTGTAGGCATTCATAAGGGAAGACAGTTTCTCTTGTGATGCCCTTAGGTGCACCCATCACTGGATTATTGTATTATATCAAACACCACGTGTTGCAATGATTTAAATATGTATGGCAGACCTTTTAAAAAACTGCAAGTATCAAGGCTTCATAAAAGGAAGAGAAGATTTTTTTAAATGCGAGGAGAGCCATTTCTCTACTGAACACAGTGGAAACCAACTGGGGATTTTAGCACATTTTAATAGGGTTTTTATTTTAAACTATTTTCATTTTCATTTTCTGGTCCATTTTTAAAAATCCATGCAAGAAAATATTACGTTTTTAAAACTATTAAATAAAAAACCTTATTCTTAGCACTAAATTCAGGAGAAATGTACTCATCTTTCCTGCCTTTACTCTGAGACTAGATACACAAATTGGTTGTTTATTTTCCATTCACCAATCCTGTTATCTTTATAGATATAAGGGCCAAATATTTTTCAAAGTAAAAGTTTTGCTTCAACTGCAAATTTGGCACCAAATCTCACAGCTGTGACATAAAAGGAATGCAGACTACTTGAAGTCTC
Source organism: Caiman crocodilus (assembly GCA_030014935.1). Taxonomy (NCBI): domain Eukaryota; kingdom Metazoa; phylum Chordata; order Crocodylia; family Alligatoridae; genus Caiman; species Caiman crocodilus. The sequence goes on from JAGPOW010003395.1 coordinate 27,850,462, forward strand.
CACCAGGCACATGACCCAACTAGGGAAGTGGATGGGTAGAAAATTTTGTCAGGCAAATCCCTATTCTTGAAAAACTATACAACAGATTAAATTAATGCTAGTAACTCAGTGGCAGGGAGGTGGCCTGTAGACAGGCCGCAGATGGAGTACTGTGTCCAGTTCTGGGCGCCGCACTTCAAGAGGGACGTGGACGGCCTCGAGAGGGTCCAGAGGAGGGCCACTAAAATGAT
>JAGPOW010003395.1:27850791-27865235 GCA_030014935.1 Caiman crocodilus
TCTTTTTTCCTGGGCACCACCAGGAGTAACTAGGACCAATGGTCACAAGTTACTGGAGAGCAGGTTTAGGTTGGACATTAGGAGGCACTACTTCACAGTCAGGATGGCTAGGATGTGGAACCAGCTTCCTAGGGAAGTTGTTCTTGCTCCTACCTTGGGCATCTTCAAGAGTAGATTGGATAGGTACTTGGCTGGGATCCTGTGACCCTGTTCCTGCCATTGGCGGGGGGTCAGACTAGATGGCCTGCTCTGGGCCCCTTCTAACCCTGGTTACTATGAAACTATGAAACGGTCCTTACTCTGGAGATTTTCAGTCCAAAAAAAGGGGAAAAAGTGATGCAACAGGTAATGTTTCGCTTTCTGCCATGTATTATGCAGGGCAGAAAAAAGGGAGAGAGATTGACGTGAAGAAGGTAAGACAAGCAGTCAGAGTAGACAGTAAAAAATGTCCAGCATTCAAGATTTAAAGTAGCATCTGTTGGCCCAGCATCCTCCTGAACTGGAAAGCTCACTGCTGTAAGTGAAAGCTGTCCAACAAGTTCTGGATCTGGGCAGAGTCCTTCCTCCTCCAACAAACACTGAGACATTCGTTTTCACCAGTAAGAATCTCCCTGAAATTCTTATTAATAGAAAAATAGCTGGAGCATACATACCTTCCAGCCTCCTACCTGGAGAGTTATACAGGTGAGCTGCCCAGCAGCCACGGGGCCACCCTCATGCTTACGGGAGTCTATCCTCTCCCTGGCCTAGGAAGGGGGCAGGTTGTAAAAAGGTAACCCCCCAGATAGCCTAGATGGATGCATGCAGTAATTGAAAGCTGGAGGCACAGGGAAGAATGACCCCTAGTTGTCCAGCTTTTAAAACTGCACGTGCCTCTCAGCTGAGCAGCACATACAGCATTTAAAGCCTGTGAGGCTGGGACCTCAGGCGGGTACAAGTGTCCTGGCCCCACTCACTTCAGCTTTGCAATCCCTGCTCCTGCTGCCCAGCTAGGCAGTGTGAGTGATAGCCGGACACCAGTGGAAGCCAGTACACCAGGCTGGGAGGGGAAGGGAGCAGCAGGGCAAAGCCCCCAACCACTTCTCCAAACCAGGCAGTCCCCAGTTTGGGGAAAAGTCCCTTCCCATTTGGGAGGGGAGCATGCAAATGTTCACTCTTAGGAGAGAAACTCCTGGAAGCGGTAATTTTCCCCCCGGGGAAATTCAGTGAATGCTTGTACGCTTCTCATTTCTACTAGTAGAACAGCAATTCTCTTTGGCAGAAATGTAACGCCCATATGTCACGGTGCCATCATTTAACACCTCTGTCATCTTGTTTCTCAGATGGATGTCATCTCTTGGCCATGACTCTCACTGTAGCTTATCCCTGGCCCATCTGCTGTGGCAGGTGCCAGGGCTGGGTAGTTAACCCCCTGGGCTAGGTAGTTAACCCTCTGGGCTAGGCTCCACCCTCAATATGATCAGCTCTTCTAGTCACAGTTCATCTGACTAGGGGAAAGTACTCTACTGAGACATGGGTAGTGGGACTGACCGCCATTCTCCTCAAGGATATGAATGGGGATTCGAGATGGGCTTCACATCATCATATCCTACTGCTGCAGTTGCTCCTAGCTAGTGTTGGAGGAGCTGGAGGCAACAGGAAAGACAGGACATAAGAGGCAAAAGGAATAGAGGAGAAAGAAAAGGAAGGAAGGAAAGAAGAGAAGTGTGTAGTACTGGCATTGACTTTCCACATAAGACCATGCTGCTTTTCTTCCACAGATCATCTGAGCTGGAGGAAAGAAGAGGAGACCAGTGACAAGTTTTAAGACTTTTTCTCAGCATTTAATCTGAAACACTGATCAGGTCAATGAACTGTATTGCACTATATTTAATCTAACTGGGACACACACTAGACCAGGGGTCAGCAACCCCCGGCACTTTTGCTTGACACGCCACCACCAGCCCCAGCTCTGGGTAGCTGCTGCCAACCATGGAGCCTGGGCTGCTCCCAGCAGGAAGACAGGAAGCTGCAAGCAGCAGCTACCCAGAGCCAAGGCTGGGTGCAGCAGGCAGGCTGCAAACAGCTTTGTACTGGCACGTGTACCCACACCTTGGAAAGGGCAGTGAGAGGGGCCTGAGGCAGCTCAACCCCAGTATCTCCCTCACTCCCAGCACAGAGGTGATGACTGGGCTCTGGGCAGCTGCAGGAAGCAGCAGACAGGCTGCAAACAGTTGTGCTGGGCTTCACCGCTCCAGCATCAGCTCCATGCTGGCAGTGACTGTGTCCTCAGAGTGGACAGCCGGAGGGCTGCGCTGCCTCAGGCAGGGCAAGGCAGCCATAGGCATAGCTGCCCTACCCAGCACCATCCTCCCCAACCTAGTCTTGGCATCTGCTGCATAAGGTAATGGGGCAGGTCCTGGTCCTGGTCCTGGTCCCCTTGCTCAGCTGCCTGGGACAATGGGATAGGGGCACTGGGGCTCGGTGCCTGCCCAGAGGGTTGAGGGATGGGTGAGCTCAGGAAGCGGAGCCCTCCCTGCTGAGTCTGCGAAGCGGAGCAAGAAGGAGAGGGTGAGTGTGTGTCAGGCTTCAGCCAGCCCCAGCCCAGCCCTGAGACTGCCAGCAGGCTCTTCTCCCTGGCCAGGCAAAGCCAGGGCTGACCCCTGCCCTGGTAGGCAAGGGCAATGCCAGGAGCAGAGTAAGAAGTGCTAGGAATGCCCTGCCAGGCCAGGCTCCCCCTGCCTCTCCTGGTGTCAGTGGCACCACGCTGGAGCAGGACTGGGAGGGGAGGAACGACTGCCCTCCCCACCCCAAACTTCCTGGCCCCTGCCACTGGGACCAAGGCTAATTCCCAGCTAAGGAGTAGCTGTGTGGGGAATGACAGACCCAGCCCACCCTGCTGCATCAGCTCCTCCTGGCTCTGGTGGCTTCCGCTGGGACAGAGCCTGGGAGACTCCTGGTCTGCACCTTGGAGGAACAGAAGGATAAGGGGCAGGGAGAGGCTGAGGTGAGCAAAGCCTGGCCCTCTACTAATCCCCCCAAATGCCCTGGCTGAATGGGAGAGGGGCTTAATCCCCTCTATTTCTCCCACAAACTTGGGGGGGTGGTCAAAGAGTACCTGAAACAGGCTGCTCAGCCCTCTAGCTGATGCCAGCATGTGTGCTGTAACCCCCCAAAATCGGCTAGTTTTGAAGTGACTTTGGGCTATAAATTTAGCTGACACCTGGCAACCCTGCTGGCTACAAGCAGCTGCTTGGGGCTCCGGAGCCCAGTCATAAGCTCTGTGCTGGCACCAAGAGAAAAGCTAGGGTTGTGCTGCCTCAGGACCCCCAGCGTCTTTTCCAAGGCGCACATGCAGCTGTTTGCAACCTCCTGGCTGCAGCCAGCCCTAGCTCTGGGTACCTGCTGCCAACCATGGAGCCCGGGCTGCTTGCAGCAGGGCTTGCAGCTGAGCCAGCTTGCATCTGCTCCAAGCCCAACGATGGCCTAGGCCCCCTACTGGGATGAGGCTGGCGCTGCCCCTTGCCAGGAGTGCTGCACCCTTGTGGGCTTAGCTATGTGGGTGGGTGGGCTGATGGGCAGGCTCTAGGCTGGGGCCTCAGCTGGCCACACTGCAGCATGGCAGCTGGCTCCCCAGGGAAGTAAAGGGGCTCTGGCAGGCCCAGTGCATTGTTGGGTCAGACTGTCCAGTGGCCCAGCAGTCTGGCTCTGTGCACCCATGCATCTGCTTCTGTGCATCTGTGTGTGCACATGTGTCTGGTTCTGGATGTGCATGTGCATGTTCTGATTTTCTGTGTTTGTGCACACGTGGATCTGTGGATTCGTGTGTGTATGTGCCCAGTTCTCTCTCTGTTCTCTCTCCTCTTTTTTCTTTCTCTTTCCCTCTTTTTATTTCTCTCTCTCCTCTTTCTCTCTTCTTTTTTTCTCTCTCTCGCTGCAACATGCTTAACAAAAAAAGTATACAACAACAAAGGCAACACTTATGATTATTAAATACACTAATATGCAGTGCGTCCTGCCATGTACTGCCTCCCCCAACCCCAATTTTGTTTTTCTGGCATGCCAGCACTCTGGCACCTTCCAAAGTTGACATTGTGGTTTTTTCAGTACTCTGGCCAAAAAACGTTGCCTACCCCTGCATTAGACAAAGTCACCCCAGCTGGATTAGACTCTAAACTTGCAAACAATTAAGGACAAATCTGAAGGTTGGTGCAGCAGGTTGTTATTCAGCTTTTTATTTTTCTTGGGGCTAACTTGTCCCCATATGAAAACCAACATTCATAACAAAACAAACACACAAACAAGCAACAAAGATGTAACTCAAACCTGTAGTCCTTCCTTGGACCTGGAGAAAGTTATCCCAGTTCTGTTCTGTCTCCTCAGCACCTCAGCCTCCACTTCCTCCTCAGCTCCTTTCCCTGGGAACTTTTAACTTCCTCAAGCCAGGCAATCATCTCTGTCCACTGGCCCGTGCCCCTGCGCAGGCAGGCTATTACTCCCTACAGCAGAGGTGGGCAAAATGAGGCCCGGGGACCGGATGTGGCCCGCCGGGCCATTATATCCGGCCCACAAAGCCCCTAAAAAATTTACAAAACTAATATTAATTTGCCCTGGGCTGCCTGTCATGCAGCCCTCAATGGCTTGCCAAAACTCAGTAAGCAGCCCTCTGCCCAAAATAACTCCCCACCTCTACCCTACAGCCTGAGCCATGTCCCTGGTTACAGTTAGTATGGTAAATCCTTATGTCCTGTTACAGCCAATACTCACTTTATAAGTGACAGGGCAAACAAGACTTTACCTTTTACAAAACTTAAATTTGAACCCAACATAGCTGCTGTAGCAGCATTGCCTTTAACCTAGTACACCAGCCAGATTTCAAGTGTTCTACATCTAATTTGGGCAGAAAAGATTTCAGCAAGACATTCACAGGTTAAAAATGTTTGGAAAAGTTCCACGATACTAATTAGTAAGTTCCCTTACAATATTGAAGTAGGTAATCCACAAGACTGAACAGAAAATTGAATTTGCAAAACATTTAAACACAATAGGATTATATGAACTGGATGGCTGCAACAGTTTAATTTTTACTTGGCATGTCTATGAAGGAGGAAAGATGCCAGCACTAAATATACACAAAAAAAATGCCAGTCTGAAAAATATTGTGTTTCTTTATTTTATCTACGCATGGATGTTGACAGTGCTAATCTCCAAATAAATAGTGACATCTGGAATAGTAGATAAGTAAAAGGTGCAATGAAACATTTTTTTTTAAATTCAAAGTTTTATTCTGATGAAGAGAAGATTATACTTATTTGAGAATTGAGATTTAGTACAGTCTCGCTTTTGACTTTTAAATTAAGGTTGCAGAAATTCTAATTGAATTTCATGCTGCATTAGCAATTTTAGAAGCATTTAAAAAGATTTTATTGGAAAAAAATCTTTGGCATTTATCATTCTAAAAAATACTCCCATTTAGATAGCAATTTTCATATTACTCCTCAACACAAAGTTTTATTTTGGAAAGTTTAGTAAAATGTTGTTCCATCAGAATTATTGTAGTGGGAAGAAATTCATAGATACATAGACTGTAAGGCCAGAATGGACCGTGGAAGATCATCAGGTCCAGCCCCTTGCACCAAGCAGGAAAGATAACTGGGGTCCTCTTGAAGATTCCCAGGGTAGGCAATTGTACCACCTGTGGAGGAAGCTTATTCCATAACATATAATGACTGGTTTATATGTTATGTAGCACTGATTTAATGTGTTTGCTGAGTATGGATAATGAAAAGCTATTTACAAGTTGTATTTCATTTAGGTATTTAATGAAGATAAGGCCTTTCTTGGAACAATACCCAGGCTAGACGGTTGTTGCATTGTATTTTTAAGATAAATAGTAATATACTTTCAAACTTGCAAATTGTGTACTTGGGACACATCAAGGAAGACAAAGGGAAAAGAGCAGAGGCAGGCAATTATTTTAGGCGGAGGGCCACTTACTGAGTTTTGGCAAGCCACCAAGGGATGCATGACAGACAGTCAGGGGCAGATAAATATTAGTTTTCTAAATTTTTTAGGGGCCCCATGGGCCAGATAGAATGGCCTGGCAGGCCACATCCAGCCCTCAGGCCGCATTCTGCCCACCCCTGGAAAAGAGAGTGACCAAGCATTTTTTCCAGAAGAGAAATACTCCTCACTTCCCCCCATTTAAAGGGCTAACCTTAACTCCAGTACAACATCGTAATGGCTTTTAACAACAGCTTAATCATAACACAGGTTAAAATAGCATGCATACTAACAGACAGGAATTGCCACCTTAAGAATTTGAGGACTGAAAAGTGGCTTTCCTGACAGCGGGTGGAAAAAACAAATCAAGTTTTGTAAGATGTTTTAACTACTAACCCAGATAGATTACTTTGCTAAGTTTAATGACATTAAAACAACTTATTTTAAAAGGGTTTACTGTTAAATGAAGAGATTTCTAGAAGCTAAGACTATTTTCAAGATTTCTTCAGGATTTTCCTTGTGCAATTTATATCTTAGGCCTTGGGACGTATAACAACACACTGAATAAAACCGATGTTAACCTGATAAGAAACATGGTGTTTCCAAACCAACTGCACAACGCCAATGTTTATATCCCAAAAGCAAACTTCAAGGGAAAACAATCTCTGTCCAATTTAACTGCAGCTTGTTTTTACAAAATCTACCACCACACAGGTATCAAATTATACTTGAAGAATTTTAAATACTTTTTCCATAATTTCCAAGATTTAATAAAAGAAAAACACTGTATTCAAGACCACATTTACTAAACTGCTCCCTATACTGACTGTACCACAAAGCCTCCAAACACAGTGCACACAACTAACTCCTGCCCTACATTTATCAGAGAGGCCATCACTATTAAAGCAAGTGAGCTTTGCAGGTACCCTCAGCATTAGCCAAGAGGCATGTTTCACTGTACAATGTGTACTTCTCAGAAAGACTACTCTTATTTCTGCGCCACTGCAGTAATAACTCACCAAATCATGAAGCTAAAATATAAGCAAGTTATTGTTTCTGTCCACTCAAACAGCATTGAACTTTTTAAGGTCGAGGACAGAGAGAAAAGCAAAATGATGATAAACTAATTTAAGAATGAAAGTAGTTGCATCACAGATATATTAGTGACAAGAAGGACATTGTAAATTATGGCCCTGTTACACTTTGTAACATGGACAAGACTTAACCTCCTTTTTATGGAGAAAGATCCAGACTATGGCTGTGTCCTGCCCATGTTAACAAATTTTAACTGCTGTTAAGAGATCCTTCTAGTGTAATAGAAACAAGGATCAGAGCAATGGCGCCCACAACAAACAACTAAGACTGGGATTGCCACCTTGCATTTCTAATATGAGAAGTAACTCCTCATGCCTGTGAAGAAACATTTAAAATTTGAACCATAAATAAATGAAAATTATTGTTGCAAACTCTCATTAGTACGGTATTAACTGCTTTTGCTGACCACTGCAGACCTAAGGTCCTAGCTACAATGCAAAACCAATCAAGCTGGTGGAAATGATTTATGTGCTTTGGTCCTGCAGTATAGGCAGAATCTGTCTGCACCAATGAAGCAAATCATCATGATAATATAGATCAGAGACACTTAAATCCTTCCCATCCCCTCAACACAGTAACTGTGGTATGATGCATTATGGCAGGGGGGCTCAATCTGCAGTTGCAGAGCCATGGCATCCTACCTGTGGGGCTCCCCGCAAGTTGGGAAATTTGTTAATGGGAGAGTGGTGGCAATTAATACTGATTCCCTCCTCTGACGCCAAATTCCCAATGCTCGTGCGGCAGGTCAGAGCTGGGCCATACCCTCTCACTCCACAGAGCCAGATCTAGGCCCAGCCATCCCACCCCTGTTTTCCCATGGGTCGAGGTTGGGGCCAGGCCATGCTCCTTACCCCACAACATGGCTACCCCACTGCACCCACTCCAGGCACCAGATCAGGACCACCAGCTGTGCCTGTGGAAGGACTGGGCACTTCCCCTCTGGTTTGCTAGGCAAAAAGCTTGAGCACCAATGCACTATAGTAACAGGGTCCCTGAACTCAGTTGATTTTACACTGCAAACACAACCTCCTTAAAATAGTTTTACATGGAAAAAGCACTACTGACGAGGGTTTGCCCCTCAAATGGATTTTTAACAGTTTCAAAAGACTTAAGATTTCTGGCCAACTTAGGCTCAGCTAAGACATTGTCTTTTATGCATGCTAGATTTAACTTGAGTCTAGTAACACTGGATGGAACAGACCTTGGGACCTGAAGCAAATTCATACTCTCAAATTATGCTATACAACTGTTACAGACAAATGTATACATCCAGAAGCATTTGATAGTGTGGAATTTTCAATCGGTCTACAAGTTTACAGTACTTCATATACTTATTAAGACACAGCCAATCACCTTGAATTAGGTTAACATGACTTGATTTGAACAAAGGTTTTTTTTCAATCTCTCACAGATTTGAAGACACCACAATCATGTAAAAAAAAACCCAAATGGTTAAAGAACAACCATCTACTTCCCTCCTCCCCTCAAACACACTAAGATCCTGTCAACATTCAGTAAAACTGGGAGAATTTTCTTCATTATTTTGCAATGTCTATAGTGATGAGAGATTTCCATGAACTTCCATGAATCAGCTCACACATACACCTACCGGCCTTATTTCCAATGTGACACTAAGTAGAGCTAAAAGATGAGACGGTCACTATAGAGGTGTGGAAATAACTTGCCAATGTAAAACCAAAAACACTTATTAGCAATTTTTTTTGTTTGCTTATTTTTTTCTTTTAAGATGCCCAATTGACTGACCACTTTTCATTTATAAATTAAAAGGCAGAACCATTCTTATCATCTTAAACAAGTTTTATCATTGTAGGCTTCCATGTTTTATTATTCTTTTGTGTATTGATAATTCTTTTTAAGTTGTCTTATTGGCAATATTTTAGATTTGTTTATGCCAATACAATCCAGGGAGGTCCACTTCCTTGAACCCAGTGGTGCTCAGCATTTTTCTCTGGTGGGCTAGATGGACAGTGTCTGGTCCCTACGTGAGCTAGTCCAGCTGACAGTCTCCATTTGGTGCTCAGGCCAGGCACAGCAGGCCCCATCCAGCCTTATGGGGGATATGGGCTTGACTTGGTCCTAATCCAGCCATGGAGATGGGAAGGGGAAAGAGGTGGCCCAGTCCTGATCAGCCACAGGGGGGTTAGGGTTTGGGAATCTGGCAAGTGGGAAAGGTGGCAGTATTAATTGCCACTACTCTTCCACTGCATTGTTTCCTGATCCCTGGGGAGCCCTAAGGACTAGATAAGATAGCTCTGTAGGCCACATTTGGCCTACTGGCTGGAGGTGAAGCTTTTAACCTAATGCTTTAATGATTTAACCTCTACTTTAACCTAATGATTCTTAATATAAAAACATGCTCTCCTATGAACAGTGTTTAGGCTTTGGAAAACCAGTGCATTAGACTTCTAGAGATTACCAACTCCTACCCTTGGTCCCTTTCTACAAACTGACAGTTTACAGAACATGGGACATCATGGTAGGCAGCAACAAGTGTCCAGAAAATAAAAGATGTATCGCTCAAGTCATGTGCTTTTTAAAAAGAATTAGGTTAGCAATACAATGAAGGAGTACCATAAAGTGCAGACACTGAATTGCAATGGCATTCAGAACTTTATACAACGCTTTTCTTCAAGCTGCTGTACAAAAACTCCTTTTGGTGAAGCCCAGTTTCTTCAAGCTCTGTGCACAGGAGAGGATTTCAGGAAGCTTACAGAAACCATACCCTGCCTTAATGTACTGAGTTTATTTCATTCTTTCATTTACTCATTCCCTCATTTTAAGGCTTTGTTTCAATATTATGACTGAAAATCCTTGATATGCATTTCAGACCATTCAAATCGTATTACACAACTGTGCCATAGGAGCACTACACTACTACCAACTTCTAATTAACCAGAAGAAAGAAAAGAATCAGCTCACAGAATGTAACTTGAGGAATGTATAACCTTATTTGGGTTATGGGTTGCTATTTATGCATTTAAAAGGTTATTGAAACAGCTTAACATAAACAGCTCTTTCGTATGTCTATAAGATTGTTACAGAAACTCTCCTTAAAGAGAGCTCCGTGAAGAAATCCTTAACAGCTCCAAGAACCTGTAACTAAAGCTAATGTCAATTCCAGCTAGTATATAGTTCATCATCTTTACCTCTAAGACTGTGGCAGACATGGCATGGGCTTTAGAAGAGAGTAACTCCACAGCAAACCAAGAGACAAAAAATACCTTGTCTCTCGGCAATGCTTGGTAGAGATGGCGCTGTGCTCCCAAGTAGTGTATTGCTCTGGAGCCTTGGCCGATTCACTCGACAAGAGGAGACAACTTGCTATTCCAGAGTAAATCAATTTAACAGCATTCCAGTCAGGGTATGTCCATACTGCAGACTACAGTATAGGTACCAAAGTAAAAACGAATTAGTCTAGGCAGAAGGCAAGAAAGGACAAGGTAGCACCTTGCAATTATAACACTAACTCATTCAGAAGCTATGAGCTTTTATATCCTACAGCTGACTTTCAGACAGTGTCTGATTACACTACACTACCACAGCAGTTTAGAAATACTTCCATGAAATGGCTACTCTTGATCCTACAAATCTTCCTGCTAACCCCCCTTCCCTCCTCCAAATGTTTTTTGGAATCTGGCCCAGACCCAAATCTACATCTCCTTCTCACATCACCATCAGCTATCCAGCCAGAAGCAGCACAGACAAGCCTTCTGCTCCCTCTTCCAATCCTTCCACCTGTCCCTGTCAAGTTCACCACTATTCTTATCTTCTGAGTGTAGCACCCACCCGCAAAAACATTTTTAACTGTTTCTGCTCACTTCCAGGTCTCCCTTTTCTCTCAATTCTACTGCTTTGTATCCTACCTCCTGTTGCCTTCCCCTACAAGTGGGTATGAGCACAGTTTTGCCCACATTCAAGTAATACACAGGATCCACTCAAGTGCCTTGTGATACATCTCATTCACTTTAAGGAAATTCTGCTTTTTCTGGCCCAGATCCACTTGCAATTCTTAAGCCCCACAAAAATTCTGCTTAGCTGGCCTAGTCAACTGCAATTGTTTCTAGAACTGCCAATGATTTGCAGCGTGGGTTGATGCAAGCCACTGTAGGGGTATATCAGTTTCTCCCCTGACATTTGTAAATGCAGACATAATACTGTCTTCCTTAGAAGCATGCTGGAGATTTTTAAAACTATACAATGAACTTAATATTCAGTTGACTAAAAAAGGTTGCCTGGATCTACACTTGCTTCCTAAATATTTAAAGACTGTACAACTAGGTCAATGAAGAAGCCACAAGATCATTATTTGTTTGTACAGGAGACTCTCCTCACACAAAGCATCAACTAACCTTGGATGGATTGAATGGCAGCCCCAAATACGAAGAGCCTCGGAAGCCACAGCGATTCAAGTTTGTTCCTGGAGAGGGGAGGGGAGGGAAAAAAAGAAAAAAAAAGGAAAAAGGCAACTGATTTACTTTGATGAAACTTAAATTTTGGCCAGATCCGAGATATGTTAGCACCAAGTATCCATAACTTGTTCTTGTCCTTTCAATACTGTCCAATTTCAGCATGTTACTCCTGTAACACAGTTTTCTCCAGAAAGATAATAGTGCAGCAGAATGTGCTTTATCTGCTTCACATATCTTGTTTGTACTAGCATGGAATTTCCTCCACTGTTCTTAGTACCTCCTAGAAAAGTGTCTACCATGTGGATAAAGCTGTTTGCATTTAGATTTCTTTCCAGTAAGACTTGCTTTTCACAGCACCCTTATTTAGTTGCTTGATGTACATGAATGCAGAGATGACTTCTACGGTTTTAAGTGGGCACTGACTAAACCACTTCAAAATAACAAGTAGGTCACTACACTGAATTACAGAAATATCTAATAGAGACATTGTGAAGAGCTAACGGGACTGCTCTCTCTATCCACAATATGTATGGGCGTATTTTTCCCCAAGAAAAAGCTGCTTGCTTATTCAAATACGGAACTCTTGTTGAAGTTCTCTATATCATGTTCATCTTTATGGCATGAATACCTAGGATAGATTAATATATTTTCAAATGAAGCGTAATGCTAGCTTTTTAGATAGCTGAACTATGCTTTGAGTTGCAGTAACCCAAGTCCTTGATTTTAAGTCTCTGGAGGTACAAAGTTAGTGCTGAGCCCTATATTTTAATGTTCAAATAATAATAAACATAAAAGGTTTATACTCTGGACCTAAAATGCCCCATCTATACTATAGAAATCTGAAACAAAATAACTATGATGTAGTTACAATAATGCAAACTCCCAAATATAAATTTGTAACAGGGAGCTCCCTTTGTGCACTCCCCTTCTGGGCATTCATATAACAGAAGCCTCTTCTTGTCTGCACCCCCTCCCCTTTTTGTGCATTTCTATTTCCTTCTAAGTACTGGCAGAGACCTAGCACACTCATTGCATGGGTGTGGCAAAGCTCAGAGGAAGCCAGAAAGCTGAAGTTGGTTTCCGTAGGAGAAACCTAGGAACTACATCTACATAGCAACTAACCTAAGTGTCACTGAATAAAATAAAAGAACTAAAATATCCATTTCAAAGCAAAGCCTGTAAGAGACAAGAAAACCCAAGGTGCATTGAAAACATGACTTTAAACATATCCTGGTAAACCCAGTCCCCCTTTGATTAAAACCTATTTCCCAAAGCAAACTTCCCATATCTGTTTAAAGTTTATGCTAAATCAGGGTATGTGAGTTAGGTTAGACTGTATCTAACCTAACTCACCTGTCCCCAGTAATCTTTGATCCTCACCACCTCACACTGCATCTTTATATATTTCTCATTTTTATATTACATCTGTCTCATGTTTGGCCTGGCATTCTGTATTTTATGTTTTATACCTTTTAACAAATGTATTCTTTAGAGTAAGTCATACCTTGCATTACTAAAATTATTATTATAAGAATACATTGGAATTGTAAATCACTGGAATTGTATTGCTGTATTGGGCTGATCCCCTGAGTGAATGCGAGTATGTATGAGTCAGTAGGTAACTGAATGATAAAGCAATAGCCTCTGGCTGTTAACTGACAATAGTCTAGCTCGAGAAACTTACCATTACAAAACTGTACTCTACAAGCCATTCTAAGCTAACCAAGCCACCTGAAACCTGCAAAAACACATGTGCAATAACACAATAAGTCAATCAAGTCAAGGGTGGACTCGCAAAACTGAACCATCAGGCAGAACCCCCAGTGACTGACTGACAGCTGTCATGCACTACTCAAGACCCATGTGGAACAACAACTGGGTAGCCAAGTTGATGCAGATCACAGAAATCTGCCAGAAATGGATAAAAGGCAGTGAAGCGTGATGCTTAGTGGTGCCCTCTCATCCAGCACCCAATTTATCGAGATAGGACAAGCAAGCAACCACCTTCTGAAGAAGACATCACCTTGGAGGAAGCTGACCATCGACAGATTCCAGTGCCCTGGATAGGTATAAACCAACATCAGTGCTATATTAGTACTGCAGCAATCAATGTGCGTGTGTAAAGTGGCCACTACTCCTTATAACTCAAAGTTTGCATTTATGATTTTACTGGTAACTTCACATCCCGTACAATAAATACGAATCTATTAAGATCTTGTGAGTTGATCCTTTGTAGCCAACAGATTCCTGTGCAATAATATTTTCCAATTTAAACACCAGTTTAAGATCCAATTTGTATCTAATACAATTTATATGAACATGCCTGAGTTTGTACTAGTGTAAATACTTCAATGCCATTAGACTAGTGAAAAGTTTATTTAGATCTAGGGACCTCTCTAGTATTATGTTTATAGCCATTATTCTGAAGTTCAACAAAGTGCTTACTTAATGGAAAGAAATGCCTGCAATTTCAAAAACCTCCGCTGCCCTGGCCAAGCTGAAAATTGTATGAATAGAAATACAACAAAGGTCAGTTCAGTTTAAAAAGCAATTGGTATCATCTGTTATAGTATATGGCGATAAAGATAAATATATATTTTTTTTGGTTTGACACCAAACTGTGGGCTGAGGTGGGGATACCAGAGGAGAGGGAGAGGCTGCAGCGGGATCTGGGCCGACTGCACAAGTGGGCAGAAAAGAACAGGATGGGATTCAATGTGGACAAGTGCAGGGTGATGCATCTGGGGAAGGGCAACCCCCAGCACACATACTGGCTGGGAAGCTCCCCTCTTGCTAGGACGGTGGAGGAACGGGATCTTGGCGTCGTTGTTGATGCCCAGATGAACATGAGCCGCCAATGTCAGACAGTGGTTGGGAAGGCCAACTGAACCCTAGCGTGCATTCAACGATGCATTTCGAGCCGGTCCAAGGAGGTGA
>JAGPOW010003395.1:27894061-27919926 GCA_030014935.1 Caiman crocodilus
GTGAAGAAAAAGTATGCTAATGAAACATACATGTATGTAAATGAGGTACATGGCTTAAACACAGGTATAGAGACATGCTCAGTAGAGAACTTCTTGCGTTATTCACTTGTAACCAATTACTGAACTGCACACTTGCAAAACCTTGCAAACTTCTGTATAAAAATACTCAGAGGTAATACTCGGTGTGCTTGTTATGTGAATTATTCTGCTTGCACCATTTATTGCTAGCAATAAACTTCTTTGTACTTCCACCCCCGGTGTGTATATTGGCATCTGCATTCCGGGCATGATCCCCAGACTTAAGCTGGGGCTCAACAGTTTGAGAAGAGGAGAGGAGGGGACCCAGGCCTTCACCAGTGTGGCAGCCAAATCAGAAGGGCTGGCATGCCTTAGACTGACCTGGATAATCTCTCCTCACTGTGAACCATTGCCAACTCCTGGTCTGTGGTACACAACAACATGTGAAAAAGCAAGTTTGCTACACCAGCTGATAGTCTATGAAGTCATCTACCAACATTTTAATACAAGTTGGATAATTTAATGTTCCTATTTATGAAATTATGAATGCCATGACACTTGGTACTTCTATCAAACTGAAAATACATACCATAATGTATGGTATTACATACCATTGCTAACATGACAAAATATTAAGCAGTCAAACTCAAAACTCATGTAACAATACTCTTACTCTTCTTTCTTCCTTTATGAAAACTTTTGAACACATGGTTGGCCATTATGACAACATGTAAACCATCTTCCTGTATATGTTATACACAAATATTCAGCTATAAACCTTGTCTCCAGGTTGGAATAGCTCTAAGGGGATAAGAAGAATTAATTGCCGTTAACTACACTTAAAAACAAACCAACCAACCAACGCACGTTCACCCATATCCAAGATAATCCTGAATTTAGGATAACACCCAATAATCAGATTCTATACATGGAAAAATTATAAATTAGTTATCATTTTCCATGTATGAGATTATTAGAGGATTGTCTTAAATATGTTCCCCCACTACTGCAGATGGTAGCGGACAGGTGATGAGGAGGGACAGTAGCAGGATAAGCAGTGGGGGAGAAGGGGGAGCATGAAGTAAGACAGGAGGTAAGGGAGGTGATAAGGGGAAAGCAGCAGAGGCAGGCAGTAAGGGCCAGCCAGTATGGAGGCAGGCACCTTGCCCCTCCTCTCTCCCCACAACTTATGACCTCTTGTGCCTTCCCCCTTTTTCAGCCTCAAGCCCCCATCCTCCTTCCCCTCCATGCCACTTGTCCCCCTTGGGTCCCTACCCTCCCTCCCTCACTAAAGCATCTATATCACCCACCTTTGCTCCAGTGCCCACAGGCTCTTTTCCCACTGCAGCCTGACACATAGGCAGCTGGAGCAATACAAGCACCAGCATCTGGGTGGGCGCCCAGGAGCTGCACATCAACCTCTCATGAGCTGCATACAGTCCCTAGGTGCCCAGTTGGATAGCCTTGAATTAACTGAATCAGAGAGGCACAAGCTTTGGTGAGCAAGAGCTCACTGCAAGAACCAGGTGAGTTAGCACAGCCACAGCCTTTTAAGCAGCCAGGGGACAGAACCAGCACTACTACTATAGGGCTGGGCTGGGGCCCTGCTCCACACCTCAGGCTGCAGCAGGGACAGAGCCTGCCAGCACCAGAATAAATGTAAGAGGGAAGGGGCAGCATGAGGACAGGTGAAGGCCGAAAGATGTGTAGAGATAAAGTGGGGGGCTGGAGGGGAAAAAAAAAGAATCAGGCAGTAGATATGACTCGGGCCCCACCCAGGGTTGGGTCCAGAGCCTGAACTGCAGCAGCTGCTCACCCCTTATTTAATCATAATCATTTCATATTCAGTTCCAAAATGAGGGACTTTTCTCTCCACCCCCATGTTAAATGAGGGGGGAATACTTTATCTTAGACTCGAGTAAATACAGTTTTCTTCTTTCTTACCTATGTGGAATGTGTAAAAGTGGCTCTGCACCAGTGGGACCAATCTCTTTTGTACGTTCCTCCCAACCCTTTGTAGGTTTGTACAATCTGGATGGGTCTCTGGTTACGTGAACTTCAACCTTTCAACAGTATATTTAAAAAAAAAAAAAAGTAGTCAGTAAGATCTCTAGCATAGAAGCAGTGCATGTTTGATAATCCTTAGAAGACATGCAGCAAGTGTTATTAGTGAAAAGAGACTTTGACCTCAGAGACCACATGTAGCTCAATGCAATACTGAAGCATTTACTCTATGGTGGTTACAAAAGGGAACAGTGACTGCTTTCGTGTGCAGATAAAACCACTTAAAAAAAAAACCTGAGGCTCTTGCATATAGAAGTCTTCTGTAAATTCTCAAAATGATTCAGCATGAACATCAGCTACCAAGTGGTCAGCATCTTTTAGAATGAATGTAATCAAACAACTCTAGACAGGCATATATTTGATTTGTTTTTTTGCTGATATTTTGCCATCTTTATAGCTTTTACCATACTATTACAAATCTCTCTCAAACGAAAAATTAACTCTCTCTCCTTTAACAAAACATTTGTTGCATTTTCCTTGTTATAAAAATCCTGATTTTTCATAGCATTAGGGACAGGGAGGATTAAACAAAACAATCAATGGTAGTTATAATAAATCAATTCAATGAGAAAGAGAGAGAAAGCAAGCAAGGCAACAGATAAAAAGCTCTTTAAAATATATATTTTGAGCACAAGAATATGTCTCAATTAAATAATCCTATACATGTCTGTTACCTTCTCTCTTAATTTTACTAATCTTTTTTCTTTTTCTGTTTTTTCCTCTTCTTTAACTTGCTTTTCTAGCATCTTGAGCTCAAGTTTATGCAGATCCTGAAAAATATATTCTGGATGAAATGTGTATCAAGTACTTTTTGTAACATAAAACAAATAGTGTTAAAGCACCAATGGCATTTTTAAACTTTATTTAGTAATGAATCTAGCTTATAGAATAACAGATCCAACATTAAAAGGCACATCCAATCCCTCCAAATTTACACAAAGACAGGCACCAATCTCCCACCAACAGTGCTTCCACAGCTAAAACTCAGTGTCTATGCAAGTCTTGTGCTCTTTTCCCCTTCCCAATCCCCAACAGCTCACCAGTGCCTCCGTTGAAGTAAAGCTTTTGTGTTTCTTCATTGTTAATACAATAATTCACCCCCTCCTCCGCCCCAGAACTCTACACAATATAAATCCCACTATTCTCCATTAAACTTCTACCCCCAAATCTAAAATCCATTCCAAATTCATTCTCAAGTGTTATCTCATAAAAACTTGCACCTCAATATTCAAAAAAGTTTCTCAAATTTTCTGGTTTGGAAGGGGTTTTTTTTAGCAAATTCTAGAAATTCTCACCAGACTGCCAAATAAGAAACTTTCTGCTTTCTACCCTGTAGAACCCTGACTTGATAGGACAGTTTTTCCATTACTAAAACTTCCCAAACTTTTTTACGCCAGTCTGTGATTTTAGCAGTTACGTACCTTCTAGTGTTGCCTTTACAACTGTAATTCTTGCAACCACCAGAAGACAAAAGTGATCAATGTCTTATGACATTTATACATTGTTGAAACTCAGGAAGGTTCAATAGGAACATTAAGGGGTTATCTGATAGCTGGCATCCTGTAACTTCCCCTCACTGTGTCTCCAACGTTCTTCCAGAACAGTTTAATTTTGGGATATTATCCACCACATGGTAGAATCCTCCCAAACTGACCACACTTCCTCCAACGTTCATCTGTTCCTATATCATAAATGCATTTAATTTTTTGAAGTGGGGGCAGATATCAATATAGGATTTTATAATAATTTTCTTTTATTATTGTGCAGATGGATGTATAAGAACCATTGTTCCAGACAGTACTAATTTCCTCCCATTCTTCAGTATTAATTTCTGACCTAATGGGATTAGCCTACTTCACAGCAATGGCATTTTCATACAATCAAAAAAAAAAAATCAACTTCAAATGTTTTTCATTCCTAATGTTACAATGCAGAATTAAATTACCCTGGAGAGTTGCTTAACACAGGTTTATCTTCTTCAAACAAACTACTATAACCTTTGACAATGCATCACTATATAGTCCCTTATTTAATATCCATTCTTTAAGAAAGAAAAATTGAAGCAAATGATGACAGTGGGAATGCCCTTCTTCAGCAGCTTATTTAAGCATATGATAAACTTTTCAGTAGATACGTGGCCTTACTAAAGCCAATGAGACTACTCTTTTACATAAAATGAAATGTACACAAGTACTTTGCTGAATTTAGACCTTAAAGAAAAGCAACAGAACATAGTTTAGGATGGTTTAGATAGGGATGACTGTGCCTTGAAGTAGGGGCCTGGAAACTATGATTTTGTTATGGTCATTTGAGCCCTATTTCTCTATAATTTAAACCAGGGCTGTCCAACTTCAGTATGGCCAAAGGCCACATGCTGTGGGGTATCCTCCCCACCCTCCTGCAGCACTGCACAGCTCCTTCCTCCCAATGCACAGCAGTGGGAGAAGTGACCCTCAGGGTCCATGGGTCACATGTTAACTGCTCACAAGCCCATGTGGCCTGCAGACTATAAGCTGGCTCCTAGCAGGCCACATGCAACCTGTGGATCGCCAGTTGGATGGCCTTAATTTAGATAAAACAATGAATTATTTGCAGGACACAGAGCTACCTTCCAACAGATGTGGCTAGTGATTCTAAAAACAAAATTGATTATCAGTAAGTCTTAAGTTATCAAGTGTCTTACACTTTCTAATACCATATGTAAAAACTAAAATTACTCACTCGCTCTTGAAACTTAGAAATTTCTTCTGCAGCAATTCTCTTCCTCTCTTCCCTTTCTGCTTCCTCTCTCTTCTCCTTTTCAAGCCTCTGGAGCTCCTCCTTTGCCTTCTTCTGTAATGTGTATTCTTCTAACACTAGCTTCAACTGGAACTGGCGCTGGCGCTCTTTTTCCTGTTTCTTCTGCTTCTCTTTTTCTTCTTTCAATTTAGATGCTTGCTTCATTGCAAATTCAATTGTTTTATGTTGTTTCCATGCTTCAACTGCTGCTTGTCGCATTTTTCTTTCCTCCTCTGCTTTCTGTTTCTGAACTTCATCATGTTGAAGATTTGCTGTCCTTAGAATTTCCTCTGACTTCTCCTTCTGCTTTAAGATTTCATCTTTTTGTTGTTGCTTCTTCTTTTTCCACTTTTGGATAGACTTCAAAAGAAAAGTAAGAAAAACATTTAATTTTGTTTTATAAAAAATTTTACCATTCCCATAACAATCCTATCATTCCTAAAAGAGACACAGAGCGGACAAAAATGTAGTCTAACAGCAAAACTAAAAGAAGTAGAAATTAATCTCTGACATAGCTCTTTTTCTGCTTCTGCAAATTACTTAACTACTCCAGCTTAAATTTTTCACGTGTAAATGGAAACAGTTTTTATCTAACTGCCACAAGCATGTTTGAGGATTAATATCTAAAATAAGTTGAATATATCCTTGGCTAGCTAACATCAAATGTCTTCGTGCCTGGATAAATATTTAAATAAGATTGGAGAAAGCTTCCCAAAGCCACCAAATCCAGTTCCTTGCATTCAAAGACTACCATTTAACCCAGAAATTCATAAAACTGTCCACCCCAAACCTTCACGCACAGAATGCAACACAAAAATACCAACAACACTCTGACAGACAAAAGCAATCGACCTCCCTAATTGCCTTAGTTTCTTAAAGGTAGACCTGCTGAAGTCCAAAACCCTCGCTGTATATATTTTTGTGCATCCAGAAATTCAAGTTCAACTGAATCAACTCACAATTGCTTGATCCCACAGCCAGATCATCTAATGTTTTCAATAGTGGAAATTGCATACAAGACTTTTGTTGTCCACATTAACAACAGTTTAGCCTCCCCTCCCCATTCCTCTCCCTTTCCTCCCCCCCAGCCTTTTAAGAAAATATTGATTACCATGCAGGAGATCCAAGTTCAGAGCTACCTCATAATTTCTGTTGTCCAAACAAGTGGGAACCAAGCATGTTCCACTTCTACTAAGGCATTGCCTCAAGCCATTGTTTCTTGTTTATTTAGAAAGATCCTTCCTCAAAGTTTGTACAATATAAGAATGTAAATATTGTTTAAAAATTATCCATTTGACCTCATCTAGTTATATTGATTAAACAGTTAACCAATAGCACAGCAGCTTGAACACAGCTGCTGCTGGGAGCTAGCCCCAAGGGTTATAAGGGGAGGAAGAGGGGTGGCAAAGAAGGAGGTGGTAGTGAGCCCTGCCGGACAATACACTGCACATGAAGCTGTGGGCAGCACAGCAGGCAAAGGGCTTCTCCAGTCCACCGCAGTCGCTGGCACACTGGGAGGGAGCACCCATGAACAAGTCGCTAATTGCTTAATTGATAAGTCATTAGGCCACCCACTGTTTTCCTCTTTCATCTCATAGGCTATGGATATTACTCCCCCCTCACTCCTCCTCACTATTCCCTGTCTTCTGCGTTCCCAGCTATCTTCCTGTCCCCAAGGCACCACACCGCTTCCCTTTCCTGCTGGACTGCACCCCATGCTAAACATTAATGGTAATGCATTACCAGTACAAATATACTTATCATTTAAATGTCTAAATGTTTAACCTTCACATCCTTAGTACAATCTACCCTACAATTTGTACAGTGCCTAGCACAATAGATTCCCATTCTTGTTTGGTATTTTGGACTACTAGAACTATGATTAATGATAATAATACATTAAATATGGTCATGGCACAGGGTCCTACAGGATGGCCATGACCTCCCCAAGGCCCCCTTACCATGCCAAGTTGGCCCAATGGGCACCCTCAATTCTCGTCTGCCACGTCTTTGATGGAAAATATATATATATATATAATATATATGGGAAGCTAACTTTACACTCTTTTTGACACGGTTTGTTGAACACTCTGACCCCATGGACTCCTGGACCCCTGATGGGTCCTGTTCTACAGTGGGTGTTTCAGGACACCCTAGCCTTATGGGCTATGTGTGGCTCCAACAACCCCTTTCACCATGCCCCAAGCCTCGCAGATGGAACTGACGTTGTTTGGTCTGGGCCTTGTTATAATTTGGCCCCCTGGTTCTCCCTGGGCTCTCTGCGGTCCTGTCTCGCTCTGTGCCTCACTGGGTGCTTGAGGTCGGCACACCCCCAACACTGCACCGTCTTCGGCACTCAGGGTCAACACCCCCCACAATGCTGCCCACTTTCTAGGGCTTCTCAATTGCTGCTCCCTTCTCTGGGGCTGGGGTCTCCATGCTACCGTGAGTCTCCTATGAGGCCTCCTCCATCCCCTTATAGCCTCACCCAAGCCACCGGTCTTATACAGTAAACAAAACACAAGCCCCTAGGCTATAACAAACTCCAGCTGCCCAGCTATAACAACATCATGCAAGCCACCCCAGGGGCACTCCATCCCTCACCAGTGTCAGCAGCTGTACTTGCAGTCAGGCCTCTCCCCTTTGCTTGCTTTGGGAGAGCTCCTTCCCCCTTGGCTGCCAGCAGGGAACTGCTATCCTGGCCTCAGCCCTAGGGTTTATACAGGAGCCAGGCCCTGCCCCTTCCTATCAGCTGACTGCTGGCAGGTGCGAGTCACTAGCTAACTCTAGTTGCCCTGGTGACCCACAGCTGGGATCCTTACTCATTGTTGGGGCTCTTTCCCTAGCAGTTCTGCCTCTTTATAGGAGCAGGGCACCTAAGTGCTCCGTGACAAATATGTTTGGCCAATACATATACCACTACAACATCATCTTTAAACCAGCATTTGCAGAGTGAAGTACTAGAGAACCTGTTTTGTTTACCATCTGTGGGAAAAATGCTGCATCTGCTGTAACAGCTAGGGAAGCAGACAGAAGCAGGTAGGTCTGTATTTTTAAAAGCCAAAACCATATTTAAAAATATTTTTAAAAAATATTAAAAATTCTCTTACCTCTTTTTTTCTTTCCTGTAATATCTGGAATTCTTGATACCATTCTTCATGCTGTAGAATATCTTCTTTTGTTCTTGCAGAGAGACACTCAACAACTTCATCTATGTAGGATGCCTTTCCTTTATGTTTTGTCCATATTTGCAAAAAGAGTTGATGATCATAATCATCCCAGCCTCCTTGTCGTCCTCCTGATTGCTGAAGAAATTTTTCAAATTCTACTACTTCTTCAGGCAGATTATTTTGTAGCGTTTTATCCACTGAAATCTTACCTGATGGCAACTGGAAAACCCTTTCTGCTGCTGTGCTACCCAATGCCCACATCTCAATTTTTTTCTCTAATGCACTGAGCTCATTAGTAGCAATCTTCTCCTCCTTCAGAAGTTCTTCATATCTAAAAGGTAAGATAAAATTAAAATAAAAAAACCCCTATTATCCAGGCACAGGAAATAATCTCTGGATTTTCTTAATTCCCAGACAAAAATCTACTTTTAAGAGAATGCAGATACACAAGTAATTTAGGATAAAATACATTATGGAGTGGCTTTACTGAAACACTAAAAGTCCCTGAAATTTGGAGTTGAGGATCAAAAGAAACAGAAGTCCAACACGTACAGTTAGGGCACTCAGAACAGTAATTCTTTCCTGTTGTGGTGCCATAGAGAGACATGAAAAAAGAAAAATGACATGCCTTCAAAAATTAGATTAATATGATCTAGAACGCCATACCGAAATGCCTTTAATTATATGGCTATTGTGTAGTATCACCACATACACTTAGAGGTATGACATTTATCTTTCCCTAAATAAAATCTAATTTTAAAAATGTTTTCAATATGACTTTAACTTACCAGATAAATTATAAAAAAAAAAGCAGAGAAACAGGATGGAGAAAAGGAACAGGAATATGATTTATAGGCTAATGTTGCTTATAGATGCTGTAGGGCTTCGGCCCTTTCTTGGTAGGTGCCTTGCTCCCAAGCGACATCAGGGTGAAATCAGGCTCTGGTGCCACCTAGATGGTTCGGGTGCTGCTCCTACTCGCCTGCCACGTCTTTGTTCTTTATTGGGGAGGCAGTTCCCCGCAGGTGGCCCCAAAGCGAAGAGGTCTCATCCCTGGTCTTTCTTCATGGGGCTCCAAACCTTCCCTTTACCCCACCTTCACCACATCCATGGCCTTGGGCAAATGCTGCACCCTGCAGTTCTTCACCTGGAAGATCTTGTCTCACCCACACAGCCCACCTCAGAACGGGCCAGGTCTTCCCAGTCAATGTAATCTTCCCCATGGCTGGTCCCTCAACTTCAGGCCGGCTTGGGCAACTAAACCTGCCCCAGCTTGGGATGCCTGTAACTAAAAATGAACTCAACAGAAAGTGTCCAGCCTCTGCCGGTGGACCTCTGGGATCCTGTCTCCCAGTGCCCACTTGGTCACTCAGGGAGGGGTGGGGGAGAAGAAGGAGAACTCTTCTGTTCCTTCCTCCTAGTACTTGTGGGGACAGGCAGCCACCCTGTGCCCCACTCTGGTCAGGCTCTCTCATGCAATCGCCTCCGGGTCCCAGCTGACCTGTAGCCAATCTCCTATTCTTCACAAACATGAGAGGTTCGTAATTCCCACACAGGGCTGTGCCTTCTCCATTGCCGAGCTGTCCAAGAGGGCTAGCAGCTCCCTGCTGCCGTCCCCAGCCAGCAGGGAGCTGGAACCGTATCTGAGTTCCCTAATGGGGTGCCAGTGTCCTTCCCAAGTGTTCCTTGGTCCCCAAGGCTTGTGCTCCTTACCCTGTTTGCTGGAGTCTTCTGGCAGATGCTCTGCTCCACACCCCTGCACTCAGGGCTTGTGTTTCCCGGCTCCACAGCTGGCATCTCCCAGCTGGTGTCCCACTTTTCCCACACCAGCTGTGTTCCCAGCTGCCTTTTAAGCAGCCTGAGCCTCTCTGAAGCCCTGCCCCCACCGATCACCAGTGTGCAGGCTCAGACAGCTCTGGAATTGCAGAGCCTGTGTCGGCATTCATTCTCAGCTGCCGCTCCTTTGGAGCCCTGTGGTAAGTATCGGGGTCCATGGGGCAGGAGTTTGGGGACACCCTAGAGGGGCTTTTACTTTCCCTCTCACAGATAAAATGAGATTATATTACTATATTTAATTTTACCATTTTTAGCCTTGTGCAACCAATTTTCACTTATATCAAGCTTATAAAAGCATGCTGTTTATGAAATGAAGCATACAGAAACATACATTTGTCTCTGCTCTTCTTTAAAAGCATTTATTGCATTTTCAACTTCTTCCATCATTTCTCGGAGCTTGTCAACAACTACAAAAAGCAGAAAAAGAAGCAAGTATCACTTTCCCTGTACAGGTTTCCCTCCATTTATGCAGGTTTTTTATATGCAAATTTGCTCTTATGAGGTAAGCATATTTAGATCCATAATTTGTTATATGCAACGTAAATTTGCTTTTATGCCATCGGCATAGATCCCCCTGCGCCCCAAGCAGGTAAGTCTGTGAGGGGAGAAGAAAGGGCCACAGCCCCACTCATCCCAGCTCCAGCTGCAGCGGCCATGGGAGCAACTGGCACCAGCTGCCTGCACTGGGCTGCACAGTGCTTTGCCCGTCCCACCCCGCACCTCGGTTCCGCTTGTCTGCATCTCTGCTCCTGGGCTGCACTGTGTCCTGGTGCAGGCAGCTGGTGTAGGCTGCTCCAGCACGGGCTGGGGCAAGTGCGGACAAGCGGAGCCCCGGGCGGCATGGGACACAGCAGTCACTTCAGCCCCGGCTGCAGCAGCCACAGGAACGACTGACGCTAGCTGCCTGTAGCTGCTGGGCTGCACCGTGCCCCAAAACCCCCGGGGCTCTGCCTGTCCCCACTCACCCCAGCTCCTGCTGCAGCAGCCCTGGGGGTGGCCAATGCCAGCTGCCTGTAGCCGCTGGGCTGCACCATGTCCTGGTGTGGGCAGCTGGCCCCAGCAGCTCCTGGCACTCATCCCAGGCAGCTGCCGCCAGAGTTGGGGAGCTGCTGGCACCAGCTGCCTGCACCAGGACACGGTGCAGCCCAGCGGTTACAGGCAGCTGCAGACAGGGCTATGGAGACTACCGTGGCCTGTGCTGCCCAGGGCTCCACTTGTCCGCAGTCACCGCAGCCTGTGCTGGAGCAGCCAACACCAGCTGCCTACATCAGGTCATAGTACAGCCCAGAAGCTACAGGTGGCAGGCATCGGCTGCTCCCAGGGCTGGTGCAGCAGAAGATGGGGTGAGTATGGAGAGGCAGAGCCCTGGGGAGTTCAGGGCACAGTGCAACCCAGAGGTTATAGGCAGCTGGTGTCAGCCGCTCCTGGGGCTGCTGCATCTAGGGCTTGGGTGACTGCTGCTCTGTTCCCTGTGCTTTGCTGCCTTGTGTAGTCCCGGGAGCGGCACCCCTCCCCACACTTGTTCCCTAGTCCCAGTCTCACTCCCTCCCTCACTGCCATGGGAACCTATCCCTATTTGTTACATTGTAAAGTGGGTCCACTTTATGTGATTTAAATTTATGCGCCGCTCTCCGGGACTGCATGCACTGCATCAGTCGAGGAAAACACGTAGTTCAATTTAGAGAGTGCTTTCCACATCTTCCTGTGGATTAGAATGAGCTTTTTTTGAATTAGAGACAAATACTGAAACAGGCAACACCCAATTTCCTTCAATGCAACTAAAATAATGAATTAACTAACTACTTCTGATATGAAGGAATTCTTTCTCAGTATTGACAGAACATGCTATTCTGATGAATATGTACATTTTTTATTCATCTTCACCCTTCTCCACCAGATACTGAAGATAGATATATGTCAGGTTTTGCAAAAAAATAAAATAAAATAAAACAAAAGTAAAATTGGTCTATTAGGCACTTACAATTTTGGATTCAGCAACATTAACAATTACAAAATGTTCCTGGTACTAAGACAGTGATCTAAGGAAATGGAAATGTGTACTGAAGCACCCTATACAAATTACTGAGGGGAAATTAAATGACTCCAAGAAATGATTAAGAGGGCCTAGACACCAAGTAGGTGAGATAACAGGAGGACCTATATGAAACACTAAGAACAGAAAAGGCTCTAAAACCATATACTTTTAGAGTTTAGGTGCATGATTCAGGTGACATATTAGATACCTTCAGCCACTTGGATTCCAGTCTCAGGTGCCCAACAATGGCAGTGTAACTACGTGATGTGTAATCGCCTATTAATTAAAGCTCAAAGGAAATTGATTCCCTGGGTCATAGCCCCCCAACCCCCCAAAGTATAAGAGGGTTCAAGCCCACATCTCTTAAATCAGAAACCTGGAACACAGACAGAGCCAGCCAAGAATGGGAGGATATGGTGTAAAAACAAGCTGATTAAGTTGATACAATTCCTCAGTCAAATAAGGCCTTAGTTTAGTTTCACGTTTGTTCATGCCGTGGATGCCCTGTTAGTTCTCCAGAGACAGCAACTTGATTTTGTGATACAAATACTTGTAGATAAAAAGTGAGTAGGATTAACATATGTAACGTAAGCATCAGAAATTTTTTACCAGCTGGCGGCTTTATATCTCCAGTCTGTGTTACATTAGAGCTGATAAGCTATGGGTGAACAGCTTTTCCATTACCAACACTCCACGTGTTCAAGGAATTCAATGCTGAAAGTGCTTCATTCATTCTCTATAAAACATTCCCACTTTTTAACAGCAATCTGGTTTGCTTAAATGTAACCTGCCTTTCTGTCTGTTTAATGCCCTATCTCAGATGGCAGAGAGCTATAATGCTATATCCAAGTTCCAAAGGTATATTAACTAAACTTAATTGTTTATTATAACTCAAAAAGAATGATAAGGACGCTAGCACAGAAAGTGCCACACTCCAACAGCCTATAGAAACTCAGGCCTGTTCCAAGGAAAATTAGTGCCAGTGACTTCAGGGAGCCTCAGCTCTTTCTTTACACTCTCCTGCCCTTGAAGTTTTAGAGAAGGAAAGACAGACTAGAGAAAGAACATCCTGAATCTGCAGTTACACATCCTGTTACAATTAACTGAGGATATGAAAAGTTTTGTTTAAAAAAGTATTTTAAAGTTCATCAACAAGACTTACATTCTGGAGTAGGCTTTACATCTTTTAACTGACACTGAAATCTCTTAACATTATGATGTATTTTTGATAGTTGTTGCTCAATTTTAGCTCCTGTGGAGGAAGTATAAGAAAATAAATGGCATGTCTAACAGTTTCACGGTGCATCAAATTCAAACTTCCTATGCCAGCTCTCTCTATCGACATGGAAGTTCTGTTTACATGCAACTTAGGAATTCTGAATGATCTCACAACAATTCCACATCACTGAATACTTCAGAGTATGTGGAATCAACCATATGCTATTGGATTGTCACAAAATTCCTTAACTAAGGACAATGGATTGTTTTAAGCTTTGGTGACTCCCATTCAAATAGCTATATTCCTATTTAAACCAGTTTTCTCCAACCTCTTGGAAGAGGCCCAAGATTTAGCAAGGAGGACATTCTCAAACTGGAGAACAAAGGACACTTTCTGTTAATGCTGGGTCTTGAAAAACACAGATCTCACGAGTATGGTAGCAACGGACATTCAGAGGCACCTCAGAGACACAGAAGGCTAACGGTGTTGTCTAATTAAAGGAACAGGTGAGGAAGATGAAAGAGATGCACAAGAGACAGCTCCTCCATTATTCCCAGAAGCCTTGTGCAAGAGAGGAGGACCAAGGTTTGTCAGAAAAATCTGGCCCAAGCCCAAATAATGCTCCAGAGAGGTAAGGAAATAGAAATGTACAGGTTTTTCTTTTGTCTAAATCCTTATATACTTCTTGTCCTAGCTACAACAAAGTTATCATTTTGAGCCCATAAGAAAGGGTGTAGGTACACAACACAGTGGCACTGGTATTGCCATGTTTTCTCATGTGTAATATACCCTCCAAATATAGTGCATGCCTGATTTTTGGAAATTTTATCTTGGGAAATCTTATCTTGAAGTGCAGGCAACTACCAAAGGTCTGGGGGCCACACAATGGGGCTGGGGCCAGGACCTGATCTGAAGCTATGGCAATTAATATTGCCATCATTCCCTTTTCCTTCTTCCCCCAAACCTGTGAGGAGCCCTGCTTCTCACGTATAATGCATATACCAATTTTCCCCAGCTGGTTTTAGGGAAAAAGGTGCAGAATGTGTGAGAAAATATAGAATCTGCCTTTATACAAGCATAAGCTGGGAGCAGGCATACAACGAACAGCCCTACTCCAGTAAAAGTCACTTCAGTCGAGTAATGGTACCCCAGGAAAGTCGGAAGTAATTATACACTGGTGTAAATTACTCCAGTGTACAGGTCACATGTCCACACTGTTCATTTCATGCTGGGACAGCCCCAGTGCACACAGGCTATTACTGGTTCTCCACTACATAGTTCAGGGTACTGTAACAAACCTACAGCAGAGAGTTAAAAGAGCTGGTTAACCAGCTCTTCCAGTCAGCAGTACAACTTTCATGAGTATATAAGCAATATAAGTTACATCTTTCTAAACGCGTCATGTGTCCACACCAAAGTTTGTACGTCTGTTTGCTTCAAATGAAGAGGTGAAGAGTAAATAGAGAATGCATACATGGATGGTGTTCTGGGAAAGGGTATACTTAAAGTTACTGATTAGTCTGCGGGCTATGGCAACTGCACTGTAAGGTCCTATTCCCTGAAAGTTGTAACAGAGTCTGTGCCTAGAATATGTGCAAGAGCAGCCAAGGGAAGAAACAGGACTACTGAAGGAAAGTTTAAATGCGTAAGACTCCAGTGACCTAACAACACAGCAACTTGGTAAGTGTCAAGCTGGGGCAGGTTTCACACATTCTCAAAGCCCTAAATTGTGTAACCCTCTATTTCAAATCTTCCTGTTATCCTTAAAGCATGTACTCCTAGTCCTATATCACTACCCCTTTCATCTTCATTTTCCCTTTCTAACTGCATTACCCTCTTGAAACCTTTTTGCCTAAGTACCTTCTAAATATTTATTTTTGTCTTAAAGTCACATGGAGGAGAAAAGGTATATATCAGGGGTCAGCAACGGCGCAACCCAGCTGGCACCATGGGCCACTATTCCCCTTCAGTGACAGTGAGCAGAGGCTGTAGCCAGAGCTGACTGACAAGCCATTAGCACAATGCAGACTAGATTAACAGCTGGGGAATAGGCATGCTTTTAGGAAAGTGCAGACGACACCCAACTCTTGCAGGCTGCATCTGCCCTATGGGCCATAGTTGGTAACCTCTGGTATATAGGATAGGAGGAAAAAAAAACACCATGAAAAAAGTTCAAACTTTACTATGTTAAATGATCTTACTAGCATCTTCCCTTTGCTTTCTTTTTCCCTTTTCAGCTTGGGCTGTTCAGACTGACATATTATGCAGTTTGTGTCATGTTTGCTTGAATTCTTGCTAGGGAAGGTAATGTGTTTGCCATCCTGTAATTTAGGTGAGCAAAATATTTTCAATAAATAGAAGAAAATTTGCCACAAAGGTGATCAGTCACAAAGCATCCTAAAACTCAAATTTACAAGTATGACCTGAACTTCACCACACTGCTCCACTACCAATAATAATTAAGCATTCATTGAAATAGAGAGTAGAACCCCGGTGTCTCATCTCCCAAGTGTCCTAACCGCAAGGACAGTGACACCACTTCTTTTTGCTTTCTGTATCATGACTCTTTCAGAACCAATACAAAGTAAAACAGCTCTGAAAAGAGAAAAATGAGAGAGACCCTCCTCAGAACACCCTCTGATGGTAATTCAGGTGTTATCCTTGCAGCTCGTAAAATTCTTTAGGGTAGAAAAAGAACTACACTCAGGTCTCCCACACCCTGGTGAATTCTCTAATGACTAAACTGCTGGATATTTCCTTAATAGCTCTTCATTTAATTTGCTTTTCTTACATTTTAAAAGGACCTCAAAATGAAGGATTTCATCTGGGTCTAATGGTACGCTTCATATCTAACAAAATATCACTGACCATTTTTTTCCACTTAGGCAAGAACAATGAAAATGGTTACAATCTGGTTTGTTTCAAACCAATTTTAAATGAGTTTTAAGCTTGAGAACAGAATAAAAAATTCATTCTTTGCATAGCACAATTCAAAAGTATTTGCAATGAGCCAACATCTGCTGTCTACCCAACAACAGGTAAACCTTCTTTTACTAGATCTATCCTCTCAAAATCTGAAATACAAATCAGATTATCTGACACTTGAATTCTTTAGTGCCTTCCTTCTTACTTCAAAGATTCAGCAGATCCAGACACTTATCGACAAAGCACTGTGGGAGACTTTTAGACTCCTTAATTATTTTGTGCTGCTGTCATAAGCTTATTGCATCCTAGGGCAGAGGCACACAAACAAATTATTGCAAGGTTAACAAGTTTTATAGCAAGAGTATAAACATACAATCCACGGGCTGGATCTGGCCTACAGAGACATGTCATTCAGCCCAAGTTGCTCCTAGGATGAATCAAGAACTTGAGAGCAGTGCCCACTGCCAAATTCCAGGGCACAAGAGTCCTGTTTGGTACTTGCTTTAGTGGCAAGGCAAGCAATGGCTATGTTAGCCCTGGTGGCTCCCTGACCCACCACAGCAGCCACCGTCACCACTTGCCCTGCCACTAGAGATGGGTCCAAATCCAACCCTCAAGGCCAAACAAATTTGACACCCCAGCCTTACATCACATTGACTACTCAGCTGTAACTGAGCATTTGGATACTCCTACCCTATGGTAAATTAAAAGTTACCTCAAACAAAAGCTGTTTTCCATCTTGCTCTGTTCCCAATCTATCTGTGTATTACCACAGATCAAGTCTCAAAAAAAAAATTTCTAACACTAACATCAGTAGCACAATGGAACAAGCTGCCTAGGGAAGCTGAAAATCTTGTTAGTTAGATATTTAAAAAAAAAAAAGGCTAAATATAAATGATCCTGGCTAAATGTCTGAACAAAGGATCCTGAATCTGTGCCGGGTGCTGGACTAAATAAACAGTGAGGTTCCTTCAAGCCCTATGAGTCTAAGTTCTGCTTTACTATGAGGGAAGATCATGCACACAGCAGATGAGCAGTAAAATTCCCAGTTTTCATTACCTTAAACTAAACTGTTCAACTAAAGACCTCAGCTAAGCTGCATTACATCTCGTTAGGTTTACTTTTAACAGATCCCCAATATGAATGGTTTCCTAAAGCAGTTTTACAAAGACTGGATATTTGCTATACTCTGGATGTAAGACTGCTTAAAAATGGCTAATAATAGTAAATATTGTCACAATGCAGTTCTTACATCATACTCCTTATAAATAGCACATAAAAGTATTTTTCTACATTATCATCAGAATTAACTTCCTGCTTTGCTTTGTTCTACGAGTTAATAAACCACTTATGGGAGTGACTACGGAGAAGCAAACAAACTGTGTTACTTTCAGCTTTTCTGCTGTTGGTCATTTTATGTTCCAGTTCTTCTAGTGTGCTGTATTCCATCCTGAAATCATTCTTCTTACTGTAGAGATGGCCATTTTTGTCTTTTTCTATAGTTGCAAGTCTGAAACAAAAAACTTATGTGACTGAAATCTCATTTTAAAATAACTGAAGATTAACAGAAAATAAAAGTTTGTGGTCACAGTCATTACCACTCAGAAATCAGTTACAAGAATGCTGACTAGTTCTCTTTATTTTTTGATGCAATAAGGTAAGTTTCATTTAATGTTACATACAGGTATATCCTTACAGAAAGTAACAGCTCTGTGAAGGGAACATTAATCAAAATAACTGCTTTCAACCTACCTTGTAAATAGTGTTATCATGCCTCCAATAAATATTTTGTTAATCCCAAATGTAAGCACCATTTTCTGGGCCTGGAGAAGTACATAGCTTCATTTGCTTTGTACTTAACATCCATTGTTCTAGGAGTAGCCACCACATCATGTCTTACATGCCATTCTCTATCCAATCCCACCTTGCAAGATGTTGGGATTTTAAATAGAAGCACGCCAATATAACTGATAGCATATCGAATCAGCATCAATAACAGGAAAATTAACATTATGGGCAATCATCTTTTTTTGGCTGATGTAGCCAATAATATCACCAATAAATGCTGCATGCATGTGACTAAGAATGCAGCCCAACAACTTGGAGAGCAGCATCTGGCTGGTAAATCTGTGAGGGGAAAGGGCAGGGGGAAGGGAAAGGGTGTGGGAGGGGCAGTTCGAGGCCCCCATGGTGAGGGAGGGAGTGAGGCAGGGGAAGGCACTGCCCAGCCAGGGTGGTGAATGAGACCCCAGGATGGAACACAGGGCAAAGCTGCAGGTGACTTGTCCAAGGAGTGCGGAGAGATAGGGAGGGGAGTTTGCAGTGGGGTAGAGAGAGGGGGTGGCTCCCTACCACTGTGCACACCCCTAGGGAAGGCATGGGGGGCATGTGCCCCCTGGATTTATGCACCAGGCGAAGGCGGGCTGCCTGCTGTGGGCGAAGGGCTGCACGAGCCTCTTCCCAGTGAGGGTGCTGGGCCAGGGCTGCGCTTGGGGGGTGGGGGGTGGCAGCACCGCTGAGAGGGGTGGCTACGAGGAATTTTGAAGTGGCTATAGCCCACTCTATAGCTACCCCTCCCAGCACTGCCAGCCCCACCTGCAGCCCCAGCCCAACTCCCCTCCCCGCCTGGAAGAGACCAACACAGCCCCTGGCCCCAAGCCCACAGTGGAAAACCCACCCCTGCCCTGCACACAAATCCAGGGGGCATATGCCCCTTATGCCTCCTCCAGGGGTGTGCAGCAGGGAACCATCCTTCCTAGCCCCCACCCCCACCGAGCCACCTGCAGCTCCACCCTACGCCCTGCCATGAGGTCACATTCACTGCCCTGGCTAAGCAGTGCCTGTCCCTGCCCCACTCCCTTCCTTACTATGGGGGCCTCAATCTGCCTCCGGCCCCCCTCCACTTCCCTTCCCTCCCACAGACTTACTGGCAGGATGCTGCTCTTCAAGCTTCCCGGCTGCATTCCTGTAAATCAGCTATAAGATCAGTATCAGTCAGTATGGTAATAAAAATTGACCATTGGTATTGGCCAAGAAAATCTTTATCGTGCACCCGTGATTTTAAAATCCAGATTTGAAAGAAAATATTTTTTTTATTTGGAACAAAAACCAGAAGTTTCTCTTTACATGCAATTTCTACCCTCTTCCCAGATCTACTTGGAACTCTGGGGACTACCTCATGGGCTGCCTTGTGGTCTGTCTTAGAGCCAGACAGTCCTGGGGCCTAGGATATTGAGATCGGGGAATATGGAGGCACATCATAGTATCATATGGATGGAGCCCAATCTCCCACGAAGCTAAGAATCTGTAACTATAATCTGGAATCTGGGTAGACATATGTTCAAGTACTTGATCTGCCACACAACCCTTGTACACTGGACAAATCACTCAGCCCCCTTTTCCTAATCTATAACAAGAGGATAACAGTATTTCCCTACCTTGTATGGGTAATGGGAGTATTAATGCAATCTAAGCAGCACTGCTGTTACAGCTGTTCTACTAGCAGTCCTGAAACTGCCTAGGTTCTGTCAAGTTCACGATTGCTATTAGAAGCAAGGCAATCAAAGGAAACTACATCCTAGTGGCAGCATGTCCTGGACAGGTTTCTTCAGCACATTCTATTCACCCATTCCCACTAATATGCTTCAAATCTTGCAGCACACCAGTGAAGCTCCACAGGGGTCTTTGTCCACAGTTCCCATTTTTCTTGGGAAGAGCCATTGGAGCAGCTTTACAGCATGCTACCAAGTTTGGAAGGTAAGCAAAGTGAATAGTAGGGTCATGCTTGGAGAAGGGCATGTCTTAGCCACAATGCACTGCTCCAGCACCCTAGACATACCCTAAATAACAATATAACTAGCATTAATAATGAACAAAAAACTAAGAAGCAGGCTGTTCCTTTAGGTTAGCATAAATAAGATAAATCTGCCCAGCAGGTAAGTCTGTGGGGAGGAACAGATCGAGGCAGAGGAAGAAAAAATTATTTGGGGCACACCTCTCTAGTACCTAAGTCCCACCTGGCCAGGGCCCCACTCAACTTACCCCTGCTTCTGCCTCTGTGGCAATCCCTCACTGTAGGGGCCTCGATCTAGGCCTCGTCCCTTCCTTCCCCCATGGACTGACCTGCTAGGCTGGGGTGTACATGTGCATGCATGCGGGCACTCAGCCCCCAGCCCCAGCCTCAAATCGACTCCAAGACACTGTCAGATCTACCATAAGAGGCTCTGAGATCTACCAGTAGATCAAGATCCACTGGTTGGTGACTACTACTGCAGGGAATGAAGAGAAGGAAACCAGCAATGTTTTGAGCATAGCAAAAGCATATTTGGGACCCAAGATTTACCTGGAGGGATAACTTGGGCTAATTACCACGTATATACGGGTCCGATGTCATTTAATTCTCCTGTGTTTCTTCCTCTGTTTTCCATTTTAAATATCTGGTGCCTTGAAGTTGCTAATGAATCACACTAGTGTAATTTATGTTATTATAGTAATGTATGATAGTAACATGATATAATAAAAAAATATGTATGCATGGGGGGAGACTAAGTACTTTTCTCCTTTAATGGCACCTCTGAATTGTAGTGCATTTGCTAATATTGTTTATTTCTATTTTTGTGAAGTAGCTTATTCTTTTAGGGTTTGAATTATGTTACTTTACATTTTTTTCCCAAATTAAATATTATTTATGTTGTTTCTTATTTATTTTTCCTGCTGTTCTTCCATAGTGCCAGAAGCCCTTACAAATAGCTATCACTCAGTACAGCATAGCAGGGATAGAGCTGGGAAACTAGCTACCCCAATGCCATTGCAGACACAGATGGAGCTCTAGCGTAAACAGACAAATTTGCTTCAAATTTGCTGAAAAATCTTTGCTTGTACAGTAGAACATGAATCATTCATATCCTAATGACTTGCTGCTTGCTTACTTTAAAACAGATTTTTGAGGAAAGGACAAGCCTTGTAGCTGTTTGCTGTAGCATTTATTTTAGCTGCTTCTCTACTGGGCTACAGCACCGCAGCAGTCCCACAAAGCTGTTTTCTAAAGCTATCTATATCCTGTTAGCTTGCAAATGCTCATCCTCACAAGGCCCAAGAACTCTAACCCTACAATTATCCAGGTTCTACCACATTCCAAATACTTCTACAATAAATGAGTGATCTAAACAAGAATGACAGCTGTGCAGACATTAATGATAGAAATGGCTAACTTGGCTATAACAGTTCTTTTGTAGTTTTATTGACAGGTGATCTTTGCTACTTTATGAGGTCAACAATATAGCATAACTTAAAGGATTCCAGATTCTGGATCCAGGTTTCACACTCAGAACTAGACAGAGGCAGGCAAACTCCATTTCCCAGAAGCCCCTGCCCACATGCCTAGGGCCAGTCTCCATGGAGACCCCAGCCACACCTGCACTGTGATAGTACCAGGCTCGGACTGCCAAGGAGACTGGTTCCAGCTGTGCTGGCAAGGCACACAGCAGGACAAAGGGCTTCTCTGAAGTTGCTGGGATTTTGCACTGGGGGCACCTTGGTCCAGCGCCAGGGCAGAGCTGCGATCTGCAGCCTGCGCACTCCAGGCAGGGGCACACAGGCAGGAGAGGACAGCTCTGCCCTGGTTCCTTGCAGCGGTAACAGCGTGGTACCGAGCTGGGGCACAGCTGTGGTCTGCGTGCCACTGCCCAGAGCATGTAAACTGCGTATTGTGGCTCTGCCCTGGCCCCAGACCAAGCTGCCCCTGCCACATGATCACACTGGCTCCTGAGCAGCTCCCTGCCCTGCCCTGTCCCGCACCTTGCCAGCATGGCTGGAGCAGGTTTCCATGGAGACCCCAGCCTTGTGCTATCACAGCACAGGTGCAGCTAAGGTTTCCATGGAGATCAGCCCTAGCCATATGGACAAAGGCTGCTGGGAAATGGAGTCCGGCTACCAGTTGGATCTGCCATTTTGCCTAGCTCTGGGCTGCAGCCACACAAGGATTGAAAGTTGCTTAACTTAGGGGCCTTGACACCTAGGGGAATGCAATGCCCAGAGTTTGGCACAAATATACATCTGCATTCCTTTTTGGAAATTAAGAGCCTAAGAATCACAGAAACAAAGGAAATACACCTATGTTGAGCTCTGCACTGCCACAGCCAGGCTGGGACTGGTACCTGAACTAGCTAGTTTAAAGCACTTTTGTGACTGCCATGTAAATATACTGTAGGAATGGTATCCATAGCCACCAGCTGTGATCACGGTTGAGAGAGTAGCTGTCTGAATCAGCCAGTAGAAAATGCCCAGATGATACTCAGGCACCTGCTTTTGCTGAAGAATCACAGCTATGAACCCTTTCCTGAAATGAGGTGCCTACGCTTACAAAATACAGTTGGAAAAGGGGGTGTTGCTCCTTTTTAAACAATAGCTCAATGGTTAGGGCACTAACAAAGGATGCTGGAGACATGTTTCGAACAATCTTTCCCCTGCCGGAAGTTAACTTGAATGTACCTCTGCCACCTTCTAGAACAATGATTCTTAATGTTTTTGTACCCCTGGCACTCCTCCATAGCTTTTGTGAATTGTGTGTTAACCAATTTCAAAGATAATTCACAGATTAAAGTGCTTACCTCCTTGCAGAGAGGCCTGGCAGTAGGATTATCCAGGCCTGAACAAGCCTAAATCTGCTCTTATCTACTTAGTTTATCTCCTAACACTTCACTTTTATCTTCAGGCACCCTTCAAAAGATCAGGCAGCACTCCATGGTGTCTGGGAGTCTGCTTAAGAATCACTGTTCTAAAAGAATGACGCTACTGAGTATCCTAGGGTGCAGGTTTTCTCCATCCAGCTCACTGAAATCATCCTACTTTGCATGGAACAACCATTTTGTCATTGGGCCTCACTTCAGGGGAAGGAAGGGAGACCTGGGTTATTATCCCCACTCTGGTGAATATTTAATGTAAAATAGTGAAATATTTAGTGGAGCAATAAGTGAAATATAAGTCTCCTCCCTCAGCACCCCTGCAGCCCAGGATCAACTGCAAGAGGTTCCAGGATCTCCTCCCTCCTTTGCTCACTGGAATAATTAAATATAAACCAGAGAAAAGGCATCTCAGTATCCTCCTGGCAGGGGCCTCAATCTGGCTGCCACCCCTTACTGTCCCCCACCAACTGACCTGCTGGGATCACCCAGGGGGGGTGGTATACACACATGCACGTGAGTGCTCATTGCCGCTTCTGCTGGCTGGTGCCAACCCAGCTGGGTTCCTCCCATCCCCAGCAGCAAGTGGGAAGCTGGCTTCAGCTGCATGCTGCTTTTCCTGGCCGGTGCTGACACAGCAGGCCCCATCCCATCTAGACCAGCATGCAGCTGCAGCTGGCTTCCCACATGCTGCTGGGGACTCCTGGCTGGGTTGGCACTGGCCAGCAGAAGTGGCAGTAGAGCCTCCTGCCTTTTGGGACCAGCTAGTACAGGTAGAGGGAAAGTGCAGTAGCACAGGGGGAAGCTACTGCTTGATAGGGGATGGGATGGGCTGGCTGAGCCACACCAAGGAGGAAAAACTGTGGCTGAGCTCCCTGTGGCTCAGGACAGGAGCATTCCCACAGCACTGGAGGGTGCTGTGCTGGCAAGGGGACCTGGGCCTGGGCTGGCTTCTGCTGTGCCACAGGGGAAGGTGGGGGGCGGGCTGGGATGGGTCAGGACCAGGTCATGCTGACACCAGTGATGGGCTGGGGGGGTTGGCCAGGTTTTGATGCCTAGGGCCTGATGGGGTGGGCTGGGTCCTTACTTGTGGGAGGGGTCAGGTTCCAAGGCCACCTCTCCAAAAGGAGTACTTCCAGGGGCAAGGGGAGGGACTTCCGGTCCCAAGAGGACAACCAGGGGGTGGGGCTACCCATGCAGTCCTCAACAGCTTGCTAAAACTCATCGAGCAGCCCTCCCCCCAAAATAATGAGATCCCTTTAATGTTTTAGCAACTAATCTGAAATCACCTCACAAGTTTATCACCCAAAACAACACTATGCAAAATACATTTATGCAGACAATTTTTAACTTACTGATTTTTCAGTTTCTCTGCTGTTCTTATGAATTCAACTTTCTTAACTTGTTCAGCTTTTATCTTCCAGTTCTGAAATGGAAAGTATTGACGAGCACCTGGAGTGCTGAAGCAGCTATCACTCTGTACAGAACATAAAATGCAGCACTCTTTATTATTTAAACTATTCTAGCATTTAAAAAACTTATTTGTGTCACTGGTAATAGAGTAAGATAAAAGACCTGGCATGAACCCAATTTAAAAGTACAACTTCAATGTAATTGGAATTATTTCAAATGGCCACATAGTGGCTTAATACTGCACTAACAAAACGACTGAAAACTGTAATATGTTTTTTTTTAAAGAAATATAGGAAAATACCAAATCACTGCATGCCACAAGATATGCAATACTATCAGACCCAATATTCTGTCTCTGACCATGACCAAAACCAGAAGCTTCAAAGAAAAGTGTTACTACCTGACATGAGGCATGCTTAGGAAAATATCTACCCATAAAGGTCTCATCTGAGCTCCAATAATTAGGAAGTGGTAAAAAACCTGTAGCATAAGGTTTCATAGTAGCTAGGGTCAGGAGGGACCTGAACAGATCATCTAGCCTGACCCCCTGCCACAAGCAGGAATGAATGCTGGGTTCACAAGACCCCTGACAGGTGATCATCCAACCTCCTCTTGAATTTGCCCAAGATAGGAGCAAGGACCACTTCCCTGGGAAGTTGGTTCCAGATTTTGGCCACCTTAACTGTAAAATATTGCCTTCTGATCTCTAACCTACACCTATTCTCCATCAGCTTACTACCATTGTTCCTTGTCACCCCACGTGGTGCTGAGGAGAAAAAGGCTCTGCCTATTTGCTGTTGATCTCCCCTGATGGGTTTGTAGGCAGCCACCAGGTCCCCCCTCAGCCTCTCCTCGTAGGGCCTGTCCTGCTGCCCTGTCACCAAGCGGATGACCCTCCTCTGAACCCTCTCCAAGCTGGCCACATCATCCCTTTTGAACTGCGGCACCCAGTAGTGGACACAGTACTCCAACTGTGGCCTGACCAAAGGTTTAATATCCCTTCCAAATTTTGTAATACTTACAAACAACTTTGAAGATTCCCAACATTACCATTAACTATTGGCGAGTTAGTCTACAATTCTGCAATCCCTACTGATGTATAGTAAGCATGTGCTGTATAGGCAGTTGCCATGCTGAGACCACTGCCGATCATTATTTCTTTGCGCTCTCCCATCTATACTTACTTGATTCAATCAGCGCTGAGTAAATATTCCCCTCCTCAGATTATATCCACCTAACACCACCACCATCACACAGCAAGTTTAGTAAGAGATAGGTTTTCTATAGGCAAAAATAACACTAATAATCAAGAACGTCTTGGCATAGATAAACAAGACAGTTGTCTTCCACACGCAGTAGCTACAACCAAAATGATTAAGGCCTTGTTAACCCAAGAAAACAGCACAAGTTCTGTCTGCTGGAAAGCTACAGGGAAAAGAAGCAGAGAACCTGTAAGACACTCACCACTGACCTAAAGGTGTGACTAAAAAGAATCAACTCGACAGAGGCAGGACATTCCAGAACGCAGTTCAACAAGGAGAAATGCAAAGTGCTGCACCTAAGAGGAAAAATGTCCAGCACACCTACAGCCTAGGCAATGACCTGCTGGGTGGCACGGAAGTGGAAAAGGATCTTGGAGTCCTAGTGGACTCCAAGATGAACGTGAGTCAGCAGTGTGACGAAGCCATCAGAAAAGCTAATGGCACTTTATCGTGCATCAGCAGATG
>JAGPOW010003395.1:27938104-27953057 GCA_030014935.1 Caiman crocodilus
GGGCTGGAGGGCTGCGCCCAGAGAGTGGTGGTGGACGTGTCATTTTTGACCTGGAGGAACATGGGCAGTGGAGGCCCCCAGGGCTCGGTCCTCAAGCCCGCACTGTTAAACATCTTCATCAGCGACTTGGACGAGGGGGTGAAATGCACCTTGTTCAAATTCGCAGATGACACCAAGATGTGAGGAGAAGTGGGCACACTAGAAAGGAGGGACAGGCTACAACTATATCTGGACAGGTCACAGGAGTGGGTGGATGAGAATAGGA
Source organism: Caiman crocodilus (assembly GCA_030014935.1). NCBI lineage: Eukaryota > Metazoa > Chordata > Crocodylia > Alligatoridae > Caiman > Caiman crocodilus. Next base: position 27,938,370 of record JAGPOW010003395.1, read on the forward strand.
TGGGTTTCAATACTGACAAGTGCAAGGTACTGCACCTAGGGAGGAAGAGCCAGCAGCATACCTACAAGCTGGGGAATTCCTTTCTCATCAGCACAGAGGCAGAAAAGGATCTTGGAGTCATTATTGATTCCCAGATGAACATAAGCCGCTAATGTGAGGATGTGGTCAGTAAGGCTAACCACACCTTGTCATGCATCCATAGATGTATCACGAGTAGGTCCAAGAAGGTGATCTTCCCCCTCTACGCAGCACTGGTCAGGCTACATTTGGGGTACTGCGTCCAGTTCTGGGTGTCGCACTTCAGGAGGGATGTGGACAACACTGAGAGGGTCCAGAGGAGGGCCAATCTCATGAACGGGGGCAGCAGGGCAGGTCCTACAAGGAGAGGCTACGGGACCTGACCCTGTTCAGCCTCCACAAGAGAAGGCTGAGAGGGGATCTGGTGGCCATCTATAAACTCACCAAGGACCAGCATGGAACGACAGATGCCCTGTTCCCCCGAGCATTACCAGGAGTAACTAGGAATAACGGCCATAAGTTGACTGAGCGTAGGTTCAGGCTAGACATCAGGAGGCACTACTTCCAGTCAGGGTGGCCAGGATCTGGAACTAACTTTCAAGGGAAGTGGTGCTCACTCCTACCCTGGGTGTCTTCAAAAGGAGGCTAGATAATCACCTTGCTGGGGTCATTTGACTCCAGCACTTTTTCCTGCCATGGCAGGGGATCGGACTTGATGACCTGTTCAGGTCCCTTCCGACCCTACCAACAATGAAACTATGAAACTATAACCGCCTTAATGGATTTTCTTAATAACCAAGCTAAATCCATATTTGTATTCAACTTAATGCACTCTAACATAAGTAATGCTTCTTCTTTTCTGCACCATTTCCCTTCAGTGCTTTATAAAGAATCATCATTGTTGTGCTGACCTCCCAGTCATCTGGGGATGAACAAAGGCAGATCCTTGTAAGCCAGCAGATCAAAGCCATTTGCCATTCTTTGAATTTTGCCTCTTTCATTATTTATTTTTTTTGCAGTACTATGGAGAATGTTTATCATGTTGTTTGTGGAGATGCCATGTCAATGTCATGTACAAAAGAAACTTCTATATTGCTTAGCAAGAGATTCTTTATGTACTGTTCTCTATGCATCACACTGAGGACTCCTAATGAGTTTGTTATAAAGTATAGTAACCATTTGCTAGGGCCAGGGGATTTCTCAAGTGACAAATGACACTATGATAGGACCCCTCAGTATGTATGTCACTATTACATGCTGTTCTTCACAGATGGGAGGTTTCCTGACTCTCTGCCCTAATCCCCGTGTAGATGGCAGCAGCCTGAAGTCTCTGCAGGTTCTACATCCACTGAGGTATTGCCTCACAACCAAAGAACCTCACAAAATAGGGATGGTTTCTACTATTTTCCTGAGTGGCACAGAGGGAACAGAGCAAAGCAGTGAATTCATCCTATGGTCTGACATTTCTTTATATTAACACCCAGATCCAGGTGTCATACCCTTGAATTTACTGAACATACAACGGAAGATCTGGGAATCCCCAGAGGGCATATGGCTGCTATTATAGTTTCACTGAATCCCATTTTTCCTGGCTGTTAGCAGAAAGGATGTGGCCAGTGAAAATGAGCTTATCTCGGGCATTCAGATATGAAGACTGATAAGTGGTCCTTATAGGCAGCTAATATAACATAGTATAGACCTGAAGCGGCAGGAAAACTGCCTGGCTATGAGGATATCCCCAGGAGGAGCACCATTCACCCAAAGCTCGGAGCTTGAGGTCCTCATTTTCTTCCTGTTCTTTATAGGTACAATGGATACAATTTAGATATCTTACTATCTGGTTCCTTCTAAGCAGGACAATTGCTCCCCAACAGCTGCACTTCAACATTATTACTGGTGTAAAATGGAATTGTGTGTGTTGCCAGGGGGATGTTGAGCCTCAATAAATAGGCCTTACACCATGCCTGTGCCATCCCTGGGGGTGCTATGCAGAGCAAGCCAACATACACTTGTTTCCCCTCAACGTATAACAAAGCCCAGGAATGAGATGATGTCATTGCATTCAAACAGTCCTAAGCATTCTATTCTAATATAATAAAAGCCTTATCTGTGTGTCTGTCTGTCTGTAATGCTTCGGGCCAACTGTGCATGCACCACTGAGAGGGCGGGCAGCGATTGCTAGTCTGGCCCTGGCTGCGCGGGCCATACTTCACACCGCTGCCAGGGATGCTTGTGGCAGTGGCTAACACACCCCAGCCCCAGCTCCAAGCAGCAGGGCTGCCCCCACTTCCCTGCCTGAGGGCAAAGGGAGGGATCACAGTGGTGGTGGTGGTGGTGGTAGTGACCCACACCGCCCAGCCTTGCCAGCACCCAGAACAGCCAGCAGGGAGGGGGAGAGGGGAGCAGGTGGGCAGGCAGACCTGCAGCAGCAGGGAGGCAGGCAAGCGGGGTCACACCTGATGCAGAGGTGGGGCAGGGGGCAGCGGGGTTGCATCTGATGCAGTGGGGGGAAGGGGAACAGTGGAATCGCATGTGATGCAGCAGGGGAGGTGGGGCAGCAGGATAGCATTTGATGCAGTGGGGGGTGCAGCAGGGTTGCACCCAATGCGGCAGGAGGTAGGAGGGAGCGGGGTCGCACCCAATGTAGCGGGGGGAGCAGGAGCGGTAGCAGGGTCACACCCAACATGGCGGGGGGGGTCACACCTGATGTAGTGGGGAGGCAGCAGGGTTGTTCCTGACACAGAGGAGAGGGAGTGGGGGAGTGGGATTGCACCTGATGTGGCAGGGTGGAAGGGGGGAGTGGGGTCACACCCGACACAGTGGGGGTCGTGGTAACACCCGATGTGGTGGGAGTGCAGTGGAGTCATACCTGACATGAAAGGAGGGTGGCGGGGCAGCAGAGTCAAACCCAATGTGGTGGGGTGGGGGAGAGGAGGCAGTGAGGTGTCAATGGGGTTGCACCTGATGCAGTAGAGGGAGAAGGGGCAGTGGGGTTGCACCTGAGTGGCAGGGGGGCAGCAGGATCGCACCCGATGTAGCAGGGGAGGGGGAGCAGTGGGGTCACACCTGCTGCGGAGGGATGGGGGAGCGGGGAGCAGGATTACACCCAATGTGGCAGGGGGCAGGGGGGAGAGCGGGGTTGCACCAGATGTGGTGAGGTGGGCAGCGGGGTTGCACCCAATGCAATGCGGGGGCAGGGAGTCAGCAGGGTCACACCTGATGCAGTGGGGTGGGGAAGGGGAGCGGTGGAGTCACATGAGATACAGCAAGGTAGGGGAGAGGAGCGGAGTTGCATCTGACACGGCAAGCGAGCAGGGGGGAAGAAGGGAGCAGGGGGGAAGGGGGTTGCATCCAATGCAGCGGGGGGAGTGGGAAGAGTAGGGTCACACCCAACAGAGGGGGCAGCAGGGTCACACCTGATGTAGTGGGTGGGGAGAGAGGGCAGCAGGGTTGTACCCAACACAGTGGGGTGGGGCAGTGGGATCACACCTGGGGCAGTGGTATTGGGGAGCACAATTGCACTAGAAGCAGCGAGCAGCCAGCAAAATGATGCGCTTTCTCTCTGGTACCACACCATGTTAAAGTCCAAGAAAATTATAGGCTGTCCACCCATTGCTTTTATGCATCTAGTCTGTTACTATACTTTGCAAACCCAGTTGGAGGGACAGCTTTATTTTTAAATCTGTGTTCACTGAGTGGTTGCTTTTAACTAATTTTAAAGAGTGGGGGATATAAATTAGAAATTCCAGAAAGGTGTTTATTTTATTTCAAACTGAGCTTTACTTTCCCCTAGAAGCAATATTCAAATCTGTCCTCTAAAGATCCCAGAGGTTTTGTGGAAGAAAAACAAAGCCATCTGCTGGAGTCATGATCAGCAATTAGGGGGAAAATTAGCAGCAAGGGAGCCCATAGATGATTGTGTCTCCTAAGTACAGTTCCTGAGATTTCAGGAAGGAAAATTATTGCCAACCAAAACCACAAATGTTGGACCTTTCCAGTTGATTTCCATTTATCTTGCTGTATTGTGACTGAATGGTAACAGGTAAATTTGCACTGATCTCAAACCTGGCTGTATTTTTCAATATAGGAACACTTTCATAACAACTGCTCAATGGAGTGAAAAAAATAATGTCATAATGGAGGTGCATGGATGAACTACTTATTCCTTTCTGTTGTCTACCACCTGTTTTTTATGACCATCTTTAGATTACTACTCACCCTTGCTAACCTCATACAAACTAGCACATGCTTCTCTGAACATTTTCTGGAGTTGATATAGGAAAGGTTTGGGGGTTCCCAACAGGATGCTCAGCAAATTGAAAGTTGGAGTGCTAAGTGACAGATCATGTGCCTCTACAACAGAGGCAGGGAAAAATACAACACATGGGCTGAATACGGCCCAGAGCCCACAAGGTCATTCTATCTGGCCCACGGGGCCCCTAAAAATTTAGAAAACGTATATTTATCTGCTCGTGGCTTCCTGCCAAAGATGACAGGAGCAAGGGGTAGTAGGACACAGGGGAAGCCAGAAGCAAGACCCACACACACACCCCACCATACACATGCACTCACCCCCCCTCACATGGCCGTAGATGCAGACCCCCCACACACACACATCCCAGCCACCCTCTCCCCGACACACAGCCTCCCACAAACCCCATACCCACCCACACCCCACATATTCATACATACACCCGCATGCTCCCTCACTCCACACCCACCCCCACACCTATCCACTCCCCACAAAACTGCCAAAGACACACCTACACCTTCCCACATATGTATACATACATAGTGTGGTAGGCCAGTAGGGGGTGCTCCTGCATTGAGCCATCCCTCTCACTGCACCCAAAAACCTTCCAGGCTCCGAGTGCCTCTCTAGGGGTGTCTTAAATCCGGCCAACCCCCTTCCTGGAACATACCTGCAAGGCTGGGGGTAAGGCCACCACCACCCAGGGTCTGGACTGATCTGTGCCCCCTGGGAAACACAGACCTAGTAGTCCTTGAGGGTACTTGACCCACTGCAAGAACTTGGGGTGCTTCCCTCAGTCTGAAGCACAAATAGTGACCTCCCTTAGTCAGCTGAACCAAGGGGACTCCAAGGCATAATCTAGACCCGCTCCCAATACGTCTCCCATGCTAGGTACAGGGGAGAACTTTATTGGTTACAAGGAGTAGGTTTCAAATAGGGCACAGAGTAGAGCAATATCAGAGAAACACCTGAGTTACTGCAAACTATATATCTAGTTAGATCTAAAGTAGCTTACTCACAGGTATCATCCAGAGGCAGGTGGAGATTTCCTCTGGAGGTCAGCAGTTCATTGACCATGAGTTTCAAGCAAGAGAGAATGTTTCAGATGGTCCAGCATCTCTGACAGTTTTCATCATAGCTACTGCCCCTCCTTCTGGGCAGTCTTTAGCTTATATAGGCCTTATGACCTCATTTACCTGATCCAAGGAAGGCCAGCAGTTGTTGGCCACCAGTCAACCAATTTGAAATGCATCACTGGTTGCCAGGTAGACTGGCAGGGTCTCTAGCCCCCTTCCAGTCATGATGACATTGCTTAGAACAATAGGGAGTTTAAGCCCCACCTCTCCCATGTGTGTGAGGCCAGTCACTAGGCAGAGGGAGCAGGTTTCCCCCTCCCTCAGGAATGTATCCAGCTCAGGTTACAACTCAGGCTTATCTGAAGTCAATGGGGCCCGAGGTGTCTGCCCTCTGCAGTGACCATGGTAACCAAATTGTCAGAATGGTCACCCACCTGATGGCAGAGATGGTATTCTGCCACTGCTCCCCACAAACCTATGCCTACCCCCACAATACACAAGAGTAAGACTTCATTTTAAGCTATTGTGTAATTCCCTCTCTGTACACTCCACAAACACATGTAAACCAGGACAAAATTATTTTTTGAAATCAAATCAATGAATTTTGTAGATTTTCAATAGAATATAATTCGGTATTTTTCTGGTTCTGGGATGGCAAAACCCCTTTGCTGAAAGAAGTGTTTCTGAAGGCAAGGGGAGGGACTTCTGGTGGCAAAGATTGGGGTTTACAGGGTGGGACTTCCAGTCAAAAGATGGTGACCAGGTGGTGGGGCACCTGTCAAGGCACAGGGCTACCCATGCAGCCCTCAACAGCTTGCCAAAACTCAGTAAGTGGCCCTCAACCCAAAATTGCCTGCCCCTGCTCTACAAGTACATCTCCTTTATGATATTAAAAGTAGGAGAAAACATTTCAAAATCAAAATGTGCAGGTCCAGAATCTAGTCTTTCTTATATGGAGGCTTTAGTCATTATCCAGATTTTTACACTGTACCCTTCACTGTGGTATCTAAACATCTGAATGCATTAAGAAAAATAGTGTGATTCTTCACAAAACTGAACAGTTTATACTCCCTATCTATCAGAATGTTACAGAAATGCAAAGAAGTGTACAGAAGAAAAAATGCAGATGAAAACACAAAGAAAGACAAGATTGTTTTACAGTCCTGGCACAGTATTCAAAGTAAGCAATTATGACTTACCAAATGATTAAGTCCAAATACCTTTTATTACAAAACATGGGTGATGCTTAGAAATAAAATTGTGCATATTACTTGAAAGACAAGCATCCATTATTTATATGCACTGAATGTCAGGTATACCAAGTAAAGAGTATTTGAGGATAACATTGAAATCAAATTAAGACAACTGTTTTTCCTAAGATACTAATTTAAATCATTGTCAGGTTGAGATCTGCATGATTGTTTAAAGAAATTTTCAGAGATTTTATCAGGAACAAAAAGTTTTTTAAATGATATTTTAATACTTAGTAATCAACTGCTCTGTTTTCCACAACCCACAAATCTGTGATTGCATCATAGCTGTCACCTATTGCACAAATCTGTACTGTGGAGGATAATGTCAAGTTAGGGTCTTTTATTTCAAAACCAAAGGCTCTAATATTTGAATTAAAAATTATTTTCCCTGAGTTATTAATAACAGTAGCAGTAGTAGTACAGCTTTTATCTCATAGAGGTCAGCCTCTAGAAGGCAGTGATATATAGATACCACTGATATCTATATACATGATCTGATATATCTATATATCACTACCTACTAGTGGGTAACTTCTATAAGAGCTCTATATGTATTGCTATATATACCCAGTGGGTGTGTGTAGATGAAATGGAGGCCACAAATTGAAGCGGTGGGTTTTTAAAAACACCGCTTCAATTTAGGTCCCTTTAAACCATCATGCAGTGCACACAATCATGCGGTGCACAATCATGTGCAAACATCATGCGGTGCCCAAACTTACCTGCCACTCCAGTGGCGGGAAAGGGAGGGCAAGCTGCTGGCAGGTGGAGCCGTCCCTGGGCTGCAGAGGAAGTTTGTGCTTTCCTCCATGGCAGCAGTGCCACCCCTCCCCACGTGGCACTTGCCCACAGGCAGCTGGCTCAGGCAGTCCTGGGAGGTACTGCAGCCACAAGAGGGAAGCACCAGGCCCCAGCACAGTTCAGGCAGGCAGGCTCCAGGAAAAAGAAAAAGATCAGACTCACTGCTTTTCTTGCAGAACCTGCCTTCCCGGGCTGCTGTCATGCTTCCTGCAGAGCCCCTGAGCTGCGCGGAGCCTGGTGCTTCACTCCACAGCTGTAGGGCAGCAAACTAAAATGTCTCAAAGGAGTCACTCACATGCCCCTCATTTCGTCTACACATGGCCAGTGTCACCAGCATTGAGTCAGTGATCCTTAGGCACCAATTCTGCTGGACCAAGCATTGTGTGTGGATGCCCAGCTGTTGACTACCAAAACAACTGGTCTACTCCAGCTTGATAATGGCCTCTCGCAATGGCCAGAGGAAACATTATAACAGGAATGGACAAAACAGTGGATCCAGCCAGCAACTGCACTCCATTTCCCAGCAGCCCTTGCCAGCATAGCTAGAGCTGGTTTCCATGGAGACTCCAGCAGCAGCCACACTGTGATAGAGTGGGATTAGGGTATCCGTGGAGACTGGCCCCAGCAGTGCTGGCAGGGCACGTGGCAGGGTGGGGTGCTGTTCTGGGGTTGGGCTGGGACCTTACAGCGGTGACAGCATGGTTCGGCACAGCTGCGATCTGCACCCTGCATGCTCTGGGCAGGGGTGTGCAGGCACCAGATCACGGCTCTGCTCTGGTTCCTCGCTGCAGTGACACCATGGTCTGGAGCCAGGGCAGAGCCACGATCTGTTCCCTACACACTCCTGCCTGAAGCATGGAGGCTGTAGTTCACAGCTCTGCCCCGGCTCTGGACCATGCTGTCACCACTGCAAGATCCCAACCTAAACCTGGAGCAGCTACCTGCCTTGCCAGCGCTGCTGCGGCCAGTCTCCACGGAAACCTCAGGCCCAGCTATCACACTGCAGCTGCTACTGGGGTCTCCATGGAATCTGGCCCCAGCCATGTGGGCAGAAGCTGCTGGGAAATGGAGTCCACTGCTGGCCAGCCGTTGCACTCCCTTGCACTACAAGGACCCACAATGAAGGCATAGCTCAAGAAAACTGATGCTGACATCAACTTCAGGAGCCCTGCTACCTCAACAAAGCAGCAGCCCATTTTGAGGTAAAGCACCTTGTTCTAGCCTATGGTCCATTTTGTGGAAAGACCTGCAACTTCTGCAGACATGTCTGTAGCTCAAGGATTGGACTCAAGTCACTTTGAGATCCATCAATCAGCCATGGTAAATACCATTCTTGAATTTAAGTTCATTCTTGAATTCGATTGTGATCATGAATGGCTATTGTCCTCCCTGCCTGTTTTGTTAATCCTGAATATTATAATTTTCTTGTCTTTGTTTTAAATCCAGGTGTAAAATATCTTCCAGCAACTATTAATGAAGAATAATAGTTGTATTATACTTTCCCAGTAAACTATGATGTCAAAACAAGATCAGTGTAGTGTTTTAATGTTTGCTTTAAAGGTACGTCAAAGAATTACTACATTTGAACCAGTGCAAAAGAGCAGTGTCCAAAATTGGCCATCTTGATTAGACTATCTTTAAATTAGTTTTTGTGTCAGAAGTTACTATCCCACTGGGCCACTACTTTCAGGATCATATGAGACAGTTTATGGAGCAAACAAAATAAGTGTTCATACAAGGCAAAAACATAAGCTTATTTGGATTCTGGATCAAAACTCCATTAGTGAGAAATGTGGATTGCTGAAGCATTACCAAAAGGGAGAAAAGGAAGGCCAGGATCAGAAACAGAAAAGCTCCAACAAAAACAACGATCTTTTTATATAACAAGGGAAAAGAGCATTCACTACTGCTAGCAAGCACATGAGCCTTATCCTGCAAACACACTCAGTAATACTCCCCACCAATTTAAAATAGACTTTTCCTATGAATGGCAGCATAGCAACTTGGCTGGACACTCAGGACACGAGGGTAACTGTGACTTCAGGCTGCTAACATTCTGCTGGCACAGTTTGAATCAACACATGGGTTCTTTTTGCCCCTGCCTCCCAGTCGGTGAATAGATTTGCAGGATAGTTGGTAGTGATCAGTAAAGGTAGAAACAAAGCCAGTTAAAGTGATCTTGTTATTTGCAAATGCCTAAGGAATAAAATAATTGACTAGTGAGTCCACTTATCTTGTGTACTAGTAAAGCAATTCAAGAGTCAAATCTTTGGAGATGCTGTTGGAATCCCTGCCTACAAATGACTGCTGAGAAACACATGGCTTTTGCCTACGCAAGGCTTGAAACAGTTGTCAAAGCTGATGAATAGAATGAAAATGTGCTAAATACATAAACCTGACAGATTTTTTTTAGAGGCCTGTACTTCTAACAGATGTTTATAGAAGAGGACTCCATTGTTGTCCACTATGTTATGTTATGCCATGTAACATGTCTTATGAATAATACTTATTGATTTAAAAGATACATATCTTTAAGAGAGAAAAACATCAATTTTATTTTATTTTATTTTATTTTACCATCTAGAACAAAGTAAAACTTTACTCTTGTAACAGGTTAATTTCATCATTGAAAAACCTGGCAGCAATCTCATTCCTCTCACTATATTTCTAAATCCATTTCAGTTTGTGGTACAAGACAATGTGGTCCAATTTGTAATTGTAACAGAATTTCTTTAAATTGATGATTATTAAAAACCAGTCTTACCTCAATCAGAGCCTTTTTGCTTAGCAAGTGGTCTCAGACTCTTTGGAGCAACATAATTTGTAAAAAAGGTAAATGTCAGTACTTTGATGTTCATGTTCATGGGGTAAGAGACTCACTAAAATTCTTACTGGTGTTATCATCTGCATGCAAAACTGACCAGAGGCTTTAATCAGCAACAACAACCTGTTTTTATGTCTGGACTACCCTACAATGTCTTGAGGAGTTTTTGTGTTGATGTATACACAAATAACCCTTTTGTCCTCTGGAACAATCTTGATAAAAAATTATCTACAAGATACTCTTTCCTAGATGTTTTGAAGACAAGTTTCTGCTTATCACAGGGAAAGTCTCCTATCTGCTAGCACCGCTGTACTACCTCAAAACCCTCAAGTATCTACCTTCTCTGAACCTTTGTCACCAAGAGCCTGCAATTAGTTTAACAAAATTTACTACAATGTCCTTACACTTATGACACCAACAGTCCTTCTTCTGCTTACATCTAGGGGGTTTCAATAGTATCTCTGCATTAGTCACCGAAGCAAATCAGTCTGCAACAAGTCTGACCTCAGTCTTATTTTTAGAAAAATCTTGATAGAAGCTTTGCTAAGTACAGACAGTCAAAAAGTCCAAGGCTGAATTGATTCAGTCTTTGCACGTTAGTCTAAGCTGCAGAAATTAAACGGAGAAACAACTGCACAGACACTACGTTTTGATTCAGGCAATGCAGTCACACACATGCAGCAGCTCAAGCCAGATGCTGGTGGGTGCTAGAACATGACTTGTTACTGCCTCTGAGGTCTCTGGGATTTGCAATCCAGAATCACATTAGCAGGAATCTTCAGTGCTGCTCATCACTCCTCTTCCTGCTTCCAGGTACCTCTGGGATTTGTAGTCCACACTCACAACTAGCAGTAAGTTTTTAGCAGAGCAGAACAGGGCAGCTCTGTACTTGGGGGAAGGGAGGTATAGCCCCCCTCCCTGGCCCCAGGTCCTAGCCAGGGCTTGCCTAGGGGATGAGGGCAGATAGATGTCCAAATGTTCTGCAGGGAGTCTATTCCAGTCCTTGGAGGCTCAGACGGCAAAAAAGTTTTTCCTTATGTCCAGCCTAGAAAGGTCTTGGAGGAGTTTGTGATTGTTTGACCTTACCATCCCTTGGGGCACTCTGGTGAACAGGTGTTCCCCCAGATCCAGATGCACACCCCTTATATACTTATAGGCAGCTGCTAGGTCCCCCCTGAGTCTGCACTTTTCCAGGCTCAAGAGTCCCAGGGCTCTCAGCCTCTATTCATAGGACCTGTTCTCCTGCCCTCCAATCAGAAGTGATCAGAAATATCAATGCCCTGTCAGCACCTCTCCCACCCAATTTAGAAGAGATTTTTTACAAACCAGGTGTACAACAGGTACGCAACAGCAGAACATTGCAATACTACTGTATAATGTTAAATATGATTTGCAATGGCCTCTGTAGCCAAAAGGCACTCTGATATGCTGTTGTAATTGTCTTTGTATCTGGCTGTCCAAAATCAAAAGACATCCTTTTCACTTTATCCTTCCACCTGGCCAGTAATGCTTTCTCCTCTTGAACTCAATATTATGTAAAAGATAGCATGCAGCAGAACCAACAGGAATCATTAGCTCACCGAGATCCACTTGAGTCATGAATCATTGCCAGCATCCTTTCAGTCCACCAAATGCATAGCCAGTAGTCGACCTGCACCTGCTCAGCCAAGAGTTCATTGTGCCTTGTTTCCAGGGCAATGGTTCTTAACCTTTTTAGACTCAATGCACCTGTAGATAAACTTGAGGCACCCCTGGATAAACTCAAGGCACCCTTAGGAAAATGCCAGTTCTTAGTTTTCACTCTTTTTTTTGTTCCCTCAGAATCTTTGATGCCATTGAAATCCCATTAGTGAGAATGGGATGTGAAGGCCTGGGAAAAAGACCCTGTTTTCAGCCATTCCCATATTCCTAAAGATATGAACATCATGTATCTTCCCTAACTAGCCCAACAATTAAATGTGTTCCAGCACTTGTACAAACACAGAAAAGTCCCTCTTGACTCAGAAAGAGAGGCTAGAGGGCCTATTTGGTGGCACATGCATCCTGTCTTTTATGACTTTGGAAATGTAATGTTTCTGATGCTTCACTTCCTTCACATTTTCCTGAGTCACAGTCCTGTGCAGCAGCACATAGTTAATGGCCTTACACACCTAAATGAAACCATAGCTTTTTTTTCCCAACACTGCATTAATTGCCTAACGACTTATAGCAGTCAGGGACTGCAAGCTTCCAAATTATAATCACCATCTGCTTTTCCACTATCGGAGCACTCTCATCCTGGTGTCTGTGCTCAGCACACATTTCCATGAGTGTGACCTTCTGCATATGAAAATTCTGCCGCCTCTGCTGATCATTCCAGATCTGCAACACAACACAAAATCACCACTTAGGCTAGGGACAGACATTACACAAAAACTAGTTTAAATGATCAGAAGCTGGTTTAAACCTGGAACAGAACAGACATTCAGTACACATAAACCACTTTGAAAATGGCCAAAACCAGTTTGAGATAAACCTGGTTAAATGTAGTATCAGACTTCGCTAATTTGGCTCAAACAGGTTTATGAATTGTCTGTCCCAGACCCCGTGCTGTTTTAAGTTAAACCCTCCCACCCCAGTTGGCAGTTAGCTGCTGGCACCCTCCTCCAGATCAGGAGGCACCAGTCGCCCACAATACTTTTGCTGGTAAAGTTTCCTTGGGCAGACAAGGCTGTAGGTGTTGTTCAAAAGGCCCTTGGAAATGCAATGTCTAACTTGTATGAATGCAGACTCTAACCTTTCCCCCTCCCCTGAGGATGGCAATAGGGTTCTTCCTGGGCTCAGCAGGTCTGTCTCAGCACAATCAATTGCATAGGCTATGAAAGAAAAGCCACATATGGTGTGCAAAGGAGGTAAAGGGAATTAATTACCAGTATAGACAACTCTTACTGAATTTCAGGGCATTGAAATTACAAAGGCTGATCATAGGCACTATATATCGAACCTTCTGAGTCATGATTAACAGCAGGCCAATCTGACTTGAAGCTCAGTGTTTACTGAGTCAGCAGCAAAATCTGTGATTTCAGTGAGAACAGAATTAAGCCCACAGGTAAGGAACACAGTTACTCTACCACAGAACCCAATTAACGTGCAAAAATGATAATTTTCCTAAGAGAGACTGGGGCTCCGAAGTTCTGAATGGAGCCCATCTTCCCAGAATAAAACCTTTACACTCTGTAGAATAGTTCTTTTGCAAGTACTTCTAAATTCTCCTCTTAAAAGGATGCTTTTACTTATATTTTTGCAAAGTCTTAACTAACTTACTAACAAATGATTGTTCCTCTGTTAGAACAAAAGAACTGCTGCATTTCAAAGAGTTGTAATAGAAGGAAAGAGTCCTCATTTCTCTTGCTCCTACAGATTTTTCAGTATTTTCAAAGGAACTATAAAAGCCTGAAATCCATAACTTCTGAACTTTTTTTAAACAACTGGAAGAAAGGGGGAGGAGGGAGAGGGGGCAGGTTTCTTGCCTAGTATTTGTGAGAGAGGAGAAAGAAAAACACACATTAAATCCAGAAAACAATTCCATTTATAGGAGAAAACGGGGAAGGCAAAGGTTGTCTTCTGTATCAGAAGGAACTTTGCCAAGAACACTTTCATTCCATTTTAAGAGGGGGCAGTTCAAGCTGTCTCTACAAGCCTGAATCTCCAAATCCCCATGGAGCACAAATGTAAGGCAAAACATAACTTTTTCTCAGTGATGCAGAATTTTTTATTGTTAGACCTTATCATAGGGAGGGAAGTTAGTTAACTATCCATTAATTTTCCTTAATTAAATATTAGGCATATATAGTAACAGGTGTAAATGACTGCACCTCAAATCAAGTTCACTGCCACCCTATGCAGGCGTAATTCCATGGAATGGATTCTTCTATCTTAACTCAGTAATGGTATCACAGATTTAATGTTTGCTTATATTTTTCCTTCTATATAGGAATTTTCATGTTGCATTCTTCTAGCCTAAGCTTCCTGAGGAGTGGGATGCAATGGGTCTAATTCTTACCAAACCTACACCAGTTTTTCCACTGGTATAACTCCAGACATAAATAGCATTTGTTTTAATTTATACATCTATACAGGTTGAATTGGTATACCAATCCATAGAAGTGAGTGCAGTGTGCAAAGACATACCTAAACTTGCCCTAAATGAGCTAGCATGGGCACCAATAGCAGTGTACAGCAGCTTAACAGTAGCCCAGATTATCACATTTTTGGGCTGCAGTATGGACACTGGGTCAATGAGAGCAGAATGAGGCCCTGGTACTTTTCATTTTTTCTCAAAATGTTGCATAGCATTGCCATGCACTGTTAGGGTCCAATTCAGCTTCCACTGAATTCAGCAGTTGTTTCTCTGTTACCTTTAATGTAATTTGGATCAGGCCCTTAAACTATAGCACTTGCAGGAAAAAATTGGAAAATTATTAT
>JAGPOW010003395.1:27963899-27997981 GCA_030014935.1 Caiman crocodilus
TACTGCAGCCCCTGTCACATGGCGAGCACCCCAAAGGTGTTCTGCTACAGGTTATAAAAATATTTATATATTATTTCCATTGTAATAATTCTAACTTGGATATTACTCCAGTGTTGGAGTTGTTTCTATATTTGCCCGAATAAAAAAGTTGTTTTATTTAAAGAGAAATTATTATATATTTATTATTTTCTTGTCAAGGAATTAACTTCAACATAAAACACAAAGGAACTATGATGGTTTCCTATGATTTGTTCTGCGATGGTTAGTTCCAGCCATGGTTTTCCCAGAAGAGTGAGAATTGGGATTTCATTAATAAATATAGTATACTAGCTTGTGGAACCCCAAGGCATGACTGGTTTTTATCCTGTGTGTATATATATATCTGCTTCTGTCCCAAGCTTATTTATATAAAGGCTACTTGCGCAAATGAAAATGCCATCGTTCCAAGTGGGACATGCCAAGCAGTCCAGAAATGTATTGAGTTGCTGTTCTGGCACAATATCAAGACCTCAGTTGTTTTGCACAGAGTCCCCAGCTCATGAAAAGCTCACAGAGTACAACAAATTCCTGTAACAAGCTAGGGCTAAAAAAGCTCAGAAGTGTTGCAGAGTGTTCAGATTAGCAACACCACTGTCAAGGGAAATTTGCCAATTTAGTGGTCACAATTAGAAGAAACTCAGAGTCCTGCACATGGACATATTCACTTTTACATCCAGAACTGCCTGTATGGATACCATGAGCAATTAATATGTTTTAAAATAAACTATTTTTCACTGCTTTAGAAACTACAAATACAGCAACAAGCCCTGAAGTGAAAAACAGGCTGCAGAGTGGGAAACTTACACTCAGGAATGCCTATTGACTCTTGAAAGACACCATGAATGGCTTTGCAGAGAACACTAGATATGCTGTTTAAATCATACAGTTTTAGCCAAGATAAAAGAAATAAATTATACCAAACCTGTTCTCTAATCAGTAATCATCCTCCTTAAGCAAACTTCCTAGTGTAGGAATGATCTCTTACTACATATTTATGTCACCTTGCACAGAAGGGATCCAAGTCCTACCTAGAAATACTGAAGTTTTCTATAATATAAATAATACTCTTCTGAGTGAGGTTGGCATGGCCAATAGTCAGGGTACTTCTAATATGTATATGTTCTAATACAGTGCAACCTCAAGAGTCAGACAAATTCTTGATTCTTTGCAAGAGAGGGAACTTTAGGAAATCTAGCTGGTCAGCTTTGAGAAGCCTTTGCTCAGAGAGTTGATCCCTGGTTTCCTATGTCACTTTATACAGGTATGCCTGCCAACATAAGGTCATATCTAGCTCACAAACTTACTACACCCCGTAGTAGTGCCATCAAGCATTTTCCGTGGTTTTGTGCATGCCACCAACCCAAACTTCAATTAGATATGGTACTTGAGTAAGACTACCCTCTTACTTACACCAGGATTTATATGGACTGTAATGCTGCTGACGACAACTTCATTGCACTCCTGTAAAAATGGTGTTGGGAAGGAAGGAGGTATATCAGGTTCATTTCATATCCACTTTGTTGTGCACCAGGTAGCAGGCTCAGCGCCAGGGCAGCAAAGTCACCCCTAGACAGCTACATGGACCCTGCCTTGCTTGCCCCCTCTGGTTTCTCAGAGACCCACCCTGTTGTCTCTCCTGCCATGCCTTGATGTCATGATTGCACAGGGAGGGGGTTGAATGTTAGGTTATTGCTGGGCTGAGGCTCCTGGCCTTCACCCACTTTAGTCTGTCTGGGCCTCTCCACCTGATGTCCGCTGTCTCAGGACAATAGGCTTCTGGGCCCAAGAGCCAGCCCCGCTGTCATCGCTCTGGGCCCCTTGACCTCTTTTCTCACCCTTGTGGCCTCTGGGCTTGCACCTCCCATCTTTGCTGTCTGATACCACAGTTCTTCCACTAACAGCAGTGCTAGACCCTTCAAAGGGTCTGGGACCTCGGGCCCCTGACACCTTTCTTGGTTGTCTCTTCTTCCCTTATAGCCACAACCCAGCCCTTGTTATTTAAACACAAATTAAAAGATATGAGCTTGTGCTCTCAAACCAATGGTTCCACATCCTGGATAAACACCACACCATGGCAAAAGCTACCACTTACCTTTGTCTGCCTGCTGGTGCAGGGGATTTCTGCAGTTTCCCTGAAGCCTAGAGTCCTTCCTCCTTGTCTAGTCAGCCCCTGCTTCCTGCACCCTGGATTCATATGGAGGGCTAGACTGCCCGCCCTGCATCAGGTCCTGGGCTTATATGCATCTCTCTTCATCACTTGTCCACTATTTCCACCTCAGATGTGTCAATCACTAGCTGCAGCTGGGGTGGGTGGCCATTTTATTCAAGGGCTCTCTGACACTACCAGTGTGTCCAGGAGGCTGGAACCAGCCAGCTCTTCATTGACTCCCTCTCTCCTTTAGTGATTACAACTGTCTCCTCCCACACCTGCTCTGCTGCGTTCCCTGCTTTCTGGTACCACATAGAAACCATATTTATATGCAGTTCATTTGTGAAGCCCATATTTAATTCTTAAGGCACTTAGTGATCCTTAGTGATGGCAAATATTATGCATATGTAAAAAAGTATTACTGATAATGACTATTCTGGTATTATGATAGGAAGGAGTACAAAATGCAGATGGCTGGGGAAGAATTCTGGACAAGAACTCCATTGATAAGTAATTATCAGGTTTTCCATTTTTACTTGTTTTACCCAGATGCAACAAACCCAACTGAAGCTGACCCTGTGATTTCTGGACAGACTGTGGATAAAACAGCTTTCTCCTCATAATCCGATAAACTATAACTATTAAATACTTTCTCAATTTGGGGAGAATATTCACAACTGACAGAAAGAGATTCTAGAAATGCAGAGTCAGATTTTCAGCCATCTGTATAAGCAGATGGAAAATGGACATGGAATTGTGCACATCAGTCCTGATTCAGCGAAATGAATTAATCACTCTGCACACTTCATTAAAGCTTTCAGGGATGGGCCTCAGATTTTATCACACAATTATGGCTGCTCACTTACTTTGCACCCTTGTTTGTGATGGCAAGGTATTGAGGTCTGGTCTACCATATGCCCACAATCCAAGGTATTGCATTTTGGGCCAACAGCAACCCAGATTTCAAAATGAATGCATGTTTAACTTCAAAATGACAGAGAACATATAACTCTTTCATATAAATCTTTGTTGCCGTAGGGGTAAGAGAGACCACTGCTAAGGAATTCAGACATATGGTTACTAACTGGGTACCTTGGCATTGTCCCTCAGCACTGATCTAACCCTTCAGATGAGGTTTTAGTTTGAGTTTACATCACATGCATTCTTGAACCTTGCTCAAGTTAGCAACTGTTAAGAATTGCTGCAAATCTTTCATTTGTGTTCCATTAACTACAATGAAATAGATATCATAAGTCTGGCAGAACCACAATAGAAAGTCTCTAGTGTACAAAGAAACAGAGAACAAAAACAATTTGTCTCCTAAAAAGCTCAATTTGTTCTCTCGTATCATCTTACCTGTCCAAGGTACCCACTCTGGGTGCCTATACATGTGCACCAACGCATTCTGATTAGAATGCATCAGATTTAATCGAGTCTGCTGGAGTGTTCTAATAGAATGCTCCAACAAGCTGCAGCATCTCATGTATTCAGGGTTCCACATTTCAAAATGGCCACAGGTGTGCTTTAACTAATCAGTTCAACAAGCTTCAGGTAAAGTGCCCCTGCTGCCATTTTGAAATGTGGGATGCTGAATACATAAGACACTGCAGCATTTTAATTAAAATGTGATCCCCCCTCCTTTCCCCACACACACATTGGGACATATATATGGGCACCCCATTCCAGTAAACAGTATTAAAAATGCAACAGATGTCCGAAGTCAAGATGGATTCAAGCTGCAGAATTCATATCCTGACTTCAAGCACTTCATAGTTTTGAAATATTCACAGCTGGGGCATTGTTTCAACCCATTTAACATACACAGAAAATCTGTAAACCTTGAGTTTAGCCCTCATAAGCACCAATCACTGCACAGGCTCACATCTTGAGCCAGATTTGGATTAAAATCCCCACTTCCAACACACCAATACACACACATATTTTTTGGATATTTTAACCTCTGTGTTAATTCAAACCAATCAAGAATCAGAAGGAAATTATATTTAGTTTGTTAGAGAAGAGATGTATGATATTGTTTGGAAAATATGTAACAGTGCCCAACAGTCTCAAAGTTACAACAACATAAAAAACTTTTATAATGAGGCCTACAGTTATTTGCTTCTGAGGAATACAAAATGATATGACTTTCTTGCTGCAAACTGAAACTGAGAATTCATAAGATATTGAAAAGAAAAGAGATGATGTTTAAATCAGGAATGTTTCATGCCAATAAAGCTTTATAAGGCTCAAAAGCTAGAAAATAATAAAGGCTCAATAAGGCTAAAAAAATAGAAGGTAAATAAAATAACCCTTTATAATCCTTATGACTTTAAAAGTAAATCTCATTATTATGGGGGGCTGAATATCTAATGTTTGAGGTTAGCATTGTGTGTATGTGTTATAAGTAAAACTAGGAAGAAAAGACTGTTTAGGTCCCTTCAGGAAAGTTGCAAATATAACTGCCTCTTTTGCTCTGCTTTGCATAGAACAGGAAAGCCTATGTTATGCACTTAGCACTGTTGCCTACTGTATAGAGAAATACAATTTCAAAATAATTATTCCAGAATATCAGTTTCAATACATTTTGAAGCATAGACAGTCCCATAGGCATGGTGGAATGGAGCCAAGTAGGAGCACAGAATGGGCTCTTAGGCTGGATTACTTATTTTATCACAAGAAATGCAGAACAAATATAAAACCACTATGATAGTTTGTATGCAGGACACAGAAGTGTGCCACAAGTCTTAGAGGTCTTGGTTTCTGAATTGCCTCACTGCATACAAAAAACCCAGAGCCATGGGCATGCATACACATTTCTCCAATGGACAAAACGAAAATTCCTGGCATTTAAAAGTGAATTATTTGGGCATGATTCTGCTATCAGTCTGCATACAACTTCAAATGAGTTAGTTTATTATTACTTATCTTTGCTATTATAGTAGCACCTGGAATTGTTCACTAGATCATGATACTTTTGTGTTAGTACTGCATAAGTGTATATAAGTAAGCCAGACTCCCTGCTCCAGGAAACCTACAGTAGGAAAGTTAAGACTTGACAAGTGAGATGAGTGAAGGGGGAGAATAAAGTACCACAAATAATGCGGTTTTTAAAACACAGGAAAGAAGTATGAGAAATTTTTATCAATCAGGAGCAATGATCAAAACGTGCTATCTGCCTGGACTTGAAAGAGAGCAAAATAATGGCTTTATAGGTTTTGTTGGGGAACATTCCTAAGAAAAAAGGAATTATGCTGAAGATAGCATGAAAGCATTTGTAGAAGAAAAAGACATGCATAACTGAAGCTGGGATCATTGACAAAGTTAAGGTAAGAGACAACCAAGGGGGAGCTGGATGGACGTGTCAGGAAAGTCTAATTAATAGAGGATTTGGACAGTTAGGACAGGAACAGAGAGTGTTCCCAGAAAAAAACAAAAGCAAGGAGGGATCATATTATACTGGTGCTGCCAGCTCTCAGAATTTTATTCCCTTAATCCTTCTCTACTCTTGTCTTTCCCTTAAGGCCCCAAGTTATTGAAAATAAACATATATTTTTAGACCTCATTGCTGCAAAGAAAAGCTGGAGCACATGAAGCTACATATACCCAGTGGCTCAAAAACTAGAAGGTAAATAAAATACCCCAATATTTATTATTGTTTACAATCCTTATGACTTTAAAAGTAAATCTCATTATTATGGGGGGCTGAATTCCTAATGTTTGAGGTTAGCATTATTGAACTGACAGAAGATTGAAAAAAAAATTCAACAACCAGATTCTGCAACACTAGCTTTTTTTGATCAGTACTACTTAGTCAAGCAAATACCAGAATCACTTCTGTAAACCTACACACAAAAATCAATATAAGAGTTGTAGACCCTGGCCTAAAATTAAACTAAAACAATGAATATTAATCACATAAAATCATGTTGTTCAAGCTTAGTAATGATGAGACTCAGTCAGAAAAACCCTATTAAAAACTGGTTAAGAAAGTCCTGCTGGTCTCAGTGTATTGGAACGCTGCTCTTTCCAGGAGCTGTCTGCTCCCAGCATGAATTGTGCAGATGAGAGCTCATTGACACAATGGTTTCAATATTTTCTGCTAAAAACCAATTAAGAAGGAATTCTGTGACTGAGAAGTTCCCTGTTTATGTTTCAGTGGCATATTATAAATAGGTTATAAATCCCTGTTAAATGTTTTCAGCATGTGGAAAACACTGAGTTGGCCTCTGCAGTTGACGTTACAAAATGCCCTTTCTTTGCAAGTCTGGATGCCTTCATTTTCTAGCAGGTACTCCAAGTTTTTATTTCATTTATCAGAATATGATAATAGCTGAAGATGAGGGAGCAAGTCTTCCACAAGTAATACAGAATTCATTTTCCTGAACCCTAAAGAACAAAACACTCAGTTGTAAGGAGAGCATTCGTTAGAGACAGTCTTGACAAAATTTTGTCAAATGTGAGAAACCTATTTTTCATATCCAAATTAACTCAACACTCCTTACCATTTAAAGGTGTAGAAAACTGTCCGAAAGAAATTCAAACATCGCCACAACTACTGTACATGTCATAGACAGAGCTGGTGGCATTACCTACATTTCATTTTTTTTTTTCCATTCTCACCCCTATTTTCAGTTTTTGTTTTTTTAATAACTTCACCGGATGTCAGCAGGCTGAAATTTTGTACACTAGGAGCCACATGCTGAATTTGTTTTATTTTTAAAATTTCTGCAAAAAAGGAGTCCTTCACTTTTGAGAATGAAATATATATAATATTTTGTTTCTTCAGCATTAAAATAATCTTATACCTGTTCCACTGAGAACCTCTAGGGAGCCCAGGTTTTTCAACAGTTTTCAACAGAAAGTCAACAGTTTAGTGGCCCTTGTGTCAAGGTTATGTCTTTTAATGTTCTTAAGAATATTGAAAAATGTCCCAAGTTCAGAGTTTCTGAACACCTAGTTCACATGTGTGCAATAGAGACTTGCGAGGGTAGCCCATAACCACCCATCTGTGCTGAGTATGCTCCAGCTCATAGCTGTAACAGCTGAGCAGGACTTTCACTGCAGTTGCTTCTCTTGCCTGCTACACATTCTGTGGTGCCAAATATAGGAAAGGAGATTGGGACTGGCTGGTCAACAAAATAGGGACCAGGAGCTTCAGGGGGCTGGAAACTGAACTAGAGGGATGAGATAGACAGGGCCTGGAAGCTCTGGGAAGGAAAAACTGCGATAACATGTGAAATGGAGGGAGGATAAGACAAGACCAGATCCGGCTGGCATATAGAGGGAAAGACTGAGGCTGGGTCTGCAAGTACATTTGGACTTAGATAAGGAGCCAGGACAGAAGATTTGGAATGAGAAGAAGTGGGGGCAGGGGGGAAAGAGTCAAGGACAAATTGGAGGGGATAGGGCAGAAGGGGTGGAACAAGACACGGGTTTGTGCCTATAAAGACAGCCATCCAGAATCTAGAAGACAACCCAAGGTTCTTGAGTTTCTCCAGTCCTCCACCGTCAGCAAGTACCTGTGAAGCCCACCAGCAAACTGTATGGCAGATCCCCCTACTGGCAACAACCTACTACTGCTAATGGTTACTCCAACAGTACAAATGGCAGAGAAGCTGAAGGTGTTAACCCAGATGATAACGCACGTGGGAGTCATGATGATTCCACATAGTGGAATCCCTACCCACCGGTTCGCTTTACGAACCCAGAGAGTTACGTTCAATAAACAATGCTGAAGGGGTGCTAAGGCCGCAAAGACCAAAACTCAACAGTTACGAAGTACCAGAAAGAAAGCTGTCTGTATAGAGGGAGGAGGTTTCTGTACCTTATGCCTGACAAAAAGCGAAACATCTCTGTGTCTGGGTGCCCGTGTTTTTGTAAGTTCAGCAGTAGATGGCGAGTTCCTTTGACCTGCCATCTAATTTTTGGATTCCCTGAAATCACATCTTCAAACTTTGCTCCACAGTCAGAAGAGAAGGAGACTTACTATTACTTTTAACATGAAAGCTAAGATTCTCACCTTGTCCTCTTCCTGGAAGAGCTGGGGTTTTAAGAAAAAACAAACAAACAAACTGGAATATTGTGAGAGTTACAATAAAATGGGGAGAATAGGCACTTTTAAACAAGTCCCCCAAATATCCTTTTCAGGGGTCTTAAATGAGGAGAGCACAATCTATTCCTCTGTATAGATCCACATGTCCCCTCACCCCTATTTCATCTAGTGGGACCTCACTTTTATTACTGTAAATTAGTAGCAACAGAGATAAGATAATAGACTGTGTTATTAATGACAAAGAAACAGTTAATCGGCCATGTTTAAAACTTCACATGTAATTCCCCCTTTCCAGGCTCTATTTTTGAGTCCCTGCATCCTATAATTGGCCTTTCACAGGCATGTCTGGCTCAGACAAAATCATTATGTTCCATACAGCTCTACCCATTACAGGAAGCCTGCATCACCCCTCTTCCCACAAGCACTGACTTTCAAAGGATCATAATAAGATAAAGATTAATAAATAAAATGCCCCAGAGGAAACCTGACATATTCAGCAGCATAGAAGTCAAACTAAATAAAAGAATGGTGAGTCTGTTTTCTCCTTTCTTGAAGACTGTGGGAAGCAAAAGGAGAAAAGGAACATGTCCATTTT
Organism: Caiman crocodilus; assembly: GCA_030014935.1. Classification (NCBI taxonomy): domain Eukaryota; kingdom Metazoa; phylum Chordata; order Crocodylia; family Alligatoridae; genus Caiman; species Caiman crocodilus. The sequence goes on from JAGPOW010003395.1 coordinate 27,972,735, forward strand.
CTGAGCTGAACAGTGTACAGTACCAGGAAAGAAGGGGGAAGCTATGGCTGAGAAACTGCAACATGCAAATGTCATGAGCTGGACAGTTATTTGCTGATCTTTGCCAAAGAAGCTTTACTATAGTTAAAAGTCACCACATTAAGGCATGTAGTAAGGTAAAAGTATCCCACTGCTATGCTCCCAGCATAAGCTCGATAGGCTGGTCTATATATTTAGAGTGGCAGTGATAGATCACAGTCACCAAAAATAAATCTGTCCATGTAATCCACGCTATGATATATATCTTATTTGCACTCATTACATTTGGGGCCAAACTGAGACATTTCTGGCGCACCAAAAATTACCCTTGTAGGAAAGTCCCATCAAATTTAATAGAGAACAACATACCTATATGATTTTGAGTAATTTGGTAGAATTTAGTAGGAAGTAAAAATTGATTCTTCAAAAAAAGAAAAGAAAAGAAGAAGAAGAGATCCTACCTCTGGAGACTCAGACAGTACTTTGAGCCTATCCAATGAGGGATGGCCACCAATATGAAGTTCTCTGGCTTAAAGGGATTGTACCTCCCCTAAAGAAGGGAATGCTGATACTATCCTACAGGTTGACAGTCCAGGGCACAGCAGAGATGGTCTCTGTCCAAGAAAGCTGGAATTGAGATCTACAGACACCCTCCCCCCTACCACCTGCACACACACTCCTTGGAGAATCCTTCCTTCTCTGCAACTACACTAAATTCCCTGATGCACAGTCTCCTGAATATGGTGGAGAGTGGAAACAAACACTAGGCCTTACTGGCTAGGGATAGACATTTAAAAAGCCTGAGCCTGAATTGATTCAGTCTTTACAGGTTAGTCTAACCTGCAAAGCTTGAACTGATTTGGAGGTGGACAGACATTCCCATAGAGAGCAGCTATTCTCCACCCCCCTGCTGATAACAGAGCACTGAATTACACAGCAGGGAGTTACATAGACAGTTGTTAGCATTTATCAGCCCATAAAACAAAACAAAGCCTCTCTCACTAGTTCAAGCTCTTCTTAAACAACCTTTTCCAAGGAAGGAATGGAGGGACATTATCAACTACCTGTTGATTAGCTCCAAAAAGCCCTAAGATGACACTGTCCTTTCTGCCTTTGTCCCATCTGCAACAGCCTGGACCATAACCAGCACGTGGTATGCTAGCTAATGCTAGAAGGTGTCTGTGTAAGGCAGAGGGGAAGGGGGAATCCCTGATTGAACAGGGAGTAGAGGAGAGTGGGGATGAGCAGGAGGAAGCCAAGCACATGCAGCTGTACCTGAAGTCTGCCGGAGCTGCAGCCAGGGAGCAGAGGAGCAGGGCCAGCCCTGCTGCGCTGAAGCAGAGAGCAGAGCCCCATCCAGCAAAGCATCTAGGATGCTGGAAGACTCTGGTTTAACTTAAACCAAGAAGGGGTCTGGGACAGACATTGTATAAACCAGTTTGACCCAAATCAGTTAAGTCTGATACTATGTTTAACCAGGTTTATCTCAAACCGGTTTTAGTCATTTTCAAACTGGTTTATGTGCACTGAACATCTGTTCTGTTACAGGTTTAAACAAGTTTCTGATCATTTAAACCTATGTGTAATGTCTGTCCCTAGACCCTGAGACTCTGGATGAGAGTTATCCTTGACATTGACAGGTGTGTGCTAAGCCAGAGCTTAGGGTATGTGTGGTACTGAGTGAGCTGCAATAGCCGCTTCCAGAGCTGTTGGCATTAGTGATGATGGCCCAGCATTGACAGATTCAATGACAGTTTTCTTACTGTTGGAAAGTTAAAAAAACAGGCACGGAAAGTTCTGCTGACTTGAAGTTGGGCAAAGGCACTAATCCTAGCATTAAAGTCATTTCAGACCAGACAAAGAAGTGCTCTGTTCCTGCATGGAAAAGGAGCTCTGACCAAAAAATAAATCTGAAAGGCTGGCTTTGGAAAAGCCTTGAACTAAGTATGCCTATCCTTTTGAAACAAGCATAAACAGGCTTGGCTCAAGAATAACAATCCAGGGAATGGCATGCTGAGGCACATGTGATAGCAAGAATCCACTCACATAGCACATGGCTTAAACCTGCTCTTTCGGATCCAGGTCAGAAAGAAGGATCCCAGAAACACAGCAAAAAAACAGGAATTTGAACTGTACAATGAAAGCAAAACTACAGTGACCTAAAACCAACTTAAACTGGTTGCTGTTGCATAACAATAAGGAACTTGTACTTAAAAACAGAACTCACTCGCTGTTTGGCTAGAAGGGAAGTCCTATATATACTGTGAGCTATGAGTAGGAAGAAATTGGAGACCATATTTAGACTTACAAGCCTGATTCTTCACATTTTGTTCTGGAAGGGGGAGGAAGTCACATGGCCCCAGTAGGTACTTCTTTTTCTTGAAGGTTCCCAACACTTAGCTGCTTTAGGAGGAGAAGCTCACAAGGGGAAAATGCAAAGGACACCTTGACAAAAAAACAATAATTATTGATTCTGTTTGCAATGGGACACTGTCTTGCAGCCAACACTTCCCCACACAGCAAAACAGCTTGTGTTGCCCTAGTCAGCATATATAATGTCAAAGTATAGAATGGCTGCTTGCTGCTTGGCGTTTGCCTTTACTATCATTTCACAAAACCCATTTACTTGTTGTCACTTTGGAAAGTGCTGGAGAATACCCACGAGTAGTATTACATAAAACCAATTTCCATTTGTTCCATGGCAACCCCCACATCAGTTGTGAAAGGACCTACATTTACAAGCTGTATTCTGGCCTCCATTTCTTCAGTGTGAGAGTGAGAAAACAGCTGCCTATCACCCAGACAGCTCTGCGCAGAGATGCGAGAAAGCTAGGATAGAGAGATACTCAGAGAGATTAAGTGGTTGTCTCCACAATTTAAAATCTAAACATTCGAAAGCCCCGTGCTTCATGGAAAACCAATTAATAAAGAGAGAGGAACAGGAGGACTCAGCCTTGCAGAACTTTACTGAACTGAGCAGTCTTTGCTCATGCTGAAACTCCCACTGGAACCAGCGTGACTCCCTACATGACTCACCCTTATTCGCACAGGAACAGCTTCACGCTGTAATTTAAGTATAATTTTTTTCTTTTGATAAAATAGCCTCTTTTTTTGGATGACAGGAGATATTTATTTTTTTATGTTTCTTATGAAATAGACAAAAAAAAGTCTCCTATTTTTTGCTTTTAGTGCCTTTGACATGACTTAAAAAGGTAAACAATCAGAACACTAGCACACCTACCAGCAGCCTCCAACAGCAATCATGGGGGATTCAGCCAGTGGCAGGAGAGAGTGGGTTTGCAGGGAATAGATAACTTTAAGCTGCAGTTAAAAAAAAACAAAAAACAACTCCAATAGGACAAGAATACCTCATTGATTTTTCACTATTCTGCAGCAGGAAGAATTCCAGCGTGCAGACCCACAGACTCTCTGCACTTTGTAGAAAAAGAGCTTACTCTTATAGCAATGAGAAAGAAAAATCAATACTTAGCATATCCAAAATGTTAAATGGGTTGCAGTCATCAATAATTACCCAGAGATACCTATTCTGACTATGTGTATTACTCTTATTACACATTTTAGTAGGGCATTATCTTTTTCTTATGCAAGTGAAGCAATAGGAAAGGTGTTATAAGCCTGTCTCTTCCAGGAGACTGACCAGATTCTAGAGTATCTTCAAAAATGGCGCCATGGGTTGTGAATGGACAGGAAGGATCAGAATGCTCCCAGAGCTACTGCAGTGCCATGCAAACTTGTTCTGTTACAGTCCACAATTATGCACTCCATTGTAATTTTGTCACCCACCACTTTTACATTTTCCAGTGCATACAGCATACCAGTTACCTATTGTGGTGACAGCTAGGATGCCAGGCATCAGAACATTTAATGTCATTTAAAAAAAATCAAAAATAGATTTTCAATAAGTCAGTGAAAAAGACAAGATTATTTAAGAACAAGCCCATCCCCTCCTTTTTCCTGACTGAACTGTCATCTTTAAAATCTGCATTTTTTTAATTTCAGTTATGAGATTTCTCAGTGGCACTGTGCAGTAGTGACCCACCATACCAGTCTAACTTAGATCAGATAATAGAGCCAAACATTTGTTATTTTACATGAAACTCCATTGAAATTAATGCAGAATTTCAATTTAGACCTGTAGAATACCTCTGTCTTGCTGTCTAACTTAACTCTCTCAGTTAACTTGTCCAAAATGCCTTCCTGGGCAGCCTATAACTGAAAGCATACCAGAAGTTGCCACATCTGCTCTACAAGATTCTGGAAGCAGAGACATGGAGAAGATGTTTGCATTTGTAACACTTTATTTCATATCGTAGACCATTTGCGATGGCAGTTCCCCTGTTATTATCTATTTGTACGGCACCTACCAGAACTGGATCCCAAAGGTGATCCCCACAAGTTACTGTAATCATATTATTTAGCATTTATATTGTTGTAGCAGTGAAAGACCTCCAAAAAGTGCTAAGTACTGTACACATCTAATATAATACAAGGCTTAGCCTGTCTGTCTGTGTGTCTGTCTGTCTGTAACACTTTTGGGCAACTGCACATGTGCTGCCAAGAGGGCGGGCAGCGATTGGCTGCCCAGCCCAGGCTGCATGGGTCCAAATTTGAGCCACTGCCAGGGAAGTTTGTGGCAGCAGCGAACGCACTCTGGCCACCTGAACAGCGGGGCTTCCCCATACCTCCCTGCCTGAAAGCGAAGGGGGGATCACAGTGGTAGTGCCCCCTGCTGCCCAGCCCCACCACCTCCCAGAAAAGCCAGAAGGGAGGGGGAGGTGGTGGGCAGGGCAGGAGGGAGGCAGAAGCAGGCCAGGTAGACACAGAGGAGGGTGGGGTGGGGTAGAGCAGGCCCAGACCCAGAGTGCTGGGGAGGGGAAGGGGGGAAGGTAGAGCAGGCCTGCACCCAAAGTGCTGGGGGAGGAGTGTGGAGCCATTCGTGGGGCTCCATCCCTACCCACCCCTCCCCCCTTGTCATTCTTAATGGGCAATTTGCTAGTATATAATAACAAACAAAGAAGAAACACAGACTACAAAATACCTCCCAGACATCCTACACAGAGAACCTGATCCTCTTACCTGTAATAATATTCTACCTCAGATGTTCATATTGAAATTAAAAATCTTAAAAAAAGTACTTTGAGATCACTATTTATTCTAGGGAAGAGAAAAGCTATTTTTAAATATCTAATTAGTCACACTCAAATAATCATAGCATTACTAGGATATGCAAAGTTATTAATATTATGCAAAATACTAGATACTTCTGACATTATCTTTTCTTTTTCTGTAGATAGACCAGAGTTACATCAAACAATAATTTACCATGTAAGCCCCTTTTTAATATGGTAATTTTACCTCTGTTATATAAAGCAATTAAAGGCATAACTCTAGGCATTTTACAGCAGCAAAAAATGTGGTCTCACTATATTAGGAACCTAAAGTAGCTCCACTTCTGCTATTAGTTACTACAGAAAGCAGATCACAGCTCTGGGTTTTAAATCTCAGGCACATTAATCTGCAGAGCAAAATGTTACTGTCTAGGGTTAGGCCCCATTGAAGCCAAGAGACAAACTACAGGTAAGTACATAATGTTGCTGTCTAGTGCCTGCTTTTTGACTGTATCATGTACCACAATAGCAAACATGTTAGAGACATTTATGGACTTTTTGCCTATTCCCCTTGTCAAGGAGACAAGGTGATGACTGGGATCTGGGCACAGTGCTAGCTTCACTGTCCTTGTATGCAGACAGGCTTTACATTTATAAATTTAGGCCCTGTCTGGTACAAAGGCACCAACAGGGATGTATCATTTGATTTAGCTGCTTCTTTAGGGCTCAGGGCCTAAACACTCAGGGCCTGAAACCATTAACACCAAAAATAAAACATATACTGCCACAAGCAAATAGGTATACAACTTCTCTGAAGAAAAGCAAACACTAGCTGCAGAGAAAAGGCAACATATTAAGGCCTAAGCAAGGGTAGACAGAGAGCACCCAGGGAAAAATGCCCTTCTTCAATCAAAGAGCAACTACAATGTATAGCAGAAATCAACAAAACTGTGACAGAATCACTGCAGAGGATGTTTAGAGACAAGCCACATCTGCAAGGGGCATACTCTAGAACAGTGGTTTTCAACCTGTGCTGTGTCTGTGGTCTGCAGACCCCTGGAGGTCCACAGACTATGTCAAAGGGGGTATACAAAAGATGACTACAATCAATCAAAAGTCTGTGAATACCCACACTTCCAATTCAAAGGGGTCCACATTTCCATTCACATTTTTTAGGGGTCCAAAAATGAAAAAGGTTGAAAATGACTGCTCTAGAAAACAGGTATAAAAGGAGGAATTAACAAGATGATAGTTCCTGCTGTAAAAAAGCAGTAGAAAAAAAAATATGTTAGAATTGTATACCTTGCAGGGAATAGTCCTAGACAGCCAAGGCTGTAATCCCAGCAGGCAGGAGGCCCTATGTAAGAATCTACAGACACTGGGGGCTTGAGGATTCAGTCAAGGCCCTCTGGGTTTCTTCTTTGGATAAAGAGGAAACCAAGCTGAAGTCACCAGCTGTCCATTCTTTCTCCAGTGAGCACCCTGCACTATGGGGGTTGGGGTGCGGCAGGGAAGAAAACTAAATGCAGTAGATGCAGAACATTGGATGATCTCAACCCTGCACTACCCAAAGACAGGAAGAAAAGACTAAGCCATGCACCCATCACTCAGAGCTGTGGGGTTCTTGGTGAAGAGGCCATTCTGCTCCCATTCAAAGTCAAATTGCAAAACTCCCACTGACTTCAGCGGAGTCAGACTTGGGCTTTAGAAAATTCCTGCAATGGGTAGGTGGCCCATCAAAGCCCACTCACAAGCCAACACAATGATTATGCGATTATAGTCTCATTACATAGCCTCTGTGCAAATGATCAGGAAAATGATTGGGTGAAAACTGCTATCCATAGGCAGTTGACATACGAAGAAAATAGGGAATGTTTACATACCTGAGTAATAGTAATCATTTGTCCTTATCTGGTTTCCTGTTAAGCATTCCTCTTTGCTGCCTTGACTGCTAGCTACTCCAGGCTGCATGATTTGCTGTTCTCTGTACAAGACACTGGTGCCAGTTACTGACTCTGGTGCCTTTTTACTTGCTGGCTCCTGTCCTCACATTTCTGGTGATGCAGCAGTGTTCAAGTTGATTGTTATTGCGCATTCAGTTGAATGCCTGGGCAAATAGGATGGTAAATATACTATGCATGTGTCTATAGCTTTGCTTGAATGCCTGTTTATAGCATTATGGTGAAGTTAAGTGCACTGATAATATGTACCAGTCACTTTTTCAGCTATTAAAGGTCACGGGGTACCTGTAAAAAAGGTTCTGAGATCAGAATGCCTCCCTCCTTCTCATGTTTATATTTGCAATCTCTAAGCATAACTGGATCCTCTGAAAGATGGGGGAGGAGGGGATTTGTAGGCAACTGTAACATTTCTTTCTCATTTCTTTAAAGTGAAATTATTAATGTAAACAAACTTGGAAAGTTAAGGTTTTCTGTGTATCCAAAGAACAGGACTAGAATGGCAAGGGACAGGCCAAGGTTTCTGCTCTTTGGGACACATGCACACCCCCCTTCTGTTCTAGCAGTGAAAGACTAGTAAAATTAGTCATAGCTAGGGTGGCTGTCATAGAGGACAGTCCAGTTGTCCTCTATCCTTTGTTCATACAAAACCGTATGCCTTTATATCCTCTATTTTTTCTCTTCAAGAGAAAAATAGAAGACATAAAGGAATCCAGTTTCATATCAACAGAGGACAGAACAGCAGAAAACCAGAATGTCCTCTATGATGGCCACCCCAATCATAGCCCATTAGCAGGGTGGAGACTGTTGCCAGCAGAGATGAAGCACAGAGAAGCAGCTCCAACCTGAACATTGTAAAACTCACCAAAAACAAGCAGTCCTCAACTTACAGCATTTCGACTTACGGCGATTCGCACTTGTGACGCTCTGCCATTTACACCCATGTTATTACTTACAGCGCTGGATCCTCGCACTTATGGCACTAAAGGGAAATTTACAATGAGAAAAACAAACATCCCTGAATCAGTTTCTCAAAAAGCCATCAAGTGGCCCTAAGTCTCCCTAAAAATCTCCCCAAAGAAGCCCTTCTGAATTCCATGACCCTGATGATGGTGTTCCTTCACCTTCTGATTAAATAAAATTGTATGCGATTAGTTACTGTATTGCCCTGTTTAACCGATTTATATACAGTACAATTTAGAAAGCTTTGTACTGTACAGTGTATATCATTTATAGTTGATTAAATAGTTGATTTAAATATGGTGTTTATGGTCATTTCTATAAAAAGTTGGGCATCAGGCCCTTGGTCAGGACAGTAACCCTCTATTATAACATTGTTTCTATGGGAAAATCAGATTTGACTTACCTCATTCCGACTTACAATGCCTTTTCCAGGAACGTAACCTGACATAAGTGCAAGGACTGCCTGTGTAACAGGAAGTGAATTTGTATTCTCCAAGACTTCAGGGACTTTGCCACTCCATTTTGCACAGGTAAACAGGAAACATCCAGCCCGGCTGTTAGAGGTAGGGGAAAAATGAAGTAGCTCCATCTTCCACAAGTCCCAGAAGTCTGGCTACCACTGTCATACTGCCCCTTGGAAATACCAGTTGAAAAGAAAGGTGACACTGAAAACTTGTTAAAGAAGGTACTTTGCCTCAGAGTACTAAGATGGACTCTCCCAAACCCTGCCTTCTCAGAGGCAAAAGTAGAACTGGTTCCTGGAAAGCTGTCAGCCAGATTTTCAAGTCTTTCCAGAAAGGAGCAGTTATGATGTGGAATCTGAACTTAAAGAAGCAAGGAAGGTTCAAGTAAGATGTCTAGAACTGCAAAAAATCATTTAACAGATACAGTTATTTGCAGAGAGAAAAATTGGAAACACTTAAGAACTAAATCAGAGAGGGAAGTAAAGAGAGAATGGGCCAGATCCTCAACCCTACTCTGACCCCTTTGCACTACACAGAATCAGAAGGGTTGAAAGGTGGCATAATAGTACCTCCTCCTCTGTCCTCTGACAGTTCATTGATCATCTTCAGCTGAGGTTCTGTTTCAATATCCATATCTTTAGAATTCCTGACAGCAAGGAAAGGAGCTCAGACAGACTTGCCTCTGAATTCGTGAAACTGAACACCACATATGCTCCCAAATAAATGGAAATGGGTCAATGGTCCCTACATTAAAAAAAGAAAAAAAAAGAAATCGTGAAATAGAAGCCATTCTTTCATTGATATTTTAATCTGATACACTTGACCAGTAGAGAAATTTGAAAGCAGACACCACTATAAAGGCATCTTCCCTGACCTGAGCACTATAACACAAGCCCATTGGCAAGTCTGCACCTTTTAAACAGGCACCTGATGAAGTAGCAGTGGAAAAAACAATATTATCCCTCCCCAGAATTCTGAGTTAGTTATGAAAAAAACTATTTCTTAAGAGATATTAGTTCATTGAAGGCCTTGATTTTAAAAAGTTATTAAGTCAACTGTTCAGTGCTCTTGAATTTCAGAAGAAGAAGACTAATATTTTTACACTAGCAAATTGCCTGTCAAGAATGACCAGGGGATGCGGGGGCAGACAGGGACAAAGCACTGCCACTCACCACCCCACACTGCTGCCACCATCCAGGAGTGGAGGGAGGCGGAGTTGCTTGCCCTGTCATCCCCTCCATCCCCCTCCACCAGCACCCCATGCCACCACCTCCAGCACCACTGGCCTTGCCCCCCACCCATCCCAGCCCTGCTCCTCAGAGGTGGCAGAGCACTGTTATGACAACAGGGATGGAGAACTGGGGCAAGACTAGCAGTGCTAGCCTCCCTCCCAACCCGCTCCATCCCCACTATCATGGTGGTACTCTGCACTCTAATTGGTTGCTTCACTAACCAGTCAGAGTGCTCCAAGAGCGTTACAGACAGACAGGCAGGCTTAGCCCTTTATTATATAAAAGTGGCTAATTGCCTGTCAAGAATGATGGGGGGGAGGGAGAGAGTGGGCAGGGACAGAGCGCTGCCACCCACCACCCCAATCACCAATGCCTCTCAGGAGTGGTGGGGTGGGGAGAAGCTTGCCCTGCCATCCCCTCCATCCCTCTCTGCCAGCACCCCATGCCACTGCTGCCTCTAGCACCGCTGACCTCACCTCCCACACCGCTCTATATCCTCCATCCCTGCCATCATGGCAGCTCTCTGGTTGTTTCACCAACCAATCAGAGTGGTCCAAGAACATTATGGACAGATAGACAGATGGACTAAGCCCTTTATTATATAAGAATTTTATTTGTTGTCTACTTAAGCAGTATTTTGATCCCATTTCCATTCTTTGCCATAGTCTCCATGCCCACAGAATGATAGACAGTAGCTATATCATATCCTACTTTTTTCATAATTTAATTCATTATTGCATTAGAATGGCAATAGACACAAGTAGAAGCTGTTATGGGAATTTCTGTGGGCTTTAATTAGATTTTGTTTTTCATAGAGCCTAGTTTAACATTTGACTCTCTGTACTGCAAAAAAAAAGTGTCTCTCTTTTCTGGGAAAGGATATTTGCCAAGTTACCTGACTATTTATATTTGTGCCATCTGGATTTGACCCGTGCTCCTTATTTTATTATATTTGCTGTTCTATTCTTTTTTCTTCAAAAAGATATTTTATACTTAGTTGCTTCCAAATCATTAAAGGATATTCTTTCTAAAGAGAATGCCAATTACTATCGCTTGTGGTGGTGTTTTGTAATATAACCCTCTTCTTACTAAGGATTGGCCTGGGGATCCTTAGCTCATTTCACATATGTCACCATACAGCTACTAGACGGTGGAACCTTCTAAGCGCTTTAATTTATCAGCAATGTTCTTAACTACTAGTGTTCAAGCTTTTGGCCCTGCTGGTCAGATGAGTGGCACAGGACCAGTCCATGGTCTGGATCAGGCCCCAGGGGTCAGATTGGGTCCTTCACGCTGAGATCAGGCCCTGTAGAGACACAGCTGGCCTCCGTTCACCACAGCACCTAGCACTGCCCTTGTGTGCCAGGAATGGGCCCTGGCACTGCCCTCATGTGCTGGAATGCCAAAGCCCATCACTGCATGCCAGGATTGGGACTTGGGGCCTAGTTTCACCCCCTTCCAGCCCTGTGTGCTGGGATCAGGTGCTTAATCTAGTGTGCAGGGCCCAGGGCTCCCCACAAGTCTGGAACTTTGGCAACAGGATAACAGTGTCACTGCTCCTCCATTGCCAAAATTTTAGATAAGTAGGGAACCACAATGGACTGGATGACATAGTGCTGGGGGAATGATCTAGCTTGTGGGCTGGAGATTGAGCACCCCATTAACCATTTTGTGCAATGAGATGACTCTTGTAGGTATGTAAGGCAGGTTTGGATGCCATCCTGGTATGGGATGTTGTTATATAAGCTGTTAACATTCATGGTGGCTAGGAGGGTGTTGCTGGGAAGGTGGTTTATCTTTTTAAATTTTTGTAGAAAGTATGCAGTGTCTTGGACAAAACTTGCTCTTTGGGTGACAAGAGGTTTTAGGATTGATTCAGTGAAACCCAATATTTCCTCAGTTAGGGCTCCATGGTTGGATATGATAGGTCTACCAGGGTTCCCTTGTTTATGGATTTTAGGGAGCATGTAAGAAGTCCCTGTGTTGGGTAGTGGGAGGATCAAGGTCTGTAGTTTTTCTCATAGTTCTGATGGAAATAATTTGAAGGTATTTTTGAGTTTCAAGGTGAAAAGGGGAGTAGGACCTTCCTGTAGTTCCTTATAGTAGGTGATGTCAGAGAGTTGTTTGTTGGCTTCTTTTATGTAGTCTTCATGGTTAAGGATGACTATGGCTCTTCCTTTATCTGCTGGTTTTATTACTAGTTGGTGGCTAGAACTTAGAGATTCTATGGGCTTTCTCTCTGATAGGGAGAGGCTGTTATGATGGCATGTGTTGTTAATTATTTCACTGTTCATTCCTTCCTTGAAGCAGTCAAAGCTAGAGTTTCATCCACTGTGAGATGTCCAATCTGACCTTTTGGGGTTTTGGGTGGGGTTGATCTTTTCCTCTGTGTTGTCAGAGGATGAATTGTTGTTAGAAGTGGATTCATTCTGGTTGTGGAAATATTTCTTGAGGCAGAGGCATTGAAAGAACTCTTCTAGTTCTCCACATTATTAGGGTATTTTTCTGGACAGAAATTCAGGACTTTGAAGCAGGAGTTCCCAACCATTTTATGCTGTGGACTGGAAGTGACCACAGACCAGAAGTGACCGTGGACCAGAAGTGGCTGCAGACTGGCAAACTGTGGACCGGAAGTGCCTGGCATACTGCGGACTGGCAGCCAACCCTTTTTTATACTGAATATAAAATACTCAGTATAAAAAAGGGTTGACTGCCAGTCCACAGTATGCTGGTCTCTTCTGGACTGGCAGCCAACCCTCCTGTGAACCAGCAGCCAACCCTTTGTGGCCCAGGGGTTAGGAACCCCTGCTTTAGACAGGACATACTTTTCAATTTTGGTAAGTGTGTGTGTGGAGAGATTGATGATATTTGAGGGTTGGTTGCTGCTTTCAGTTTCATCAAGTCTGAGGTTGGAATGTTGTAAGGTCGTGATGTTGTTTCTCTGATGGTTGTTTTGTGGCTGGGAAAGTTGTTCCTGGAGTAATTTCCTTTTCTTCTTTGTATGTTGAATGGATGTTGCAAATAATTTTTTGTAATCTCTTTGTATATACATTGTATAGTAATAGGGAAGATGCACTTCCATCCAGGAAGAGCACACCAACTGCATATGCTTCCTCAGCCTGACAAAGGGTATTTATACGCAATGCTTGCTAAGAAGATTTTTTCCAACTATTTGACTTGGTCTAATAAAATATATCAGATTTACCCAAAGAACCTTGTCTGCCTATGTCCAAGTCCTGAGCTTTTGGGGTAGGTCTCTGAGAAAAAGCCACAGGTGGTCCTGGGAAATGATACCAAAGGATCAGCAGCAGGACAGGTAGAATATAAGTGGAACAGTAATTGAAGAGCAAACATGAGGTCGTCACAAAAGACAATTCAGATAATCAGGACTGTCTATCCAAACAAATCTGTTTTATCATGTCAGGAAGTCTAAGGCTCCTGGCAGATGTTACACTTAGGATGTGATTAGCTAATTAATCACATCATAGGTAGTAACCCAGCCACCCACTCAAGCAATTAATGGCATGATAAAACAGGGAGTAAGCCACAAAGTTATTACACAAAGTATGTGTAACTGTTTTGTGACTAGAATTCATAGAGCCTGAAATTGAATGTGTGGTTGACTGATGCTCTAATGATGCTGTGCTTTTGCTGACTGATCAGCTGACTGATGCTCTAAGCTACAGGAACACCGGACTCCAAGCATGCTACTTCTCAGTTCAGGGGGAGCCCAGTATTAGGGACTGGGATGTGGGGTCTCTTGAGTAGTGGTTAGGCACTGGAAGCACAGATACAGTCCGGGTTAGTTTCCCAGGAGCTAGGGTACAAAGGGGTCTGGTGTTGGAAATGGAACTGGGAGCTATAACCAAGGTCAAGAAGGACATGCGTCAGAAGCTGAAGCTGGAAAGAAGGTAAGATGAGGACACCTTCAGGATCAGGAGCCAGAGCTGGAAGTCAGACCAGATCACTGCCAGATCAGGGAATTCCAAGAGTCTTAACAGAATTGGAAGCTGGAACCAGAACCAAGAATCAAAGCTGGAAAATCAGCAAGTTCATGGAGGGCAAGAACTTTTGCCTTTGCTCAGACAGGGATACTGCAGGTTGGGCCTGGCTTTTAAGGGCTGGAGTAGAATAAGGCCTGTTGCCTGTGGCTTCAGGGGGTTGGTTGCACTGGGCACTCCTCTGGACTTGCTGCAGGTAGTACTTGTTCCGGGGATGAATTGCCCTGATTGGGACCAACTGGGGACAGGGTTCTGATCTGCCATCACGACACTTGGGATCATTATCCTGGAATCTCCCTGCACTAGCAATAGGACACGATTGAGATCTGATCCCCAATTCCACAATCATGTTTCCTGCCATGCTCATGTGATATGCAGATCAGAGCTTATTGTGCCTTTAATTGAACATCTGCCAGGGGCCTAAAACAATCTATTTACTCTGAGTTACTGTTCTCGCACAACTGGGAGTCTGTTTCTTTTTACACTTGTGACCCAAAGCAGACCCTTTTATCTGTTGCTCTGTGCATTAACACCATGAAAATTTTTCAGGTCCCATTCCTGTTTGGAACTAAAGACACTCTCCCATGTGTCAATATTATGGAGGAAACATAACATGCTAGCCCATTTACAATGATTGGCGTGTCTTCATCTCCCCAGCTTCTGGCTCCTAAAAATGTAACACGTGAGAAGCATTTTTGCCTCCTGCCATGATTTCTTTGTTGAAAGGATAATAGAAATGGATTGCCAGGGGATCCCTTATGGAATGACAGCTTGTTTAAACAGGAATCCTTCATTAGGGCTAAATACAGATAGTCAAAAAACCCAAGTGTGAATTGATTCAATCTTCATAGAAGATTGGTTCAAGCTGTGTAGATTGAATCAATAAGTAAGTGAACAGACATTCACTTTTGCTGCTAGAAATGCAGCCACATGCCTACAGTAGCCTAGGCCAGAAGCCAGGGGGTGCTAGAGCTCACCTCCCTGCTCTGCTGGAGCAGACAGCTTGAATCTGGAGGGAATGTGGGACTGAAGTTCAATAAACCGATTTAACCTAAATCAGTTAAGCCTAATGCTATATTCATCCAGATTTATCTTAAACCAGCTTCAGCCATTTTGAAAGCAGTTTAGATGCACTGAATTTGTTGTGTTACAGATTTGAACCAGTTTCCAATCACTTATACTGGTTTATGGGTAATTTCTGTCCCTAGCCTAGATGTGACTGCTGTCAATTTAGGCTAAAAACATCTATAGGCATAAGAGGATGTAGAAATCTTTCTGCCCACTAGAACATGCTTTTCAGGGTGAAATTAATCCAGGTGTGTAAGAGCAGCAAAAGGTGTCAAGTACCATTTAAACACTGCTAAAACCCTCAGAATAGGATACAAGGTGAGCCTCCCAGCTTCATAGTAGAGCTGGTTCTCATCCACAAAAGAAGGCACAGAGCTGGATGTGGTAGAAGGGCACTTAAGGTATGATAACTAAGGTACATAGGCTTGGACAGAGAGAACCAAAAAAATGAATAAGGACAGAGAAGCAGGTCAGAAGCTAGGTGGGCTGGCAGGGCCAGAACTGCATTATTTAGAGTGGACAAGCAATAATTATTAAATGCAAAGAAATCACAGTCTTGTTTTATTTTTCCAAAAGGCACAGGATGAATTCCAGAGCCTGACATATTTAGTGCCATGAGGCTGAGTCAGTTATCCAAATGAGTTCACTCAATTACCTCTAGAACTAATTGAATAGTCACATAAAGCAACATGAAACATGTGTAGCTACTTTATGAAAAAAATACATGTATGAGGATCTCTTTAATCTAGTAACTCAAAGCCACTCCTTGTTCAGAAACGCAGTACCCACTACAGTGGGTATGTACCCTGAAATCAGAATGGTGTGGGCAGCCTTCATGGGTGTTTTTAGGATTTTGAAAAGGGGATTCATCATCACATATAACAAAACACGTATTTTTCTCCAGGTAAAAAGAAATTAGAATCTTTACTAATCTGTGATGGGCTTAGGGCTGTATTATTCAGTTTTAGATAGAACAAAAACAAATATACCTTTATTTGAATGTGCTTTAATGCGCTATATCAGATATTTGCAGTGTATGAAACACTGCAAATTAGGCAAAAATAATCGAAGGATGTAATTTCTTTATTCCTGTAGTCACTAGAATTAACTGTGCATCTCCTTCAGATTCATAAAATGTAACCTTCTTGAACATCTTGACAATGCTTCACTGAAAAGTATTTCCACACCTGAGTTAACATTTTTAGCTAGCGTTAAAATCAATCTATAGGGCTGTCAATACAAGCTAATTACCAGGAGCAGCTATCAGACAGCAGAGTTGCAGAAGAAACAATTGTTTGATTAGTGGAACATCAAGATTATTAAAAAGGAGAGGGTTGTGAATACCTCTGGAATGAAGAGTTTGGAAGGAATCAGGTAAATGATAATGATCCATGAAGCCAAGTGACTCCCTCACAGCTGCCTGAATAGAAGTGCTGCTGCACCTCCCAGGCAGTTGGTTTTAAAATTTGGATGGAATAAGAATCAAATGAGGAGTGTGACTACATCACTGCACACCCCCCAGATCCACCCTGACAGCCTCACATAAACTGTCAGCATGCTGCAGCGGAAGCTCAAATCAGCTTTGATCTGGAGCAGATGAAGGAATCTTATGTCATGCAGAGAGCAATCTATGAATTGTCATGTCTTTAGGGAAACCATGACCTTTTAACATGTAATTACATCCCTTACATTCTTCGTCTATTGTCTATACCTGAACCACACACTTGCTCTCTCTGAAGAGCCTAGCAAGTTATCTTTATGTTTTCAGTATTATATACAATTGCTGTGAGCCCACTTTGAGTTTTCTGTGAATTTTGCCTAGTTTATGCACCAGCACTGCTGCTGGAAGGATTTAGCCTCTAGTTTTGCAGGATTCTGATTCACAGATGGAGGAAAGGGAACTAGTTCTATGTTTTCAATAAACACTTCACTCCCCTAGTCTTAGGGGCAGGTCCTGAACATGAATCTTGACCTGACATGGGAGGAGCACTGTGCATAGAGAGCTCCCACCTTTGTTTTGACCTTTTACAAGGAATGACTGAAAACCTGAGCCTCAAGTTGCCTAATTGGAAAAAGTCTAGATGAACCTATCCCACTTCCACTATGTATCACATTGCTGGTGGAGTCTAGCAGTAGACTCCACCTATCTAAACTTGGCAGGGGTCACCCCCCAACAAGGCTGATGTTGGGCACCCACACTTGTGGATAGAACTGTAGACCTGTGAAGCTGGCAGAGAATATTTAGAAACTAGACCAAACAGTATTATAAAGTGCTGCCTATGGGATGCTAGATCTGGGCCTACTGCTAAGTAATCCTGAGGCAGGCTATAGCAACAGTCTCAGTAGGACCCTTTCCTGTGTTTCTGGGTTCACAGTAGGCAAGTCCATAAGTATGAAATGCAGGCACACAGCCAGAGTCATGGTCCTTTAAAGACAACTTTGACTGAGGCATTGGGGTCAAGCAAGATCAGAAAAATGGGTGCACTGCAAAACAACATTCAAGGGCTTTTCATGTTGTAAGAAACACAGACTGGGCATAGGGTTGTGTGAAATTTCACCAAGTGTTTCATTTTGAAGCGGTTTCAATGCATTTTGAGCTCAAAACAGCAAAATCAAAATGAAACAAAAGGCTTTGAAACTGCTTCAAAATGAAATGAGGGCACTCGAAACATCTCAAAAGCTTTGAAATGTTTCAAGTTTTGAAGTCGGGCTTGCTTGGCTTCAGCACTGGTCCCAGTGGGCAGCAGCAGCCTATTGTCATCCCGCATGCAGATCCGGGGGCCTGCACCCCCCCAGGAGTAGTCTGACAGTCCTGCAGCTCTCCTGGAGGCGCAGACCCCCGGATCTGCATGCTGGATGACAGTATGCAGCCACCGCCGGCTGGGGCCAGTGGCAGCAGCAGTCTTCTGGGCGCTTGGCATGGGCTGTACCCAGCATCAATCTCAGGTGGCAGCGGCAGCATCCTATCATCCTGTACACAGATCCAGGGGGCCACACCCCTGGGAGGAGTCTGGCATAGCCCCACAGCCCTCCCAAGGGTGCGAGTCCTTGGATCTGTGCGGGGGATGACAGGAGGCTGCTGCTGCCGGCAAGTGAAAGGAGTTTTCCTTCCAACAGTTTGAGGAGCAGTTTCCCAGAAACCTCTTCATCTATCTCCTTGAAACTTGGCAGGCTTCATGCCCTTAGAAGGAGCTACTGTCTCTGCAATTTTCATCTGAATCAGATAAGAAATAACAATGTTTTAGGCATTTTCATGATTCTCCATTGTGGCCTAGGGGCGAAACATCAAAACCCATGGAAACAGTGAAACAGTTTCAAGGAAACAAAATGGAACAGTGCTTCAAAATAAAACAGAATGACAAAAGGAAACACTGTTCCCTTGAAACGGCAAAACAGAAGACAAAATGAAATGCTGCTGTTTCTCACATCCCTACTGGGCATGTGTTTCAGGGAAAAGAATGGCCTGCCAAGTGGGCTGCTAACAGCACCTTAGGAAGAGATTTTGAAAGACTTTTTAGGACCAATTTTGTCCCCCAGAAATTTGCAACTGCATCACATGCATTCATTCAGTGAGCTCACCAGAAAAGAAACCTGCCTGATCTACAGCATTTCAGGATTCCACCAAAATCTGTTGACATAAGTTTTCTGATGGATTTGGAGCATTGTATCCCATCAGGACATGAGATAAGGCCAAAGGGCAGTGGAGGCACACTGTTTGTTTTCAAGTTGTTCATAACAGGTTTGTAAATTTATCATTTTTTTTTATATTTGATTAGAATGTTTAATTTAAAAATAAAATTTCCACCCCTCCCATCCCTAAACTGCCAATACAGTATTTTCCCAATTTGATCACAATACAAGGAGCCTTGCAATATACAGTCCTTTTTATATCTCATACTAGTCCCCTGAACAATGTAGATAACATCCATTTGGTAAAGCTATTGGGACACACTCAAAGTCACCAGGAAGGGACTCATGTAGGTACATGTATTTTAGATAAGAAGTCAAGAAGTGTTATGCCAACATATATACAGATCTGGAAATGGGGAGATTGATTATGTGTCCGTCCCCTTGGCCCTAAAACAGCCTTATTTTCTTCCCTAAAACAGACTTATTTTCTTCCCTAGATGTCCCTATTTTAAATAATTTCTTGTGGCAACCTCTACAAGACACAAATGAAGACTTTTTTGCTCCCAGCCAGTACAGTAGAAACCCACTTCCATTACCTGACCCAATAAGCTAAACTTTAATCATGCCAAGGATGGATAACACAGCCCCTTCTCATACTGACACTATTAACAGCCAAAGCAAAGAGTCAATTTGCAGCAAACAACTCTTATATAAGCTCGTGTCTATCTACATTAAGGGTGATGCACATCAGAGGGTAAGAATGTGTCAGGCTAGGGTGAACCCGCACCTGTCATGGTGTTATCTCTGTTCCTCTCATTAATGTGCCAGGGTTGCTTTAGTTTGGTGCAGCTGGTAATTTGATCTCGTTATTTTTAATACAAGTTCTGTTTCTGTTATTACTCAGAAATGAAATAAAGGCCATGGAAACAGACTGTCTCTTAGCGAGCAAGTGTGAGCATTGGGTGATAACTTGGAAATGAAACATTTCCTTATGCATATAATAAGGTGGCTGATTAAAAACTATTTCTAGGGCCACTTCCCTCCAGAATCTGACATGCTGGTGCATTTTGGTACATGCCAGATTCGTTTCACTGTACTTGTTGATTTTTCCTTCATTTTCTTAAAAATGAAAGATGAATCCTCTAACTCCTTCCCTACTTAAGGCACCATTAGCCAAGTAGCTGTGACCACCAAAAACAAATATAAACATTATCTAAACTCTGTTCTCATCCAGATAGGGGCAGCTTCTTGGCTCACTGAGAGTACAGAAAGACTGGAAGAGCAGCTAGGAGCATAAGACTACAAAGGGCCTCCTAGGTTCCCTGGAGTCACCACTACAGATCCTCTCACACAACCTAAAAGGAGCAATATCTGCAACACCAAGAACTCCCTATAATATGTCAGAGACAAAAGCAGGAGAGACAAGGGCACTGTCAATGCCCTTCCACTACAAACAACAAGGATGTTGTTTGTTAATAATTAGGATAAACCTAAAAATGGACTTTTCAAAAGCTCATATCCAGTTAGAACGTGTTTTGGACATCTCAGTGCTAGGAAGCAAAATGAACAAACTTCCTTGCGTGACCCCTGAAGAAGCCAAGGTTCTGTAGCTTCCATTGACCACAGTGGCATTCAGGGGGGAGCTCAACATCTTCAGAAATCAAGTTGTGGCTTCTGGATCTAAAAAGCAATGTTGCCTGTCACTGTAGCACTGATTTCTTTTTCTACATTGACATTTTAAAGATTGTTAAGCACATTATTAGCTCAGAATACAGATAACTTTCAAAGACAGAAAAAAGTATAGTTTTCTCAATATAGCCTTCATATGACTTGGTATATGCTGTATGAGGTCAGATCAGTATTTAGATTGGTGAAATCCAAGGAATGAGGAGGTGCTTTATTGGAAGGGCAATCAGAAATGCATTGACAATGCATAAGTGTTGACAGTGTGGGGGGGCACAACTGTATGCTGCCACTGCCCCTGCTGCTGCTGGGCACTGGATCTGGCCGTGTTGCAGCCCTGCATCCTCTCAGTGCAGAAATCACACCCCTGCCACCACCCCTGCTGCTGCTGGGCCCTGGCTGCAGCTCGGTGCCAGCCCTTTGCCCCACACCCCACCATTGGCACAGAGATCTGGGGAAGCATATGCCCCGCCATAGCCTGCCGCCCCCCTCCCCCCTTCTACATTGTGTCATCAATGCAGAAATGCATTATTTTACTCATGTCTGTTCTGACTACTGGAGTCCTTGCCTCATAAATAATTCTATTAGCACATATTTAGAAGTGCTATCTTTTAAATGAGAGAATATGGAGATCTTGGCTTTGTATAAGAGGCAAGGATTTTTGTGGGTGATATCTTTTGTTGAACAAACTTCATTGTTGGAATAGGCTTGGATACGTTTCAAAAGCTTGTCTAAATCTATCCCAACCATGCAGTTGATCCAATAAAAGATCTTACAAAAATTCTTACCCCTCACATCTTTTGGACCATCACAGCTACATCAGCACTACCAAAATATTGGCTTTGTGTCGTTTTTCCACAGAACTTTCCATAAAGATAAAGGTTTTAACCCTGAAGTTCTAGCCAATTTCCAGACCAGGGGATTACATTCTACCTCCCTAATCTCCACTGCTTTTTCAGTCAGACACAATATTCTTTCTGCCCCAAAGAATACATGTTAAACAACTAGTGCATTTCATCCTAAACACAGTTGTAGCTAAGTGGAGTGCACAGTGAATCATCTGAAGAGCTTCTACTTCTATTTTTAAAGTAGTTTGGGATCCTTCAAGATAAAATGCTCTGTTTACTTATTTGTATGCTCCTATATGCACACACTGATTGCCCACATATGGCTGAGAAAATTCATGGGTTTTATACAGGCACAAATCCCAACTCCCCTCTCCCCTCCTCCCCCACCCCACCTTTCTTTCCCATATCTTGCTAAGTGGAGCACTGGGTGGAGATAAATCATATGTTTAACTAAATTCTGGAGTGAAAAGCTATCTTTTATCCCACTGAGATCTAATAAATCTAATCTAATTTCAGCCCCAGTATCAGGAAGTCTTCTGTTTTCTGAGGCCTTGCATGTGATGGCCTTGGTTTTTTTAGTCTCAGTATTATAAACTAACATCTCTAACGCAGACAGTCTATAGTTGGCTCCTGGATCCTACTGAGGCTAAGGGTTTTTCCCTTGTGTGTTATCTTGGCTCTGTATGAGGCTAGATTGACTATTAGAATTCACCTGATGCAGTCTAAAGTTGTACTTCTGCTGAGCCATCCTGTGCTTGCCTTTGAACATCTTCACACAGACATTTAATTTCAATCAAATGCCTTTGCACACTGATTGTTTCTTCACTTATGCTATTTATCAGGAGTTAGTTGTAGGGAGACTCTACTGGTGATTTTATGATTATTAATTTTTTTCTCACTATTGCACTGTGGTTGAGGTATTGCAAGTTGGAGGTAATTACATGTTTTTCTCTTTTAGCATTTGATCTTATTGTTGAGTGTGTACAAAACATGGAAACACTATTCTTTTATTTAGTATGGTACATATCCAAATAAATACAATGTTCAATATAGTATTTACTTGCCTGCCTTATCCTGAGAAATTTCACCCATGCATTTCTTTTTTTAGAAGAACTCAGCAGGACGATCACAAAATATCTGTTCTGCCAAAACGAAAAAAAAAGATGAGCTCTCCTGTAGAAAGCCCTGGGATATCATCACTTTGAGATTATAGACCTGCCAGTGCTCAGAAAAAAAAAGTTTGTCACCATCCATTTCTTGTGAGAAGACACAATGCTATACTGGCAGCACGCCAGACTTCTCAGAGGCGACTTTTGCATCCAGAACTGAGCCTCTGACATGGGACTGCTTTTTTGCAGAACAGCTCTCAATTTTAAAAAATAGATTAAAATATGTCATTTCCTATCATGGAGCCAATTAGTAGTAGAACATTATAATGTCCTTTACACTAGATGTGCAACGAACAATTTAGTAGAAATAAGGTTATTTTCATAAACAGAGCTGACTGGCAGAAAAGGCAGGTCTTTCTGAAACTTTTGATTATGAAATTATGAATGATAGGTTGTTGTTTAATTGTGGTTGGGGTGAGCAGGGGACCAACCCTGAATCTTTTCTCCCTTAAGACTTAATACAGATAATAGTGAACAAGTTGAATTTTGGTAACATGTTGATCAAGTTTTCAGAATATTTTCAGAAGTTTTCTCGGTTTCTCCATCAGTCACCGAGAGCTTGGTACCCTATTACTCATTCCTGAAGTACCACAAGCAAGGGGCACATCCATGGAAAAAGAAAAGCAAACTACAAATGAAGATAAAGTATTTGCATGGACAATTCCTGCAAAGGAAGGAAGGAAAACAGGGAGTGCACGATTTCTTTCCTAATTCCAAGGAGGAAGCTCTTGAGAAGCATCCTGTGACCAAGGAGCCAGCAAGCAGGGACTGCCAACAGGGGAAGCAGTTTGCTGACAGTCCGCTGTCCAGTTCACAGGTAGTAGCATAGCCTATTACCACACTAGGGCAGGGGTGTCCAACCTTTCTGAATGTGGGGCTGGATCATGAACTTTTTATCACCCAGTGGGCCAGTGAGCCATATTCAAACACCCTCTGTCCTGGGCCAGAGAGACCCTGCCTGTGCTGCACTACTGCACCTGCCTGTTACTGCAAGGTTCATGGTAGCTGCTGGTGGGCAGTGGCAGGAGGGACCCATTCTGCATCCAGCCAGCTACAGACTCAGAGCCTGAAGAGGAGAAATAAACAGCTCCACATCCCCATCCCCCGAGCAGCGCATCCCCACGAGCTGGTGCTGCCTGAGAAGGGCCGGAGCAGGACGGCCACTGCACCGCAGCCCCTCACCCGCCTGCCCACATGGCCCTGCTCACTGTGGTGCCCGGCTGCCCATGCATGCAGCCCCAGTGGCCTCAGCACTGCGAGCCCAGAGCATGGGGTCCAGCAAACATCAGCTCCTGCTGCCTCGCCCCACAGAGGTCACGCCAGGACCCCACCTGCTGAGGCCCCCCCAGGGCTGCCCTGCTGACTACTTGTGCCAGGTGCCACGCCCCATCCCTGTCCCATGGCCACCGAGCCCAGTGGATCCTGGGAAGTGGGCAGGACAGCAGGGGCAAGGGGCCAAGCCAGAGAGAAGTAAAAGCAGGCGCTGTCCCCAGCTCGTCCTGTCAGGGGCAGCCCTGCACCGCACAGCCCTTGGGGCAGCAGTGGCAGGACCTGGCTCATATGATGAGCCTAGCCCCGCAGGGGTGAGCAGCTCCCCTCCTCTCCCTCATCCACTTGTCCTGAGCAAGGAACCTCGGGCCTCAGAAAATGGCTTGGCAGGCCACATGGTAGCCTGTTCTAGGGCATGGTGGTGACTCATTGTACCTGCAAGCGTCCCGGCATCACTGAGACCTCCACCCAGACACCACCCACGGCCCCAGACTGCGATGGCTGCCTGGTGCGGCTGCTGGCAACTGCTCATGGGGGCATGGGCAACTAGTGCCTCTCAAGTCTGGAGGGGCACCAGATTGCCAATGGTGGGGTGGGGCAATTGCCAAGTGCGACCAATCACCAAATGCAGAATCACCAGCAGCGAAACCAGAAGTGCACTTCTGCCAGCATTTCCAGTTTCGCAGCTGGTGCTTCCAGGGGATACACGGCCAATCTCAGGGGGTACACGTGCACCCGCGTGCACCCCCTATGTGTCAGCAATGCATGGGGGGACCTCCACTTGTGGGGTGTGCTCCCTGGTGGAGTCTCTGGAAGGCCAAGTGCAGGAGCTTGAGAAGGAGGTACATCAGCTATGCACCATCAGGGCCCACAAAGATTACATTGACAGCTATGTAGCAAAACCCTGTTTTTTTCTTTTTTTTGTTTTTAAATGCATTCCCTCCCCTTCCCCAACCATTTCTGATTTTGTCTCTCCCTCTCTATTCCCTTTATATAAGTGAGCTAAGACATAGAATAAGCTTCAGCATTTTATTTTGGTAGCAGGTTCTATTTGTCTTGTTTTTTCTCCTTCTTTATATTGTATTATTATGTTTATATTGATTTTTACTGCTCCATATAACTGTTTTACTGGTACTATATGATTTAGGCCTACATATGTAAGTTAGCATGACTCATGTCAAGTTTCCATTTTGTTTGTCTAGTCTCCATCCTGTCCCCAGGCCTGTTTTGTAACCCATGACTCACACCTACCCCTCCTGTGTAACTTGGTTCCTGAATGAATGGGGATGAATGAAGGTGCTTGAGAGACAATGGCAGTAGATCTAACAATAGCTCCCTGTGAATGACCAAACCATCAACACCAATACCTGGACCAACAACCCAGCCCCTGGAACCACTCTCAGCATTCAGGATACAAAAGATGAGGCAACCCACAATTATGCCAAGGCTGCACATGCTCAGTATGAACACCTAAAACCCTCTGGAACAGAGCTGACCTTGCCTGGACAGGCCCTCCCCATAGATCAGATATAGTCTGCCCCATAAAAGGGGTAGTGAAGACTGACTCCTGGGGATTCCCTCTCCATCCGGACCAGCACCATGCCACACACCATCCACCCAGAGGCCCTGTTGACAACCCGCTCTGGACAACATCTGCTGGACAAAGAGCCCTTTTCAGCCTGGATAGGTAGCTATCACCTCTCTTCAATCAAGGACTTGGACTCTGCTTCTCTTCCCTACCTGGACTCCAACCCTTCCACTGAGTCTCTTTCTCCTGCTGCCAGTGAGAGAAAGAAAGAGAGAGAGAGAGAGAGA
>JAGPOW010003395.1:28007984-28019922 GCA_030014935.1 Caiman crocodilus
GTGGATTGGTGCCTCTTTGTCCCAATCCACCCGCCCCATCCTCCAGCACCAGCTGACAAAGTCTCAAAGTGAACTCCTTCCTCTCCCTTCTACTCCCCCCATTCTGAAGGAAGAGCAAGGATTGGGAGGGTAGAGTGACAGCGCTAAGAGAGATTGGCTGAAGGTGAATCCCCCAAACCCTGCGACCCAACAGCAAACATCTGTTGAGTCTGAGGGATCACTGTAACTCATCCAGCTTCCTGCAGAGTGTTATGAGTTACAGTGGGAAGCTGCACTTGTGTCTGCACCTTAAGACTGACCTGACTTTTTTTTCCACAAGCAGATAAAGGTCTAGGTGAGCCCTGTTGGGTGCTGACCATATATATTGGCTGGTGCTCAATTTGCCTACATCATAGACAATGAATTTAGGTCTCATTTAGATTTGATACATAGGTACTGATCTTGTTTTTCTGTAGGCATATTACTTAAAGTATTCAAAAAACAGTTTATAGGAACACATTTCGACTTGTGTGCAGTTCATCAGATACTCACTGGATGTATTTGCTACACATTTTTCATGTAACTGAGTTCCCTAAAGGTCACATTGCATAGCATAGTTTATGCTCACTGGCTGGCTGAAACACTTTCAATGGGAAAAAAATGAATGACAAACAATGGACAGTGCAAGTCTAGCATGAATTTTCAGATGAGAAATTATTCATCTGAAAATTCATGAGGCTTCCATGATTCACAAGCATTGTTACAAATGAGCTGACTACTCATCTGACTGCTATAATAGGTCCTAAACCCAGAGAGAACTCCCCATGCTTATTCACAAAAACATTTGCCAATCGCTGTCTAGTTGTGCTATGCTACATTCTAGAAATATGTGTAGGGTTTAATAATAAGGATTATAAGAAACTGAGTGGAGATCATTCTTACTAATGTTTTTAAACTAGAAGTGTCATTGCATTAATTTGAATAAAATATCTAAGCTCTTGAGCATTTCCCCCCTTCTCCCAATTTAGATGCATCAAATGCTAGACTCACCTGCAATTTATTTTCTCTGGCTACAATAACAGAAAATGTATAAAACAAACTTAATTAGGGGCTGAAGATGTTTTTTCATGTGAGTCAGAGAACGTAGATATTCAGGTTACAACTGTTTCTATTTTGTATGTTTTCCATAGGAGGGTAAACAACATCCCTGGCCTTTTAGATACGTTTTGTAAGTCTTAGAAAATTAAATCTAAATGCTACCAAGGTGGAAAGCTCTTAAAGAAAAAAAGGGAACCAATCATTGTTTCCAAAATGACTACACTGAGGTTCATTCCTTTTAAAGCATATTAAGCGAAACTGATCAGATCAGCCTGTTTGCCAGATTCGTGACTGATGGAACTTTTTTTCAGTTTTTACCCAGTCTAATTTTGCAAATTTCACTATGAGTGAAACTAAATTGTGCATCAGTGGAGGCGGTGGGAAAGCTAAAGGTCAGTATTTAAATACAGCAACTCTCAAACCTATTACGCCTCTAGAAACCAGCCCACCTTGTTTAATGAAATGTGTCAGCAGACAAAAGGAAAGGGCAGTGCAAAAGGGAAACTTCTGCTTTAACAAGGCCACTCAAGAAGTACTCAGTGTTAGAATCATGGTAGGGCAGAACCAGAAGTCCATCAGTTTATAAAACAGCCTTTACTTAGGCAAGATCCCATGCTTATTAGTCATGCTTATTATATCCCATTCAATTTCATCATGAGAAGAGCCCCTGTGTAATAGGCAGTTGACATGTGTTAATAAATGCAGTATTTTTTCTTATGCAGTACATGCCCCTGTTAACTCAAATGGACTTTGTACTACGCCTGATAGGCTTCGGCAACAGTGAACAATGCAAAGACCATTAGAACCACAGTACTCCATGACTAATTGAAGTGGACATCATTTGTGACTCAGGGCTCAGGAAGTAGCATAAAAAGTGACCTGGTATTTTTAGCCTTTATGCCCAGGTTTTAATTTAAAACTAGATATAGGAAAAAGGTAAGTAACAACATGCCTTACTTACCCAGCTTAATTTAGTGATGATGAGGAAACTAATGACACTAGTGTTGAGAGGTAGAATGAAACTAGCTGTCCTGTTAATGTGGATTTATGTAAAGAAAATCTACCCTAAAGTTATGGAATAAACAAAAAATACTAAAAAGAAAAGAACTGAGATATATTGCTTTTACATGTACTTTAGAAAACATGTTGGTACAATATCAATCAAAAGATTAGTAAGATGGGCACATAAAACAAAACTCTTAAAGGTCAATTGGTAAATAACATATATGAAAACCTGGACTGAGACAGCACAGAACCATGAAGCTTTATGATATAAAAAATGTACTACTGAAATATAAAAGCAGAAGTGCTGGGCTGAAAAATTGTGAAAAAATTTTTTGCATAGCATAAGAATTTGGGATTACAGAGACAATGTTCAGATGCTGTGAAGATTACTGATCACCTTATTAAATAGAATATTAGAGTAGTGGAGGTGGCAACTCAAAGGAAAACCAGAAGTGTACAGAGACTCGGAGAGCTGAGATGGCTAAAAAGGTTAAAGAAACTGAATCTCCAGTATATAGAGGCAAATAAAAGTTAAGCTAATTTAATGGTGACTGTATCTATCAAAACACTTGAGTGTTAAAATCTTAACAAGATGTTTTATAGTTTTCAACAGCCAAGCATTAAAAAGCCACAAAACTCAGAATTGAAGGCTAACTCTACCGAAAAAAGGGCCTGAAGATCAAAGTATGGAAATGCACAGTTAAGGTGCTCAAAGCTCAATTCCACCAACAGATATGCACACAGAAAAAGCAGAAACACTAACTTTTCTAACACCATTGAGAGGAATATTGTGGCATCAGGAGCATCAGTGCATGTCAAGCATACTTACTACATAGGGACCTGCCAGTTCTTCATGTCTGGCTGCGTATCAGTGACCTACTTATAGAGCATTCCAGGTGGGACATCCTTGGTGTCTTTCTTCATACCACTAAAGTTAGCAGACATAGTAGGTCCCTGATCCTTCCAATCACAGACCTTTTAAGTTTTCCTTTTTACTAGTAGTCTACTCATAGCATCTGACACAGTAGACTATTGCCTGCAAAAGTCTATGCATTTCTGACCTACTTAACCTGTAATGTGCCACCCTGCCCAGTTGGCACAGTACTGACAGGTAGATTTTGATCTGTACTGAGAAGGCAGATTTTCCCAGTACAGTGGGCTTTGTTTCATTTTTCACATGTGAAGGAAAGGGACTTTCTAAAGAGTTCAGACAACTTGGAGAGCTTTGGAGTACCTACAGAATGAAGGCTCTGCTCTAACAGGCCTCAGGAACTGAGCAAGGCAGGCATACCCGTTTGGAAAAGAACCTCTCATGGTCCACAGGAGTGCACCAGAAGGCCACTAGAGAGCATTCCTGGAGCACACTGCCACAAAGAGGAAATTGTTCAACCTTTTACTTCTTATAGAATAGACCTCTCAGCAACCATTAGCTTTCCATGTCAAAATGCTGAGAGCAAGATGGTAGGCTGAAAACTCCTATGTACAAATTATAAGCTAGTCTTCAACACTATGTGCAGTGTATCATAGTATCTAGGGTCAGAAGGGGCCGAAAACAGGCCATCTAGTCTGACCCCCCGCCAATGGCAGGAACAAATGCCAGGGTCACAGGATCCCAGCCAAGTACCTATCTAATCTGTTCTTGAAGGTGCCCAAGGTAGGAACAAGAACAACTTCCCTAGGAAGCTGGTTCCACATCCTAGCCACCCTAACTGTGAAGTAGTGTTGGCATAATAATAATAAATAAATAATAAATAATAAGTGTTGGCACTTATTATTTAATATGCAGCATGTGTTTGCAACTAAATACCATGAGCATTTTGTATGAAGCCTATGTGGCATAGAGTATTAGCAGATACCTCAAACACTCAGAAAAACTTGCCTGCCTTCAAAAAGTACCTGGATTTTTCCTTTACTAATCCAGCAAGGAAAACGCCTATGCTTGAATCAAAAGAAAGCTTAAGGAAATCTTGACTAGGCATCTAATTTGATTTTAGCACTTCCTCATAGTAATACCCAATAGTACTATACGAAGGGTAGAGTTGGCTGATGAATCATAAAGGTACCTTATTGTAATGGGTGCCCAGGTTTGAACCATAATAGTTTCTTGTACCATATACCAGGTGAAGGAGTAAAGCCTATTACACATTAAGCATGTGCTTTCCTTCCGTAAATCAGATTTCTCAATGAGAATTGTTGGTGTTCAACAAGTTGTGTAGTTATTTTCCCCAGAATTGTGCCTCTTCAGAAGAAGCTGAAATACAGAAGGCTCTTCAGTCATTTTTTTGTAGGAAGCAGGGGAAGCCAAGAATACACACAAAACTATCCATTTCCCTCCTCTAAAGATGCAGTAACTTCTCAGTTAGGAAATTCATCTTCCTTGTCCACTGTATTTTTCTGCAATTTGTTTGATAGTTGCTAAATACCTGATGACACAGTATTTACCTGAGACAGTAGCTCCGAGACCTTTACCAGCTCTCTCCAGGAATTCCACAAATCGTTCATCAAAGTTAGAACAATCCATTTTTCTATTGCATCAGAGGCTGGCTGCACTGCTTTTTAATCAAGTGACCAAATATGAACTACAGAGAGCAGTCATAGCTCCTAAAACAGCCTGGAGCAAAACATTGTATCTAGCAAAAGCAGGCATTTGAGCTAATGTGGGTGACTTCCAAATACCACTTCAGCCACCTCCTGATTTTCACACCACATTTGGCAACAAAAAAGTCATAGCCCAGCAGTCCCACTCACATCCCTTTCAACATACAGACACAGGGTACAACTGCATTAGAGTTAGTTGATTGCCAATTAAATCGAGTTAACTAACAGGCACGAACATGTCAGTGTGAACCCTTCACACTGTCTGTTGTGGCTTATCCTTTGATGAGTCACAGGGGTAAATCCCAAGCATCTGTATCAGATATGTTTTATTAATATAAATATTATTGGACTTAGTACAAGAGCAACTGCAGGAAACTATGACCCATGTTTTCCAGATGATCTAATCATCCATTCTGGGCTTAATATATCTGAAGCTATGTATCCTGGAATAAATATTTGTACTGTCCAGACTGGCTTGTACAAAAATGTTAACTAATATGAATTAATTATTAATACAATGAACTCTAGTCTAACAATCTTAGTAGAAATAAAACATCTGTTTCTCATCTGAAGGGAGCTTTACATGTTTTTTACTAGATGTGGTTTTAAAATGGTTAGCACGTTAATGCAAACTGATGGTGCTCCTTCAAAAATGTTAGGTGATCATTGCAGACCTGAGGTTCCTCTTTGGTTTTGTTCTGATACATAACAATGGCTCTCTTCCCAAAATGTGTTAGCAGTGAGCTCAGACAAGTTAGTGAAAAACCTAAGAAAGACCTAAGAAAGACTTAAGACCTAAAAAAGAAACCAGAACACCTGAAACCCTCAGCTAGCCCTAGTATAACCTATAACCTACCCTCCCTATACACTTAACTCAGGTAGGTCAGAAAATGTTAAAAGCAGGAACATTGTCTACAATAGACTTTCCAGACAAGTTTAACTCCTTAAAACAATTCACTTGCTATCCTACTCCAAGCAAGGCCTGTACACATGCACCCCCTGAGATTGGCCGTACACCCCCTGGAAGCGCCAGCCGTGAAACTGGAAATGCACTTCCAGTTTTGCCACTGGTTCGGCAACTGGCCCCTGGGAGACCCCCCTCCCTGTGTGTGATCTGGTGCCACCACACCCCAGATTCAGGAGCCACCAGTCACCCAGTACTTTATAATTAAAATCTAGTTGTGATTAAGTCTTAGTTGTTGATTCCTGGCTAAGGGACTCTTAAACTTTCCAGTACTAGGACTCCTTGACAGGACAATACTGGGAAAACCATCATTTGCTGTCCATGCTAGATCAGAAATAGTGGGGAGAGAGAAGGAGGAGCAAGGGCTAATTTCTAATTCTGTCAACTGGGTATCTGCCATGAGCACTCAAAATCAGGAAGGAAACAAAAAGTCAAAAGCTCTTGAATTTCACCCCCACCCCTGGTTTAAAAAACAAACCAAGAAGTACAGCAGGCTCCTACACACAATTCACACCATGTTTTCAAGAAAACACACTGGATCAGGAAAACAATATCTCATACCCTGTAGCCAACCCAGCTATTTTTACCAATATGTTTATACCAGCAGAGCACTACTATCCCTTGATTCCAAGATTTAGGAGTCAGGGTTTTCCTATGCGAAAGTACTGTCAGTAATGCACATGATAGCATTTCCATGCCAACACCCAAAGTCTGTTGCAAGAAAGCTCTGGAATCATCAAGCTCATATGAGCAGCACATCAGAGCCACACATGAGGTGGGGATGCCTTAGACTGGAAATGGGGATGCCCCACCTGCTAAATCCTGAAGAAGCAGCTCTGACTATTTCATCTGTCACGGTCAGCAATTCTGTTTCTCATTTGGCCAATAGATTGAGTATGCTGTGAACACAAGCAAATCATGCCAGTTTCTTAGAAGACAGTAGCATTTGAATACTTTTGCAAGGGGTCGTCTTTTTAGACTAGTTTTAAAGTTCCTGTTAATTATCAAGTCATTTACTCCCTCCTCATTATTCCCAGAATTCATATTAAAAGGCTTTTGAAACAAGTGAAAGACATACAATTACCTTTCAGGTGCATTTACTCTGTAAAATTGTTTTGTTAAACAGACCAAGTAATAATAAAATGCAGTTCTTTTTGAAATACTAAATCACTGCATACTCAGTACCAATAGTATATACAATTGTCAGAAGAAAAGTTAATAGCTGGTTCCTAGCAGCTGAAATCATTTTACATTCTCTACTATGACCTTTTCTTTGTTTTGATAGTTGACTTTTTCCTAGACACTGTGATCTACATTGCTTCGAAGTTTAACTGCATGGAAGAAAAAAAGTAGATTTGGCTTATAACAACAATTTAAATATATGGGATTTTCCACTCGGGTCTTTACTTGGAGCTTCCACATGAGGCTAGCAGAAAAGAACCTCACCAGAAACATGGTTCATATTGTAGTAGGAACAAGGAATCACATGTGGTCAACAGCCGTCTTCCCCCATACATAAAGAACCAGGACTCCTGTATTAATGGGGTTTCCCCTATCAAAAAATGAAGCAGAAACACAAAATCACAACTTTCAGATTGTAAAAACATTGCCTTTTTGGAATCTGAGACTCATCATAGGCCTACAAAGAATGTGGGACACAAACAGTGGTACTTAAAAATAAATATCACCTTAGAATAATGTAGGAAGAGAACAACCACATAAATCAGTACTGTCATTTAAGGGGGGAAAAAAAATCACTGAAATTCTTCATCAGCCTTATCTTATTCCATTTCAGCTAAGAGAAATATATAGAGAGAGTCAAAAATGTGGAAAACTCTGTAAAGGAAAACAACATTTTCTGCATGTATGGTGAAAGACTCCAAGATAACAGAATTCTGGAGGAAAATGAACTGAATTTTCAAGACAAAAAGGGACCCATGGCAATTACATGAAGTTATAGTCAAGAGGACATTGTTTCAGTGGAGGACTGGTTAATAAGATAATTGGTATTAGTTGTGTTGTCACTGGCCAGAGGCCTAAGATCTTGATTTTTTTCAGGTCATATAAAATGGGAATCAAGGGTATGATATATGGAAATAATTATGAATAATATTCCTAGCACTTGGGGAAGATATGAATTTATTAATTTAATTTGATCAAAAAAGAGACCTGTAAAATTTGAATGAGTAAATATAACAAACTGAAAGCATGTTTAAAAAGATATGCTCTTTTATTTTCAATGTGCCGCACCTTTAAATCTTCAGTGTTTAGCAACCAATTTCTTCCTCAGATATATGCACTCTGGCCTCTCATGGAGACGTTACATTTGTTCCTTCTGTTGTTTTTTCCTTATTCCAAAAGAAAAGTCATTGTAGACTGGAAGTACATGTTTTTGGTTCATTTTGTACAGACACAAAGCACCATTTTGTTCCATAAGCACATTGCGAGGTTAAGTTTTGGGGAGCAGAGAGACAGTTTGCAACTCTTCTGTGCATTGTACAAATTTGGCAAGCCTTAAATAATAACCTCTCTGAATGATTTTGCTTTGTTTGTCTTCTGTCACAACATACAGCAGAGCAGTAATGCATTTTTCTTAGTGTACGTTAAATTACAATAAGGAGAAAAGCAAATACTTTTCTTAAAACAGTAGAATGGGTCTCAGTTAAGTTCTTAGGGCACGTCCACATGAGTGTGCACATGCCTCTTGCCCTGCCTCAAACCCTTTGAGGCAGGGCAACAGGCACATGTGGGAACAAAAAAATGTTCCCCGTGCTGCAAACTTGCAGTGTGGGGAGAAAATTTGACCCCTGGATATCCAGGGGTTTAAAAAAAGTGAAGTATAAAAAAACAGGGCAGGGCACCGGAGGCTGGGGCACCTGAGGCAACTGGAGGCTGAGTCCTCCCTATATATGCTGTGGCTGCCACAGCGTCTCTATGGTTGGCCCCTAGCCCTGGTACTGAAATATGCAGCCAGCTAGGCCACGTGTTTCAGCACCAGGGCTCCAGTGCTAGTGAGTAAGGGGTTGGGGGGGGGCTGGAAGAGGGGGGAAGGGACTGTGGGGGGGACCTCCACTAGCCCTGACCACTCCCCCAGCCCGTCCCCCCAGGCCCCTGATGTGGCTGGCAACTCCCCCCACCACCCCCCACTGAGGCCCCAGACCCCTGTTGGGGCTGGCACCTCCCCCCTCCAACCCCTGCTGCAGCCAGCCCCTCTCCCTGCCAGCCCCCCCAAGGCCCCTGACTCCTGCCCCAGCCAGCCCCATCCCCCCAAGCCCCTCATCCCTGCCCCCTCACCCCATACTTTAAAAAAACAATACCCCCAGAACTTACCGGCAGTTGGAGCTGCCTCTGGCTGTCTGGGGCCCTGCCCGCACAGTGCGGGGCAAGGTGACAACCCTAGTGGCCCCATCCTGGGCCCTCCTACCCCTCTGCTGCCCAGGGGAGCTCTGCCAGTAGGCCCTGGAGCCCTGCCCCCCCCCTTGCTTCTAAGGTAAGCAGCAGCTTTTTTTTCCCATTTTTTTGTTCTTTTTCTGGTGGCTTTTTTTTAAGTGATGGTGCCTGGAGTTGTGGGGGTAGCCTTGGGGGCCCGGGGGTGTAAGTTGGGGGGTGGACCTGGGTGGGACACCCATTGGGACTCTGGGGGAGCAGGGGTGAGGCTGGGTGGGGCAGCCATTGGGAGAGCTGCAGCAGCTGGTGGGGGATGGGGCCAGGTGGGGCAGCAATCAGGGAGCTGGGGTGGGGCATGTGGGCCTTGTGGAGGGGGTGGTAGCCTCTGCAAGGGCCATTTGGCCCCTGTTGGGGAGCCATACCCCTTGTGTGGGGGACAAACCCCCTGTTGGGAGTCTGAATTCCTTTTGGGGGTCTGAATCTCCTGTTGGGGGACTGAACCTCTTATGTGGGGGTGAATCCCCTGTTGGGGGTCTGAATCCCCTGTTGAGGGACTGAACCCCTTGTGTGGGGGCCATCGTGCTGTGGGAGGGCAGCAAAATATGTATTCATGAATTCATGAAACCTGTATTTAGAGTTCAGTTAATTATTATGATGAGACTTGCTTTAACACTGTAGGTATATCCATAAAACATTGTCCAACTGATTGCTGTCTCTGTCTCACTCTCTCTCTCTTTATATTGGTCTTTTGTTTTACTTGTGGAAGAACATGGATTTGGGTATTTTGCAGAGTGACTTTGGGATTTTATCAGGGATTTTTCAGTTTTCCAATAGGGAATACCAGAATTCCTTCCAGGGAGGCCAGTGGCAGGACCCTGCCTGCTCAGAGCTGGCACCTTGGACCCAGCTGGCTGTGGCTGACGTCCTGGCCAAATGGGGCCAGGAGGACATGCATTGACAGTTCAAAGCAGGCCATCACACCTGGAACATCTGGGTGATAGCTGCCCAGATGGCCAAGGCAGGGGGCACAAATGGCAGTAGTGCCGCACAAAGGCCAATCCTGCAACCGCAGTCCACTGGCAGCTGTCCCAGAGGGGCAGATGCCTCTACTGCTCTGCAGTCCTGATCTGAGTCTAGCAGGTGTACAGAAGGCCACAGCCAGGCAGCAGCCCCCACTGCCAGACTGCTGCAGTGGGTAGAGGTTGCAGGAAACTCTGAGGGCTACTTCAGCAGTCCGGCTGGCACAAGGGGTAGTGTCCACAGGTACCAATTGGCTGGGCCCCAGAAGCTCCTGAGCTAGTAGTCCTGAGCTACTTGCCAGGGCAGCTTTTTATACTGCTGGGGCCAGGACAGGGCAGCTTTTTATACTGCTGGGGACAGCACATGTGCTGGCCCTGGGCTCTAGCTCCCCCTGGCGGAAGATCCGAGAGGAGCCAGGCAGGGTTATTTTGCCCCAAGTGGCACAATTTGCTCCACAACAAAGTGCATGTTCAAGCACATGCACTGAGGCAAAAAGCCCCAGCTCACATTTGTACCACTTCTATTTGAGCTGCTTCAAGTGCACGTGCTTGCATGTGTGGATGCATCCTTATGTGGCAAAGTACATAAAAATTAACATACCTTGAAGCACCACTGCCTTAAGTGTTTTGCTAGATCACAGCCATAATTCTCATTATGGACTATACCCTAATGCAGGAAGTAGTACAATGGCACTTTTCTTCCTAAATCAACAGAAGCCTCAAGGAGTATATTTCTCAGTGTGAGTAAGGATAGCAGGCTTCCTTTATGTAAGTAGACATGCAGACTTTTTGAATTTTTCCTGTCCTCTGTCCCTCTTTCAGCCTGCCTTCCCAATTAGTTCAGTCATCCTTTATTCAGCACCATATTCCTATTCTTTTTACCTCTTCATTCCTTTTCCATGATCTTCTCAAAAGTTTTCCCACTCTTGGGCAGGCATGGCACCCTGATGGGCTTTGGTCAGAGACTCATATCAGTCCTTACATCCTCCACAATTATACCTGTGATCAGAAGCACCACAAAAATTATCACCCAAATACCCAGTCTCCAGAACTTGTGAGATTCAGCATCAGTGACTAGTTCAGTGGAGATTTACAGACTTGGAGCCCAGTTCCATTTTCACTCAAGTCAATGAGAATCTTTCCACAATTTCAAAGCTCTTGCTGTGCTTCCTACAAAAGATTTCAGTAAAAGGAGTAGGAACAGTCAGGTGCTACAGCACTCTGAGATGCTATGAGATACTTTAGGGATACTGCAAGTTGCCATGTAATATTAGGTGTACTAATATTTACATAATTCACAGGATAAACCCCAAAATTTAAAATAAAAATCCAGAAAAGTCTTTCTGAGTTCTTTGCAACAGAAAAATATTCTATTATTTTCCTGTAGTCAAGAAACTTATGAAAGTTAAGAACTGGCATTTTCCAAAGGGTACCATGTGTCTAACAAGGTTAGATATCAAAGATAGCAAGATCAAAGATAACAAGAAGTCCTTTTTTAAATAATAGGGGGTGAAAAGAAGATACCAAGTAATGTGAAGCCTCTGCAGGACATGCTTGGTGATCTGGTGGTAACACCAGATGACAAAGCTAATCTCTTTAACCAATTCTTTGCTTCCATTTTCCTGAGCAGGGACAGGGACATCCCTCCCACTAGGATTCCAGACAGACCTAGGAGAGGCACAGCCAGACTCAGGGTCAGTGGGGACATCTGGAGAGACTAGACGTGTTCAAATCAGCAGGTTCTGACAATCTCCACCCCAGAGTGCTGAGGGACTTGGCAGAGGTCATTGTGGGACCCTGGCACAACTTTATGAGCTCATGTGGTGGTCTGGTGTGGTGCCAGAAGACCGGAAAAGGGCCAATGTGGTCCCCATTTTCAAAAAAAGGA
>JAGPOW010003395.1:28040715-28066178 GCA_030014935.1 Caiman crocodilus
TCATCTGCCCACTTTTGTAGTCTGTCTAAATCTAGTTGCAGCCTCTCTCTCCCTTCAAGTGTGTCCACCTCGCCCCACATCTTAGTGTCATCAGCAAACAGCATGCTTTTCAGCCCCTCATCCAAGTCGCTGATGAAGATGTTAAACAGCGTGGGCCCGAGGATCCAGCCCTGGGGTACCCCACTGTGCACATCTCACCAGGTTGAGTACAACCTGTCCACCACTACTCTCTGGGTGCGACCCATCAGCCAATTTTTTACCCATCCAACTGTGCAGGCATCAATGCCACAGTCGCTTAATTTATTGATGAGGAAGGAGTGAGAGACAGGTGTCAAAGGCCTTCTTAAAGTCTAGAAGGACTACATCCACGGTGACACCATCATCCAAGGATTTAGTTACTTGGTCACAAAAGGCAATCAGGTTGGTGGTCACAAAAGGCAATGAGGTGGTGCTCTCCCCTACCCTGGGGGTCTTCAAGAGAAGGTTAAATATGCATCTAGCTGGGGTCATCTAGACCCAGCACTCTTTCCTGACTATGCAGGGGGTCAGACTCAATGATCTATTGAGGTCCCTTCCGAACCTGGCATCTATGAATCTATGGTCAGGCAGGACCTGCCTTTGATGGACCCATGCTGACTGGCCCTGAGTATGATCTCCCTGCAGGCCCCCATAAATGTGCTTCTTGATTCTCTGCAAGATCTTTCTGAGCACTGAGGTGAGGCTTACAGGCTATAGTTACCTGGGTCCTCCTTCCTACCCTTCTTGAAAATTGGGACCACATTAGTTTCCAATCCCCCAGCACCTGGCCAGATCACCACGAATGTTCATACAGCTGGGACAAGGGCTTCGTGATGACCCCTGCCAGCTCCCTCAACACCCTTGGGTGGAGGGCATCTGGACCTGCAGATTTAAAATTAACTAGCCCTTTCAGAAGATCCCTGACTACATCTGCACTGACTGAAGGCCTGACAGAGCTATCCCCAAAGCCTTCACCTTACCCATTCCCCTTTCCCATCCTGGAATCAATCCCTGAGCTATAGAGGGCACAAACCTTTCTTCTCCAATGCCTGACTCAATGTGGCCCAAGGGGTCACAGGCCCTCTGACAGCTTAAAGAAATAAACACAAGGCATGCAGCTAAGCCAGCATGCTGCTTGCTAAAAAGGGAGTGCCTGGCAGTTTTCATCTGACACCCTCTTGTTTCCCAGCCTAGCTCAGCCCCTGGCCTTTGAAATGAAATGTTGCAGACAGCTGCTTGCAATCAGCAGGCCAAGAGAGATTGTCATTAATAAGGCAATGAGAAGCAAACTCCAGGTGTTTGCATATGCACTAGTCAAACAAAGGACAATCACCTACTAAAGACCCTGGTCTTCAGTCTGGTAGAGGGTAAATAGCATAGGAAGTGGCTAGATGACATACTACCCTGGTTTAGCAATAGACAAAATACACCAAACAGTGTGCACAGGACCATGTCATGTGGTCCACAGTCTTGGAAATTTGGCAATGGTTGGTGAAGCAGCTAATAAATTGCAAAAAAAATTAATTAAATGTTGTCACGTGCCTTTGATTATCTCAACTGCCCTCTGACCACTTCACTGCTCTCCCAGGAACTTACTCAAACACATAAAATTGTATAACCACGTCAAATAACCAATACTTTAAAAATGCTGAATCAGGGCCCAGTCCTGTACACTCCAGATTATGTCTACAGATCATATCTGGCCTGTGGACCAACCTCACGCCACTCATCCAGCCCTCAGGGCCAAAAGTTATGTTCCACTGCAGTAGGGCAAAAGAGAGTGGAGCAATTTTTACAAAAAGGAGCAGAGAAGCCAGTGGCCAGTGGTTGCAAAGACTCAATGCAAGAAGAGAGGAATTTTTATAAATCCTCAATAGTTTCTTGTTTAGTTAGTCTCAGTAGAGATTCATCTTGAAAGAGATGCAGCTTCTCTATTTAGGGCATAGGGAATTGTGCAGTGACCTTGCCCAACACAAAGGCTGCCTTTTCAGAAGCACAGAAATGCTTTCTGATGTTGAAGGAGAGCACGCTTTTGTAGTCCATAGTTTGGAAGCTAGAAGCCATTTTTCCATAAAAGCTTCTCAAAGTCATAAAAATCAGATACTTGCTGGTATGACTCAATATGACAGTCCCAGGATGTTGTAAAACTTTATACATTGACTGAGGCCCTTAGATGAAAGACATTATAGAAATCCAATTAATTTCAAGTAACAAAGATTTCAACTCAATTAAATTATTTACAGCAAAAGGAAATGTAAAGCAGAAACCTCCAGGTGTTATCACTCCTTTTGAAGATTCCCTGTCAATAACTTCATATTATTTTGTGCTGCTAAGATCTTTTCTTAGTTAGCAGTCTTCTCGTGCATCACCTGCTGGAAGGAAATCCACAAGAACAGTACTAAACTAACCAACTGTAATAAATTATTTTCTGTAGACATGTCTTTAAGCGATTGCTATTTCACTGTTGCTTTGTCTGTAACAGGCTTCAGCCACAAATGAACAGTCATCTTCCCATCTTTACTCTGAAGTAGTTGTCACCACTAACGTGCTATTCAGCAGAAATCAAACTGAGGACCTTGTTTCTTCTGCCTGAGGTTTTTACTGATATGTTGTACTCATTATTACAGGATTATAATTTGGTAAACCTTAGTACAGCCTGGCAAGAACTTGTCTGACATTTATTAGTAACAAAGCAAAGTACTGATTAAAGCTTTATCACTGGTACTGGGCCCCAGACAGGTCATGCAAGTTACATCATTAAAGAGGACTAAGCTGTGATTGCTGGGTGTCATTATAGGTGTGTGTTGCCTACAAAGTTAGTCTCATTTCCAGTTAAGAAATGATAGTGCTGAAAGAACGAACAGAGGTCTTTGAACAGAGATCACTCCAACGACACTCTTCCCTACCTTTGTTTTACATGTAAAAGGAAATGTTAGTTATTTCCCAGGGTTATTTTTCTTTTACGAGAAGCAAGGGCTTGTATGCAGGGGATGACTATGTTCCATTTGGAACGTTCTTTGCAGTTTATCTTGAACCTTGTGCCATTAGGAGACTAGTAACTGACTTGTATGCAAATGGGCATGGGTCCTACATGTCTGTCTCTATAAATTAAGACCAGCTCATAAGAGAGACAGAACTGCTAAAATTAGCTATGTTTGGAGTTTCTTGCTTCCAGATGCAGGAAGTGGTTCAAAGTTGGTGTGGCAGAACAAACTGGAAAAGAAGTAATTTTCAGGTTTCACACCAGGAAACCCTACTGTGGGCATACCAGCACGCAATTCAAGGCCCTAAACTGTATTAGGAGCTTGAGATCTAGCTCTCTGAAAGACCTTCTTACTCTAGACCAGTGGTCTCCAACCTTTTTAAGTAGGAGATTACTTTTGGCATTTAAAAGCAACCCAAGATCTACTGTGCACCGCTGCCACCCCCTTACCCTCTGCTTAGCAGGTAAGTCTGTGGGGAGGGAAGGGGTGCAGGGCAGATCAAGGCAGAGAGCAAAAAAATTATTTGGGGGCACAACTCCCCAGCAGGTAAGTACCACCCGGCTGGGGCCCCACTCAACTTACCCCAGCTCCTGCCTCTGTGGCACTGCCTCACACCACGGGGGCCTAGATGTAGCCCCCGCCCCTTCCCTCCCTGACAGACTAACCTGCTGAGCTGGGGCACACATGTGCATGCATGCGGGCACTCAGCCCTCCACCGCAGCCTCAGATTGACTCCAAGAGGTTCCGCAATCTACCGCAAGAGGCTCCAAGATCTACTGGTTTATTGAGATCCATTGGTTGGTGACCACGGCCCTAAAAGATAGCCAGAAGGCTAGTACAGTTTGCAAACACCCAGATCTAAGGTCTCAGGCACAGAGGAAAGAATATTTTTAGTGGCAGAATCCAAGCTATGAATTTTTTCATGGGAATAGATGGGATTGCATCCAGCCATGCTACTTGTCATCAGATTGAAAATTAACCTTTTTGGAAAGCCAAATGACACCACAAAAAAAAGAATACAGACCTCAACATAAAAATTCATATGCACTTATTCATAGCAAATGGACTGAGAAAATTCCATTTGCCTCAGACTCTTTCTTTCTACATAATGTGGATGTTGCTTAGATACTAGTGA
The DNA here is from genome assembly GCA_030014935.1 of Caiman crocodilus. Taxonomy (NCBI): domain Eukaryota; kingdom Metazoa; phylum Chordata; order Crocodylia; family Alligatoridae; genus Caiman; species Caiman crocodilus. Next base: position 28,044,853 of record JAGPOW010003395.1, read on the forward strand.
TGAACACTTTTAAACAGAGAGAAATCATTGTCCATTTAAGTAAGCTAGAATGCATTCCTCTGCAGTGTATTCATCACTTCCACTAATATTTGAAAAAGACAAAATGCTAGTAGGGTAGACTATGCATTTTAAATATTGTGCTTAAAAAGTTACCATTTCATGCACCAACTCCCAAACCCTTCCCAATCAATAGTGTTCTACAGAATATGACAGCAGAAAGTGACCTTCTGCAGCAGCGATTCCTGCAAAAGCAACCATAGTGTGCTGTGAGATCCCATTAAGGATTATGTGGTACCCACCCCCATGTGAGTAGGTAAATGCTCTCCTCCCCTATCCAGGACCCTGCTTCTGCCCCAGCTGTTCCAGAGGTGCCTGTGGCTGCTTCCCTGCTGCTGCCTTTTTCATCCCTACTCTGCTCCCAGATAGCTGCTGTGCCAGCTGCCCTTCCCCACATGCTCCAAGAAGCACACTGCTGTTAGCAAACAGGAAAACACAGATGGAGCCAAGACTTGCAGCCTGGATTTTCCCCTCCACTCCTCCCATGCTACCAGTCCCAGCAGGAGAGAACTATTTCCAGCACGAGAAACCATTCAGGAGTAACCCCAGCACTGACAATTGCCCTTGCTCTAAGGTACGAGCCAGGAACTAGCCAGTGGACAGTGCAGGGCACAGCAGGGCGAGGTCCCTGTCATTCTCAAGCATCAAGCACACCCTGCCCCACCATATTCCTGAATTTAGATCTCTCAGTGATTTTCAGCTGGGATGCTTCAACACTCAGAAAAGTTATACAGAGGTGCCTTGAGGCTAAAACGTGTGATAACCACTGGTATGCATTGTATTGGATATATAAAATATAAAATAATTACACATACACACACACACACACACCTTTTCAGGTGTAAGAGTGAAGTGTGCCACCAATTTTAATCCAGGAAAAAAGTGTGTCCCCCAGGTATCAAAAGTTTGGGAAGCACTGATCTACAGGTTATTGAAATCCCTTTCCTCACTATCATACATCTCGTGTATTAAATCTCATAAGTAACCTGTCATTTCATAGCATGGTTTAAGTAGGTCATTCTGAATTTAGTTACTGTCCTCCTTTTGTACAAACCTAGCCCCTTACATTTCTGCAGCTATGTCTTATCTGTACTCACTAATTTACTACCAGTTATTTTACTCCATTAGTGAGTAGAGCCCCAAATAGAACCCCAAAAGTGATCAAATTTCATTATGCAAGTCAAAATCCCTTCCCAGAGGCAAGATTATCCCTATCCAAACTACCTTAAACAAATGTGAAACACACAAACATGCTTTCTGTAGCAGAGACAATCATATATGTTTGTTTAGACTTAGAGCAAGACTAAATACTATAGAGTCTTCCATTCTGACTGACTGCTCCAGCATAATAGTGGTATGGATGAGAATGAGTGACATTAATAGTCCCAATAAAGCAAACAGTTCTCCTCTTACTGTCCATCAGTGCCCCTGAAATGGCATATATGGCCTCCCTGGTCCTGCTTGCTGCAAAAAGACCTGTTTCTTTAAAAAAACCCAACCCATTTAGTCAAAAAAAGTGTTATCTATACATATACATGTATATACATACATACATACATACATATACATATGCTTCAGAAAGCTGGGATGGGGTAGGCAGAGTTGCAAAGATGGTGATGCTCCTCTAAGCAGGATAGAACAACAGAGTGGAGATGCAGGGCAAACTGCAGCAAAATAGCATAGCTTGTGTTAACACAGCATTGCACCACTGCTGCTTACATTGTACTCCCTAAGTTGGTTCACTTCTTTCATGTAAATGCAGTCCCAGTGCATCCAGCATCCAATGTTTCCAGTATTCTCTCCTCTAACCAGAGCCAACAGAAGTGAAAGCTCAAGTATCCCTGATAACAGAACACCATACACACATACACAGCTGAACACATTATATTGCAGAAAAATATATCATTCTGGAGGAATTCCAGCTGTCAAGTGTTCCAGAGAATATATATTGTTTTACTTGCAGAACTGCAACACGTATACAAAATTCTCAAAAAACATGGACCTAAGTCCTTTTAGTTTAAGGAACAACAAACTCTGTAAACTCAGAACTGACTGGTTTAATTTGAGATTAGCTGACTTGTTTTAAATAAAAACTCATCTAGCCTGACTAAATACTCTCTTTACAGAAATATTACTGTGATTCACTCTAAAAAAAGGTCATCCATAAAAATCCAGTAACTTTTGTTTCCATGTGCAAGGCAGCTCTAGCTATTTCACATTAGGATGACTGCATTCAGAAACACTGCTAGCAGAAATAGAATAAACATATTTTAGTGCTATTTTAAACCTTTTCATAAATTAAGTCATTTGTATGTTATATTTGTAAAGCTACTGCCACCAAAACATTCTGTCAATAGATCAATAGCAAGCCCAAACCACACTTTTCTACCTAGGGTCAGAATGGAAAATTCTCTCTCCCAAAGCAAAACTTTCAATTACATTTCTATTTATTGGAATTTTTTTCTGTGTAAGGTACTCAGATGTGTTCCAGAAAAGGTTCCGTATTCCGATGTTTCATCAGATTAAGGCAAAAATTAACAAATATAATAAAAATAATTCCCTAGAAAACCTCTTTAATAAAATGAATGTGGTTCCTTGGAGGATTTTCCTTTTATAGACACAGTTCTAAATTATGGAACTATAAATAGGAGTCAGAACTGACAATTAACCATCTTCCCAAAGCAGTCATTTCTTTTTTCTAGTTTACTTTCACAATTTCTTGCGTGTGTGTTTGCATACTCAGCAGAAGAGATTTGTAGCCCAGAAATCCACAGCGTAACTGAGACAGAGGCTAGTGGGACACCAGTTCTGGATGCTAATTTAGGAAGAGGGGTCAGCAGCACAAAAATGGCAGCTGTTCCTATTGCCAAGCCACAGTGGCTGGCAACAACCCAGACAATGCCTGGAGCACCACCACTGGCCAAGTCACAGAACTACCCCATTGTACCTCTGCCTAAGGATGCAGAAAGAAGTGCAGCTGCACAGATTAATTCATGCAGCATCCCATACAATGCCATCAGTTAGACTGATCCTCTTAACCCAATAGACATTGGGTCCCCTGTCCCCCCCATGCACCCTATCCTCCAGCATTGGCTGGGCAACCCCCAGAATGAGCTCCCTCTGCTCCCTTTCCTCCCTCCCACTATGAAAACAGCACCGGGAGCAGACACAAGTTAAATGAAGGTGCTCCACGTCAGATCATGCTCATCCAAACCCTCATATAATGAGGGTTCAAATTGTCATAGGATTGGACACTTTTCAAGTGCTCTGCAGCCATGTACTTGTGCTAGGTCACAACTTACATTCAGGGGCCAGATCAGATAAAAATTGTCACTTCTCTCTGCACCCAAAAATACTAGTTTAATAACATTTACACCTAGCTTGTAATGCTTACAGTTGTTTTTCAATTTTCATGTAGGCTACAGCTCTTTTTTCTACCCAGGACTTATCACACTGGTCAGCCTTGCTTTTTCTGAGTGGACACCAGTCTGTCAGGAGAGTGCACAGTCTACAAAATTGTATCTGCTGCCACCTCCCATGGTGCCATTGTGACACATCACTGTTCCCAGATCTGAGCTATTCATTTGTTCTCCGCAGATACAGAACCTTTCATCTGACAACTCATGGCAGCTACGGCCTTCAATTTAGCTACCGAAACCAAGGAAAAAAAGCCTCCAATGTTTTCCAGCCCCCAAGGTAACTTAATAAGTCAGTCTGTTGTGTGACATAGAAGTAAACTAACTAGATATGAAGAAGCCAGATCGGGTACTGGAAGAATATAGCAATGACAGAACAGAGCACACTGCAGGCTAATCTACCCTCCTTGACAAAAAAAAATGAGCTTCTGTGGAGTTCACATTTCAGTTAGCCTGCTACAGATATCCAAGCACACTTATACACCTCTTATCTAAAGCTGAAGTTTACAGACACAGTCCTTCAAGAGTGTACTGCCCATATAAACTGTTTTTCCTAGTTATATTCTTCAGGGATGACATGACAATAAAGTAAGGAACACAGAGGAATACCAAGGAGAGAGTAAGATATCTATATCTGTACCTACCTCTCTCTTCGCTATTTCTCCTGTGTTCCTCTGTGTTCCCCATATACACAATTCTTAAAAAGCAAGAATATTACAGTTCTGTGGGCAGCAGCAAAGTCCTCCTAGCAACATAATCCTCCTAGGCCCAATTTCACCCTTCACACATGTCTTAGGGTTTGATAAGAGGTGCTTAAACAGTGCTGCAAACTGTTTCAGTTTTATTGGGAGCCTCGCAATATATTGATTGCTTCTGTTAGGATCCCAGATCCTGAAGTCCTTCCATTTGGCAAGCATGTCAGCTATCATTTTTTTTAAAAATTATACTTTATCAAAACACCTCAAGGCTCCCAAAGGGCTATAAAACCAGAAAATAAAAAGGAAAACAAAAAGCAGAGAGAGAATCAGTTTTTATTTATTTATTTTTTTAAGAACAACAATAACCCACATGTGATTCTGATGCTCAGACTCACCATTTATCCACACCTTGGGAGAAAGGAGGCAAGGAATCTCTTGCCTCTGGTCTTCTGGTTGAAATGGTCCCATCTGGCTTAAGAAAGCACATTGCTTAAACTAGTCTCTTTCCCTCTATGTCCGATGAAGAAACTGAAGTTTGCCTCATCTTGTGCTCAGGAAGGATGCCCATACCACTTCTCTCCATGGAAAAGTAATTTGAAGCTGCAAGTGCTCAGCACATCTGGAAGTCAATCAGGTTTTCCAAGCTGAGGACCTAGCAACTGAACTACTTAGGATCAGTAGGCTTGAAAAAGGACTTGCTTCAGGCCACTGAGACAGCTAGAACTAAAACGTGCTTTTCTGACTTCTTGTTGGTGCCAGTTATTTAGGCCACACTACCTCCTAAATGTTTTAGTAACAACACCTTTAAGCGCAAGCGGTATTTAATACAGATGCATGCATCCAGCATTATACTAGAGCAGTAGCTCTTAACCTTCAGTCTTTTTCAAGCTGGCCGGTCACATAGCATCCAACTCACTCTGCTCTGTTTCTAGTTGTTAAAGGTTATATGCCATTGTAGATGGGCTTTTGGGCTAAGTACAGACATTTGTGAGCTTAAATTGGGTTCAAAATGGTCACCCAATTTAAATCCCAGTGCTGACTTCACGCAGTGGGCAGTTTTACACATGCACATACCCAGCACTGCAATACTTTCTTGAAACTGAATTGCTGAAGCAAGGCAGGCAATATCTCCAACTTGTTCTAGTCACATAACTAACTGTAAATGGCAGAGCACAGAGGAACAAGGCTCCACATACTGGTCTAACTGGCCATCGGGAGATCAATCAGTCCAACTTACATGGTGCACCTGACCAGGTACCGGCAGAAACCTGATGAAGGTAAGTGATCATCATCATCATGCAGAGCCAGTGTTAGTGAACTGCCACTTTATACCCCTGAATTGTTCAGGGAAGTATGCTGGCACTAGAATTTCACTCGCATAATCAAAAACCAACCATTTCCATTTAAGGAAGTATTTCATTCCAAGTAGCCAGGAGAATGGCATAGCAGGGTTTCAGAACTGGCATCTTTACCTTGGAGAGAAAAATTGTTCTCAGGGTATTCATTTGTTTTAGTCTCAAGTTGTCATTAAAATTACAATCTACTTTTTACAGAGCACATAAGGAATTCAGTTTCTTAGCAACCCCCTCCCACAGACAACAAGAAGAAAGAATGGTATTAACTCTCTGGAGTGCCAGGAGACTGGGCTCACGATACAGATTATGCTGTATGTTTACCATGGGAAACTGAGCATGAGAAAAGCTATCGCTTATTGGACAAAGCCTGCAAATACTCTGACTCAGACCAATTCCAGTCTTATCCTAAAATAGAGGACTTTAGAAACCAAGTCTTCTTTCTTCTCCCCCTGCCCCCACACACTCCCGAGGGTGGATTAAAGACAGAAATTCTCCGAAAAAAAATGTGTATTGTCAATTTATAAACCTACACTGACATGAAAGAAAGGAGATATCTTAAACAGTGTGTTCATAGACTAGTACATCAACATGATTTACTGGCTAAAATACACAACCATACAGCAATTGTATTAATTGAGGCTGACCCCCTGTGAAATCCTCTACAGCTAGCACTTTCTCAATGATTTTCTCACTCAGCCAATATAGTCCCTCTCCTAATTTACATCACAAATTTGCTTGAGGATATGTGATTGTCAATCCCTCAGGTATAACCTAAGTAAGACTCCTGACCTCAGGCCAAGAACTGACCTCAAACTCTTAACAATAACAAACACAGATGGCCAGGTTGCTCTTACAAAATATTTTTGTATATATTATATATTTTTAATGAACTTATTGCACATTTCTGTATGGGGAAAAATAGCATGGTAAGATAATTCTCTAACTGTGTTGTTTGATAATGGCTGGTTATCAGGAGAATATATTCAAGCTGCTTCAGTAAAGAGGTATCTGTTAGTCTTCGGGCTGTAACGATCCTTGTAGTTGTAACCCTATCTTGGACACTTTGATGGCTTCTAGAAGGTTGCTGAGTGAGCTAAATTGGATGGGGGAGGAGAGAGAAATCAAGCACCCCTGCACACTCAGTGCCTAGCTTCTCGATGGAAAGGAGGCTTGTTAATACAAATCTAACCATGATAAAAACTGCAGACACCAGCGTCACATGAGCTGCTAACAATAAAATGAGCTGGTGCAACTAGAGCAGAAAGGGCTGTTGACAATACGAGATTAGGTAGTAATAAACGTATAGCCCCATAAACCAGAGAAAGGACAGAGGCACCACAGAAGGGGGGCAGACAACATAACCAAGCAGCTGCATCCATCACGCTAAAACAGAGTTTAAATTAACTTTGTCTCCTTTCTGCTGCCCTGCCACCATTATGTCTCATCACCAAGCAGTACATTTTATGCATGGTGGGAAGGGAGTGCAGCCACAAGGTGGTAGGTATTGTAAGAAGTGGGCTCTCTGGTACTATGACAAATTTCTAGGAGCATTTATGTGAGAAGATGGATCACCCCCTGAACATAATTCAGCTTGTACAGCAAGAGTTCATTGTGTCAGTTCCAATTAGTACTTCCAGGCCTTTTTATTTTTAATTTTTGTTTCCCTTGGAAATGAAAGGGCTGGTGTTCCTCCTTTGCCTTTTGGCTAAGACCTGACTCCACATCTCTTCTATATCAGACACATCCTTTAACTGAGAACCATGTACTGTCATCGCAGAGAAAGGTGGGCTCCATCTCATAGGGCTTTTTAATTTTTTCTTTTTACTTCACGCCCCCATTTAAAAGACTTATTTGTGCTCAAACAGCTCACATTTTAATCACATGGACACACAAACAAAATATGCTTTGACAACATAAAGGCTGTGACTCAAACCAACCGAACCAGAAAATGATTTGTGAAGGATTAGACAACCAGTTCACCCTGCTAGTTAAAGGGAAAAAACAATGAGTTGTACCATGACTAGGAACTGCGTCAACACAAACACTCAATTCTAGCACTTACATAAGCTTGTTTCACAGCATTAGTATTGCCCAGACATAGCACAAAGCCTCGTCAGCCTATTTCCTGGGATTGTATCTAAATTTTGGGTTGCTCTTTAATTTCCTTATCTGTCTTCTATAATCCCACCAGTATATGTCCCATCTGAAAGGCCCTGTCCATCCTCAGTTCAGATAAATTTTAAATTTGGAATTTTTCAAGTAGTAGGAGCATTATCCTACTGTTACTTTTTTTGACACTCTCATCACAGCCTCCTTTGATGTTTACTAGATGACACTTTTGATATTTTTAACAGGCTACATTTGACTCGATAAGCTTGTGAGAAGGCTATCAGTCTGTGACTTTCTAGCTAAGTAGGCAAGCAAAGAAATAGAGAGCTGGAAGAAATCACCTATTCCAGGGCTCTCCAACTGGTGGCTGCATGTGGCTCTCAAAGGGTTAAGTTGCAACCCCTGGACTCCCACTAGGCCACCCCTCCTAATATGGCTCCGACTGCATTAGCAGCCATAATCTCTGGACTCCCCTTCTCTCCATTAGCTTCTCTGTTCTGCACCCACCCCAGGGGGTGGCATAGCATGGCATGGCAAGCTCAGTATGAGAAGGGCAGTTGGAGGAGTGTGGGGAGCACCACTGCAGGGCTAAGAAAGGGGATGCCTGCATATGTATGCACTTCTGTGGGGAGAAGGGTTTCAGGCACACACTCTGCAGCCTGTGGGGCATGGGGACAAGTCCTAATTTAGTCCAACCCCCCATGCACTGATGCAGAATTTACTGTTCTTAAACCATTCTAGACACATGCCTCTTCAGCCTTTCGTGAAAACCTCCAAGCAAAGAGATTTGAGAGTTTTTCCCGAGATTTAATCTAAGTCTGTTTTGCTGCAGCACAAGCCTGTTGCTTTGTGTCCTGCCTTGTGGCAAGGCAGAACAGTTGGTCTCCCTCTTCTTTATGGCAGCCTTTCAAGTATTTGAAAACCGCTATCATGATCTCCTATTCCTATTCACCTTTTTCCAAACTAAACATACCTTGCTCCTTTGACCTTTCTTCATGCAGCTTGCTTTCCAGCTCCTTTATTGACTTCACTACTTGCCTCTGGACACATCCTAGTTTTTCTACATTAGTGAATCTCAAACTTTTTTTGTAATTCAAGGCATCCCTCACTGGACCTTAGGCCCCCTTCATAACTTTTGTAAATTGAATGGCACCTAATTTTAAAAACTAATTTATATTACAGGGTTTCTTTCCTTGCAGAGAGGTCAGGCAGGGACAAGCCTGAACCTGCACTTAGCTACTTATCTCTTTATGCCTTACTTCACACCTCATGGCACTCTTCAAAGGATCTGGTGGCACCCTGATTCAGAGTCACTGATCTGCATCCTTCTTAAAATGTGGGCTCCAGCCGAGGCCTAATCAGTGCCAAACACATCATTGCCCACCTGGCATGCAATGCTTCCGTCAAAACAATAAAAAAAACCCCTGCATTTGTTTTTTATGTGACAGCATCATATTGCTGTCTCATGTAGTGTTTGTGATACTCCATAATACTCAGATCCTCTGCATCAGTGATACCACCATCCCATCCACCTTTCTGTATGTCTGCACAAGGACTATGTGTGCTTGACAGTCTCAAAAATATGTATGCAAGTCTCAGATTTCCTCAGTTCATTTGCCTACTGAAAGTCATTATAAAATTATATTAACGGAAGGGGGAAGCTCAGGGGTCTGACTTACGATCTGCTAAAACACATCTCCAGGATCATATGAGATATCAGGAGCAGATTATCTAACTATTCCAGGAATGGTGGGCAAGAGAGAATTTTTGTATCTCAGGTTATCATGGCACCAAGATACAAGAGCGGCTTACCAACCACTGATTATATTGATCGTGTCTGTAATCTACAAGTATCCAAACCACTGACTAAACTTACAGTCAAAAAGCCTGAACTTGAATTGATTCAGTCTTTGTAGGCTAGTTTAAGCTGCAAAAATTGAACCAATAAGCAAATAAAAAGACATTCACTTTTGACTCAGGAAATGCAGCCACGTGCCTGCAGTGGTTCAAGCCAAATACCATGGGGTGCTAGAGCACAGCTCTCTGGCACATAGCTAGCATAGGCTGTATGCTCACTTCCTCTTTCTGCTGCCCCCGACATCTCTAGGATTTTCAGTCCAGAATTATAGCAGTAGGACTCTGCAGAGATGCTCATCACTTCTTCCTGCTTCCAGGTACTACAGTAAAATCTCTGTTATTTGGCATCCCCTGGGAATGGGGTATGCCAGTTAATCAAATATGCACCATCTGGTACACTCCCTGGCATCACTGTGCCAGAGGACAGGGAAGGGGGCCCCATGCAGGCTGCTTTGCCCCTGGCCGCGGTATACAAGGAAGAAGTGAAGAAGAACTCGGCTCATGGTGCAGAAATTGGAAGACGGATTTTCGGGTTTGGTTTTGCCAAGTCCTTCGGAAGGAAGATTTGTATTGACAGATGCCAGTTAGTGGAGCTTTCCAGTTGGTAAAGTGCCAGATAGCACAACTTTTACTGTACTGGGATTTGCAGTCCACAGTTGCAGCCACCAGTGTGTTTAGCAGGGCACGGCAGATCTGTACGCAGGGGATAGGAAGAATGGGACAGAAGTTTCACAAACCAGTTTGACCCAAAGCAGTTAAGTCTGATGCTACATTCAACCAGGTTTATCTTAAACCAGTTTCAACCATTTTGAAACTGGTTTATGTGCACTGCACTTCTATTTTGTTACAGATGTAAACCAGTTTCTGATCACTTAAACCGGTTTTGTGCAACTTCTGTCTAGTCACAACGTCCTTCTATTGTGTATGCACTGAGTTTACTAAAACCTGGAACACATTCTGTCAGTACCTTTGGTTGCTACTCTGAAATCCTTCTTAGAAAACTAGAGATGCTCCCAAAAAATTCTATAAGAAAGGTAGTGAAAAAATATTGTTAGTGATGAATTGCGCAGCTGCTTGTTTTCTCAAACTAAACCCCACGTGATTAGCTAGACAAACAAAATCACCTGACAGCCCCTCTCTCTTCCCTTCCTCCCCCCTACAAAAAAAAAATCAAACTGAGTTAAACTTAACCTTTCACGGGCAATCCATTAATTATAGAAAAGTTCACAGATCTCTCTCACTCACAAAACCCTGTGGAAACTAATACACTTTTGCAGCAGTCCTGTAACTTCAGCCAAGCTCATTTAATTTCCAGTTTTCCAGCTCAGAATCATTTTTGCATCCAATAAAACACCTCTGAATGTAGAGTCTTATGTAACCATTTAGTCAGTTTAAATCCCACTTGTAAAATAGATACCATCTTAACACCTGGTTAAAAATCACTTGACTGCCATTTCAGCCAACAATAAAACATGCAACTCAATTGTAAGGCTAAAATGTCATGGCCTGTCACAACATCTTTATGTAGATGACATTGTTGAACTGACAACAGGGTTAATTTACTATATGAAATGCGATTTGATACAAAATATTTTTGACTACACCTAAAAGTATTGCTGTGGCTGTATAGTCTCATAGCAGAGTCACCATGTAGGTTGCTAGGCAACAAATAATCAAAACAAATGTGGTCACTTGATTATTTAAAGGGTAGTCACTCCCCAATGGGTCCAAAAGATTTTTCTGACACCTGTCACTTGAATGTTCAACATTTTTGTCTGCAGATGATAGGCTCAGTATCATAATCTAGTTAGTACTTAACATTTATAAAGAAGACATGCAACATGTATACACTCATTTCTGACTCATAGTACATTATAGTTACTTAAGTCACATTTCAACACATGCACTGCCAGATGGACCACTTGTTCCATGTACACTGTTCAGATATGGATTGCAGATATAACAATTAATGAAATGGCATCTTTTCTTCAGTTCTTAGCAAAACTCTACTATTTTTTTTTCAATGCTTACTTTATTTTGAGGGGTATGGGTTGTAGCTGTGTTGGTCTAAGGGCATAAGCAGACAAGGTTTTTTGGGTAAATCCAATATCTTTTATTAACTAAAATAGACTAATAAAAAAAGTAATAAAATAATAATTTTTTCCAGCTATTTCAGTTGGTGTAATAAAAGATATCGGATTTACCCAAAGAACCTTGTCTGTCTAGTTTATTTTGGTACGCTCTCTTCTCTTTGACAGGAGTAGAAATGAAACTCTAGGTCTCCTTCATACTGACGCATGCTATTCAGTGAAACAGCAATCTATATTACTAATAAAGCAGCTAAAGATAGGAAGCTATTCAAGCAATATACAGAACCAAGCTTGGAAGCTCAGATTATTCCAAATACTAAATGACAGTGATCAACTCCAAGGCTCACCTCAGCTTCTAGATGGAGGTCAATCTAGAAAGGTTACACCTAATATTTCAAGAACGAAGATTAAGTGTCAAATTCAAAGCAGACGTACAGGGAGATTCAAGATCTGTAACTGTAAGTGGACATAAGGGTATCCCTGTTAGAAAAAAGTATTATGTCAACATAAATATTCTTAGACTCACTTCTAAGTCTTTTAATCATCAAGTAACAAAAAAGTATTTAATAAAGACTCATTATAACAAACAAAAATAAAAAATAAACAAAACTGTGGATAAACCAAAAGCAGAGACTTAATCAGATTCAGTAACCTGCAGACACTCATCTGTCCAGAAACTACATTAAAGAACTCATGAGTCCTGACAAGGACTTGGAAGTTAAGAATATCTGTCTAACCTCAGTTCAATTCCCTTATGTCAATGTGTTATGATAGTCTTTAAACACAGGGTCCCATATTATTCCTGCCACAAGAGCTGGGCTCTACAAAATGAAATCATGGCTTTGGTTCAGCCACTGAACTGAAAATTGAGGGAAGGGGTTGTCAGGGAAGAGAGATGGATGTGGATCAGTTTGAGAGCAAGGAAAATGAAAGGTTAGCAGATCTTTAACCCAGCAGCCCAACCATACTGAGAAGGCCATACTGGTCTACAAGACCAGAGGTTCTCAACCTTTTTTGTACCAGGACCCATTTGTAAACATCAATGACCAGCCCTGACCCAGTGCCCCTCACTTCTGACCTGCTATCCCCAGCCCTCCAGCATGTGGGGCAATAGGGGTTTGTGTGGGGTATGGGGGGTCCCAAGCAGTCAGCTGCAGGCTGGAACTCTGCAAGCCTGCAAGGAAAAAGCCACGGTTTCCCATGTTGTTCTCCTTTAATGGAGAATCCATTTTTACAGTTTGTTTGCAACCCTTTCATATATCCTTGTGACCCACGTTTGGGTCATGATGACCCATGGGTTGAGAAATACTGCTATAGACAACAGCTTCTTTCAATCTAAGGCTTGATTAATTACCAGAGCACCAGCACTGAGTTAAAGGAGGCAAAGACCAGATAGACAAAGCATGTGGTATCAAGCAACATCATAATCCACATGAATGTGGCAGGAACAAATGACAGTTGTCCAGACAACATTAATTCTAGCATTTCTTAACTTTTGATTAATTAACTACTTTTACATTTATTGTAACTGAGTTCTTGTGTGTAATTATATAAATATCAAAAGCCACAGACTGCAATGTTTGGAGTAAAGCAAATAAGCAAAGAATAGGTCAGAGAAATAGGAGTGGTGGGGAAGGAAATTAAGGTGAAGGGAAAACAACTTCTGAGATGTATCTGAGATGTGAGGGGCTGCTTAGGAAAGAATAAAGAGCATGGGAAGCTTTTGAGAAGAAGAAAAGCAGATGATCAGATTAATTTGGAAATGCCAGGATGAGGAAACCTACAGTCTGACTCAAACATTCAATTTTATTTAACTGTGTAAGCAGCCAAGCAGCAGCTTAGATAATGTACACAATTTATGAATAATATGTCTTCATAATTTACTCTCCAGACAATGTCATAATAAGTTCCATGTAGGCCATAACAAAAGCAGAAGTGCTACAATGCCTATCCTGTCCTTATAATGTGCACTAGTCTGTAGCCAAGAGTATAAAACAGGAAAGGAAACCCCAATGAAAGAAAGCCAGGACCAGAGCTGGAAGTTTCCATGAGAAACATTCAGCATAAAGTTACTCATGGGATCTGCAGCTAGAAAGCATGCCCTGTATCATGCACACACACAATTAACTAAGGGCCATATTCTGCTGCCCTAACTCATGCAAGCATTCCTATTCTCCTTGATAGACTGAAGTATTTTCCTGAGGAAAATGATCAGGAAGAGATTCTAAGTTACTAGAAGAGTGGAAAGTATAAGGTAAACGAGTCAGGTTTTCTGCAGGCCACACTGTGCCAAATCGCCTAGGCATAACAGAAAATTCAGACCAGCAAAAAGAGACATCAACAAGCTTTCTTTAAAATACCAGAACAGCAAGTACACTACAAAAAAATATTCATGTGTGTATAAGTGCATACCTACTGAAGAATTTTGATTCAGCATCTTGTAATCTGCTATGGACACTGGTTTTATACGGTTAAAACACTTTACATGCAAGGGACAGGCAAGACTTCACTTTACACAGCACTCAATTCCTATCTCCAGGAGATTGACCAAAGCTGATTTTTAACACATTTCTATTTGACACAAAGCACAAGAGAAATTGTCCTACCTTCCCGCAGCTAAACTCCCAGAAATGAACAAGAGACCACAGACTCACCACCCAATTTCTTGGATGCTTCCTACCAGTGAAGGTGATTGGAGGAAACATTAAACTGACTGTCAATCTTGGCCGACCTGAGGGATCTACAGGAGAAGGAAAATACACTCCTCTCCACAGAAACTGTCCCTTGTTCTGCCCAGGGCAGCTGTACTATTAGCTCTGCACATCTCACCTGTGTGCACCCTCTCCTGCAGGATGAGTTTCAAGTGTACCTGCTTCAACAGACAAAGGCAATGCTGCCACCTTGCCTTCCTTTGACTATTTTCAACTCAGAAACGTAGCATGTGCTAGACTTCAGCCAGTTTGCTGGTGCAACTCCCCTCCCCCAACCCAAAGTATTAATCCCACTGATTTGATGCAAAGGTCTGTGTTTTTGTTCAGCAGGTTTAGGAGGGAGGAGAAGCAGAGAGCAAAGCAATTGCTTCTCCTCTCTTCTCTTCCCCTTTGCCAATTGTTATCTTCTACCAAGTTCTTATACCAAGATACTGTAATTTATTCAAGTCAGCAGAGCCAGATGAACTTTACCTTAGAGTAGGAGTACCGTTTTGGCAGACATACCACAAATTAGTTCTAAATTCTCCATGAATGCCACTCCCATCCCCTTTCCCTTTCCCTTCTCCTTCCTGATCTGTTTTTTTTTACTTTCTGCTCCCTGTCCTGTGCTCCTTCTTAATCTGCTGCATTGCTTTCTGGCCCCTGCCCTATCTGCCACTGTGCTGCCCAGTCCCTTCCCAATCTGCCACAGACCCCACATACAGGCTGCCTAAATCTCTTGTAACATGCGTGCATCAGGTTGGCTGCCCCTGCTCTAGAGCATTCAACAAACAAGCCAAAGAAATCACGGAACTCTTACTTGCTCCAAGAATTCAAGGATGACAGGGGAAGACCCAACAGACCAGATAAGATAGTCCCTGGATGTGTACATGAGATGTTTTACTGGGCAGTAGACTACTCTACTGCATAATAAAGTGTCACTATTTAACCAAGCGCTAGGCTACTGAGCAGTAAAAGAGGCTAATGCATAGTTACCTAGTATCTGAAAATAAAGGTAGATTAACTGCACATTAAAGACTATTAAAGCAGCTCTCTCCCTCCCACATGGGGATTTGGAACAACCTGATCCCCACATGGCCAGGAGAGTGGTCCTGGCAACCAGGACTGCTGCATCCCAGCCAGGTGGAGAAGGAGTTGGGACACAATTCCCATGTGGCTGGGAGAAGCGTCCCTACCCAGCAGGGACAGCCACATGGGGATCGGGAAGGCTCCAAACTCCACAGGGCTGGGAGAAGCATCCCATTTTTAGGTGGGGACACTTCTCCTGGCCATGTGGGAATCTCAACCCCTTACTCCCCATGTGGTGACCAGGCAGTGACCCCATGGGGATGCCTCTCCCAGCCATGTGGGGATTAGGTCCAATCCCCACGTGACTGGGACACAGCAGTCCATCAACCCCCTGCTGGCACCTCCCCCTGGCTGTTGCAACGGAGCCAAGCAGGACAGGAGGGCAGGAACATCCCTGGTCTCACCAGCTCCAGTTGGGAACAAATTTGCTCCCAAGCTGGTACATGGGTAGACCTTTTCCCTGGATGCAATTTACTGCTCCTTTTTTAATGTATTAATAGCACGTGTAGACATGCCCCCCATCTTTAAAATGGAGAAAAAGAAGACCTGAGCATTAGTCCAGCCTAACTTTGACCCCCGTAAAGACGTTGGAACAAATCATTAAACAATCCATTTGCAAGCACCTAGAACAGTGGCCAGCAACCTTTTCAAGCTGCAAGCCAGAACAACCGGGCTGTAGTCTGGCACAGGCCAGGTGGCTTTGGGAGCAGAGTGGCAGAAGAAAAACTGTGGCAATGCAGGTGCAGCTTTCAGCTTCCCAGCCCGTGCAGCTCCTTGCTGCCCTGCCCTGGCACAAATGCAGGCAGAAGCAAAGCCTTCTGGCTCCATTGGCCAGATCCAGGCCACAGGCTGTATTGTTGCCATCTCCTGATCTACAGCAAGGGTACGCAGCCCCAGCATAGGTGCCAGAGTGCAACACACAAAGACATTTTGTTTGGCATGTGAGCCTCAGGGTGGATGACAGGGAAGAAGCCGGGCCTGGGGCTGTGTTGCCCCAATAAGGGTCAGGTCCCTCATGATTCCCGCATCTGCCCCTGGCACACCAACATCTTACAAATCAAAGTCGTGCCTGCTTTTAGCAGCACTCTATCCAAAAACATTGCTCCTGACCTAGGTAACAAGAATTTAATATGGAGAACAACACAATATCTCTATTAAGAAGGTATTATGGATTTGTGAAGAACAAACCAGGTTAAACCAATCTAATTTCCTTCTTTAGTTGAGGCACAAGTTATTTATATATATTACAGGGACCAAGATTTTGTATATACACTGCCTGTCCTAGGTTAGATAACTGTATTGATTCTACTGAGCCAATTGTATAACTTGATTTTATGCTTATGGTTGGGCCTATTTTCCCCAGAATTCCCTGTGATTAATACAAAGTACTAATGAGTTTTTGCCATAGGGTAAAACAAGCAAGTGTAAAAATAAGGGAAAGTAATAATGCATTGGGCAGTATCACTTAATGGTCCGGGTGCAGCAAGAACAACCCTAGAAGCTAGATCTTTCCAAGACTATTAAAGTTTGCTTACCCAATGTCTGCCCGGATCCTTTTGGTCAGGTTCTCTGGGCTCCAAGCCTAAAAAAAAAAAAAAAAAAAAAAATAGAAAAAGGGGTCTCTAGGATATTCCACCTTTTTTTCCTGGTCTATATGATTTATGTTCTTAACATATTGGGAACAGACTCATAAAATAGGCAGGATTGTGACCTGTAGCTGTAACTTCAGAGAAAAGGGAAAGGGAAAAGAACTTGGTAAATTGTAGTTTTTTAGGTGCTTTTTCTTTCTGAATAGGGCTGTTCTGTTTCTTTTAATTAGTAATAAGTTCTTTTCTAGTTGGGGCGTGCAAAATGTCTCATTTGTCACACGTACAGATGGGGCTCAATTACTCAATTGGCCATTGATTAATTCCTATTAATTCCTTCCTGTGTGCAACACTAACAGGATAGCTATAGCCTTGCGGATACAGTAAAGCAGAAATGCTAGGTATAATGCAGCATTGACACAGTCCCACATGATCTTTTCATAAGTAAACTTGAAGAAATAAGGTCTAGATGAAGTTACTATAATGTGGGTGCATAACTGATTGAAAAACCAAACTCAGAGTAGTTATTTGAGTCACTAATTTGTTGTCCAACTAGTAAATAAATCCAAAAGGAAGCTGGGATCAGTAGTAATCAATATTTTCATTAATGGCTTCGATTGTAGGACAGAGAATATAGTAATATTTATAAGTGTCATGGAGCCAGGAGGACTTAAAAATACTTGGGGAAGACAAATACTAGAATTCAACATAGTCTTGATTAATTAAAGGGATGGATTCAGTGGGATGAACTTCAATAAAGATCTGTCAGAGGCACAAGTATAAAAAAAAAAAAAAAAAAAAAAATCAGGACCACCTAGATAGCAGTACCGCTGAAAAAAGAATCTAGGGGTTTGATGGGTCACAAACTGAGGAGTCAACCATGCAATGCTGTTGCAAAAAAGCAAACATAATTTTGGAGGTATTAGTAGGAGTCTCATACATAACAGATGGCGTTATTCTTCAGCTTTCTTCAGTACTGCTGAGGTTTCTACTGGGTTAGGGCACCGTGCATAATAATTTAGACACACTGGAAAGAGTTCAGAGGGGAGCGATAAGATTGATAAAAAGTTGAGAAAAATGTCACCTATGAGGAAAGGTCAAAAAGAATTATGGTTGTTTTAGTCTAGAAAAGAAAGGACTGAGAGAGGGCATAATAACAGCCATGCATCATGTAGAAGGTTTTTACAAAGAGGTCAGTAATTAGTCATTCTCTGTGTCCACAAAGCCTGAAACAACAGTCATCAGATTAATTTGCAGCAAGGGCTCTATACCTTAGATATTGAGAAGTCTCCAGATACAGATTAAGCAAGCACTGGAGTGCTGCAAAGGGAGGCTGCAGAATTACACACCATGAAAGGATGAAAGGTTTCATTAAAAAAAGTTAGACAAACAACTGGCAGTTATGGGACGATCTGGGTGTACTTAATGCCTTAATGCTTTCTAAGAGAGACAAGTAGATCACCTCTCGAGGTCCCTGCCAGCACTACTTCTCTATGATTTTTATGATTCTCAAGAGGATGGAAAAAAGCATACTTCAAGGTTACAGGAAAAGTACTGAGAGTATCTCTGCTCTTCCCTTATAGCCTGATATATAGTACTACATATGCAGCAGGATGCATTTGTCCTTTTCAGTAACTAGGAGGATTTTCACTGTTTAAACATTAAGACGACATTTCTTTGTTCTCTTTGATATACAAATGGGACTTTCATCCAAAAAAAACTATTATCTGAAAAGAAATTAAATTAATTCAACATTTCTCAAATTTAAAAAAGCTCATAAGTGTAAAACCAATCCCATGAGTTCTGAACAACTGGGACTAACTAACTAGCAAGCCTGCTTCTGTACTCATTTGCACTAGTGCAAAGTCAATATGAAACAGTACTGTTGACCTGGCATCGTTTATGGCATCACTGACCTTGGACAGAGAAAAATGATTATAAAAGACACAAAGCAGAGAAGAGAATAACCAAGCCATATACATTTTAATATTCTAGTTCTCTGTTGTAGACAAGTCCTTAATGCTTACCCAACAGAGCTCCTGCCCAGGGAAAGGTCACTGCCATGAAGGACAGTCCAATGCCTGTACTTTAGTAGAAGGCAAGACTGAAATACTAAAAGAGAAGCAAGGATATCTGTGATGGTGAAGAAGAAAGGAGTCCAGGGACTAAGAGAAAAGGCTTCCCTCTTAGTTCATCTTTAATAATAAAAAGTTTCTACAAGAGGGCCCAAAGGACCATGGCAGAATAAATACATATAAGCTGAACATTATCTCTATGTTCTTGGGAATTCAGAATTCTACAACAGGAGTGAAAGCAGTCATGTTCTGCATGAGCTAGTGGTCAAGGTCAGAGAGAAAAAAACATCAGTGATAACTCCCCTGTGCTACGCTCACTTGGGATTCCAAAAAGAAAGGCTTCAGTGGTTCATACATGTCATCTACCAACTGCCAGACCTAAATGGTTAGGAGATGCCTTGGCACAGCTGCATTCAGGCACATTGCGAGTCCCCAGTGCAGGGATTTCCTCTGTAAGGCAGGAAAAGTCCTTGGTGAAGAATCAGAGCCTACCAAAAGCTTGCAGCTGCACCAGAGTGCATGCTCATGATTGGCTCAGTGTAAATTATGCACAAGTGGCGGTCAGCAATTGGCCCACTGGCTGTACAAAAGGCTTGGGTGATATCCACCCAAATTGGAGGAGAGCTTGGACATGCGTAGGGAGAGATCCCCACATGTACTTCGTAGCCACGGAGGGGCCTGATCAACCACCACCGACTCCCTGTTGCAGTTACCATGACGTACCCCATACCCCACGAGTGAGCGACCATCGGTGTGCCTGTCTACAGTTTTCGTTTGTGTCTGTCTACGGATTGTGTCTACACTGCATACCTTGTGTATACAGCTTGTAAGTAAAGTTTTTTTGTTTCAACCACTGCTGCCTCTCGTACAACTAATTCCACTCTATCAGCAGCCCCATTCCGCCGGCGTTTCTCGGCCCCCACATCACTGACAACAACACACCTCACAGAGCCATGCTTCAAGTTTGCCTGTAGACCTCATGGTATTGATTTACCATCTGTTCGCTTTTGAAAGTTATCTTTACAACCATAAAGGGTAGAGTGCTAATTTAATGTTAAATAAAAGTTTAAAATTAGGAACCATGAGTTACAGACATGGGAGTAAAAGTACAGACTTTGCAACTTCTGCCTCTTCCTGGCTTTTGGGTTTTTCACTGGTAATTACCCATTTCATGTATGAACAGTTTCTCAGTCTCATCTCCAACCTACAGTGCCAAATGCTGAGTGCCCACCAGTGGACCAGTTACTCTACCTACACTTCACATTTTAAGTTATAGTGATTTCTGACATTTTTAACTTACTCAGAAACCAAAGATAAAAGGAAAAAAATTACTGACTTTAGTTCCCACAAAAAAAATGAAGTAAATGCCTAACTGGTTGCATTATTTTGCAAATGACCCAGTTAACAAAGCAAGCCACGCTTCCACTTCCAAGCAAACCTGACCATTGTGACGTAAAAGATGAGGCCACCTAGAAGTAGTTCCTCTTAATGTACAGTTACTCAGTCTGAGGAACTAAAAACACTGCAAAGATAGCAGAATTGAGGTTATCAGGTTAGAGTGCGTCTTCCCCTTTAGTGAGCTGCATATTAAAGCATAATATTCTTTGTCTCTGCATGTATTAAACATAGTGGATGGTGTAGCTATGCTCTGTCTGTAACTGCTGCATTTTACCCCAGCAATACCTATACATCACTATACATCATGGGTCAAAGTACACACAGTTGTTTGCAAATCAGTTTGTTAAAACAGTTCAAAATCCTCCTGGGTATAAGGTCACTAACAGTCAATTGCTGGCAGACAGACAAGGAAACAGATCTCTGACTTTGGCTGTTGTCATTTCTCACTTTCAATCCTTCCACTCCATTTTTGGTTTTTTTGGAAATTAATGCTTCGTGGCTTTCCCTCAAGCTAGCATTATATTAAAGGTATATAAAAAGTGAACAGCTACATTAATGGTACTAGTAGATACTGCAGAGGTTTTAAAATGACATTTTACCTATTGATTTATACAGCTCCACAGACACATTTGCTGATCCCTCCCTTGCAGGAAACTAAAATGAAGCATTTATGCCTCTTTTTGAGAAACAATTTCTAATAGTACTGAAGACATACAAGAAACTAAAACTTTTAGTTTAATAAAAGGTATCATTTTGGAGCCAACTGGGAAATTGCAGGAAAATTGTCCTTTTCTACAAGTTTTCAGGATCATAGTATCTAGGGTCAGAAGGGGCCTAAAGCAGGCCATCTAGTCTGACCCCCCGCCAATGGCAGGAACGAGTGCCAGGGTCACAGGACCCCAGCCA
>JAGPOW010003395.1:28066278-28104517 GCA_030014935.1 Caiman crocodilus
GAACAACTTCCCTAGGAAGCTGGTTCCACATCCTAGCCACCCTGTGAAGTAGTGCCTCCTAATGTCCAACCTAAACCTGCTCTCCAGTAACTTGTGACCGTTCTGCAAGCTTTCAGGATCAAAGTCCCTTTAACAGGCTCTGGGAAAAGTATAGATGATACAAGAGCCTGATGAAGGGACTTTGATCCTGAAAGCTTGCAGAAAAGGGCAATTTTCCTATGATTTCCCAGTTGGTCTAATAAAAGGTATAATTTTGTAACCAAGAGTTCTAGTTTTCTGTATGTCTTCTCGCCTCCAAACAACATGGCTACCAAGTACACTCCTAATAGTACTGAAGATTTTTTTACACTGACTAGTAAAGTTAGAAGCCAACTTCACCAACTAGGTTTTGAGTCAGCTTCAGCAGTCTCCACTTACATGACCACCCAGGAACATTTAGACTGGAGATCCCAGGACTGGGGTATGATACTCATGAATAAAAAACAAACCTCTTCTGCTTTTCTCCTTTTGGAATCAGGGATCTCCTCCACCTTGGATGAAACAGGGGAAAAAACCCCACCATCACATTGAGCCACCAACAAATAGTTTGCCACAGTAGATAATGGGGTCTTTTTGAAGAAATGTATCCTTTCTCCACCCCATCTATTGAACAATGGCACCCCATCTATTACACACAATAACTCAGTTACAAGAAACATAAAAGTAGTTAATTAATCAAAAGTTAGGAAATGCTAGAATGAATGTTGTCTGGACAACCGTCATTTGTTCATGTGGTTTTCAATAGAAGGGGTGAATAATGGCACTAATTTCGCAACAGTACCTTTATTTAAAATATTTATTTCTAAAGAACTAGGTTTTTCACAAAATAGAGTAAGTGGATGGTTCCAGTTGTCAAGAAAACCTTGTGTCCCTAGCCGTTAGAGACTCCTGAGCTCCTAAGAAAGCTTTTTTAAAAAACATCCCCATCCCACCCCCAAAAAACCCATATTCATTCAATATTGAGTGAATGCATTTAGATTACACCTCATAGGCTGACAGAAAACAGGAAAACCAAAGGCATGCATCACCTTAGCCCTTGCTGAAATCCTACCCACTTTCTACAGCATTATTCTTACATCCATGTTGTGCACATAAATTGTTGGTGGAGGTGGCAAATATGTACCTCAAAGCCGTGGCTATAGTAGTCTACATAAAAATACCTAACTCCAGTATTCCAGTAGCCATCAGCAATGCCACAAATTAGAGCACAGACAGTGTCAAACCTGTATAGCACTTTGTCATGTAAAATTTCAGTAACTGAGCATCAGTAGCTAAGGAGCCATTGAAGGCAGGAAGGTTATGGTTCCATCTTCCCCATTATTTTGATGTAGACAGAAATATTAGGAATCCAGTATTTCATGTTTCTTTTCAAACCTGGGTTTTCATGTCAATTAAGGCAGGAAAGCTCTGTTTACACTATCTGCTTTGCACTATTCCTTGCTGCTATATTAGCAATTTTTTTCTATTGTAGAGCCTCCATCCCCCTTTTTCCCCCCACACACCCACACTGAATGAGCCTATTATTGAATAAATCATCCTTGCTCTACTCTTCCCTTGTCAGATACAGCTCCATAGATTTTCTCTGGAAAATCCATCTACTGTTCAGGTATGAATGGAGTCTAAAGAAGCAGGACTCCTTGGGGAAGTAATGAGAAAAAACAAGTATTTTAGGGCTCAGATGGCTAG
Organism: Caiman crocodilus; assembly: GCA_030014935.1. NCBI lineage: Eukaryota > Metazoa > Chordata > Crocodylia > Alligatoridae > Caiman > Caiman crocodilus. The sequence continues at coordinate 28,068,004 of JAGPOW010003395.1, forward strand.
ACTGGTGTTCAATTAACAAGAAACTTTTAAGTTAGGGCCTCCCTCCTTTCTTTTTAAAGGAAGTACTTCAATTAGGTCAGGCTATGAAACAAGCTTATGATCTTCAGATAGACTGTGCTAGAGATTTTTCCTATTAATTTCAGACATCTTTTTTTTCCCAATTTATTCTTGGGCCTTTTAGGAATCAAATGACACTTGCCCTATTGCCAGCAGGGTAAAGTCAAGCAGAGTGCACAGCAAGTGTTAGTCTTAATGTGGTTCCCACCTTAAGCAGCACATGAAATAGTACATTTCTAATATTAGCACATGCTACTCCAATACAGAAGGATAACAAAAAAAAAAAAATCACAAAACCAAAACATGATGGAAGATTAAAACTCATGAGACATGTAAAATGCGTGGAAAATTGAAGCTTATTTTCTAAAACCCAAATTGTGCTGTACAATCAGGGTGTTCCAAGAAAACAAAATGCAGACATAGGCATTTAAATAAGAAGCAGAGCTTTTAAATACTTTCCTCAAGAATAGATAGCTAGGATAACTATAAACAAAGCACCCAGAGTGCAATTAGATTTCCATCTCGCTAACAGCATGACTTTGCATAGCACCTACCCAGAGTCTTGCACAAGATAAACAGTGATAAACAGGACAGCAAGTCAGAGAACCCAATCCTACATCAATGAGTGATGCTGAGTAGCTGCCAAGTCCCTGCCTCCTAAAAGGAAAAAAGGCTTAGGAAGGAAAAAGTATAGCTGTTTCCTTAATGTGTCGAAGATAAGCTGATGCTCTCATGGCACACCTATTTTCAATCACAGGCTTATTTTGAATAAGCAGTACACTCTTAAGTAATGGAGCAGCAATTTAACAATACCCCACTACTTCATGATACAAGCTCCTACAATTCTCATTTCAATGTTGGCCAGAGCAGGCAGCTGTGGAAAGAAAAGAGTGGGAATAAAATAAAATAAAATATAAATTAATAAACTTGGCATTTATTTTAGTTTGGTCTTATTCAGGAAAAAAAAGGAGGTAAAGACTAATGTGTAATTCTAGAAAAGGTTTATTTTTGTGGATTTTATTAAGTTCTCATTTTAGGGTCAGTAGCACAAATAGTACATAACTGAAATGTGCAATTTAAGAAAACAGCACAAGCAAGATGAGACTATTGGGACAAGAAAAATCTGATGCTCAGACAACACTTCAGTGAGGGATAGCCAATGAAAACTCAAGTGGCTTCCAGCACCAAGTGGCCCACTGGGCTAGCAGGGTTAAGGTAGGCCAGTTTATAGTCAGTAGCACATAAGGAGGCAAGATGGCTAAAATCACATCTAGTCACCTTTGACCTTCCAGCATGACTGACCAAGTATCCATTTATACTTGGGTTGACAAGAATCCAGACCTTTTCCCCTCTGGATTTATAGCAAAATTCCTTAATGCCATACCCTGCTGATGGGCACAGTACAAGAACTAAACAGAACAGGGAAAAAGAGGAACAAAGAGACACTTTGTGCAAATGAAATTAAAGTTATACAGTAAAGAAGCCCGGTATCATAGCTAAATCATAAGATAAGGAATCAGGAATTAGGAATTCTGTTCTTTGCTTCAACACAGGCTTCCTCTAAGAATTTGTCACAGGCAGTGTATTTTTCTGTGCAACTGCTTCTGCATCTGCAAAATGGAGATAACATTAGCTCAAAATGCTGCTAAGATGCAAGCTATATTTGGTTGTTTTTATAAACTAAATTTTAAGATCATCAGGAGGATGGTAGTGTATGCTGCCTGAATACTTGATGCATTCTCGGTAACTAGTTGGTGCATTGGCAGTAGGAATCATCCAGACCATCTAATTCTCATTCCACAATTCCAATTTGTACCATGCATCCTGCTATTATTTGGGAGTCATGAGTAGCTTACAAACTCTCTCCTGCAGGTGGCTTCCCAAGTTTGGTCAATAAACATTTTCCCTTCACTATCCAAGACTGTGACAGACAAGATATCAAGCAACTAAGAATAATACAATTCTGGACAAGTTTAAAAAAAGTTGTATATTTGGTGGTCAAAACCAGCCTTATTTTTTTAAGATGATTTTGGAAAAGTGTCAAAAAGGGTTGCACCCAAGATAAAGTCTACACTGAACATATATAGCTGCAAGCATAAGAAAGATTGGGTTGTGCTACTGCCAGGAAACAGCACCCACTGATAAGCAAAAAGAAACTGTTTTTGTACCAGCTTGCATTTACTATAGGTCAGACAGAAACAATGTTGTGGGTATCATCTTCTCATCTCGAGTTCCTCCAATCAGAGTGATACAAGGGGAGATAAACCACATTTCCAACTGATCACCCTCTATGTAAGCCACACCCTTCCTTGACTGACCACTCACTCTGCATGAGGCAAAAATTATTTCTTCAACAATACTCCCAAAATTGAGTAAAAATAATTGAGAAATATTTACTTGAGCCATTAGTCTGTTTAACCATTTCATTTTATGGTGAAAACCTGGTCGTCTTCCTCCAGGTACCTCATCCTTTTTCCATGGCTGGTCATTGACTCCTTGTGCCATGTCCAAGGGCTTTGTCACACATTTACTTGCAACAGGTGCACATCATTGGAATGCTGTGATATATTAAAATTGCACATATTTGGGTGGTGTCATTTGTTCAGTTGCAGCACTTGCAAATTACTAGAATGTAGTAGCCTAGTAAAGTTAGTATGTATTAGGAGATAACCCTTGCCAAAAAAAACAATGTCATTGCAATGCCAAGAGGCATGTGCTAAATTGCTTGAATATTCAACTGCTTGCATGTCAACAGTTACTTAGTAAGTGTTAAGTTGAATATGCGACACCACTCCTAAATCTAAGTTTGTTTCCAGGAGCGAAGTGCATACTACCCTTTGTAGTGCAACAGAAATGACTATGCAGATTCCAGATAAGCGACATTTTCAAAGGATTTCCCCTGCTTAGTTCTGCAAACTACACAGACCAAGTTGCTTCTCAGCCTCTTGTGGGCTCAGATCAAGTGCAGCCCTATGCTTACCCAGCAAGGGAGACAGTGACTACTGAGGTAGCCTTCCTAGTCACACCCGGGGAAGACTGCTCTCCTGGTACAGGGGATAACATGTAGTAAACCTCCCACTTAGCTGCTGGAGTAGGAAGGTCTTAGCTTTATGCCTACTTTATGGAAAGGGGAGACTCCACTCTAGCTTGCTCCTGGGGCCATACAGCTGAAGGCAAGCAAAACTCAGGGGCATCCAAACCCCAAGCCTCCAGGCTTGGACCTGTAAGTAAGATGCCTGCCAAAAGATCTGAAAACATCTGAAGCCCCATATGGGGGTGGAAGATGTTTGCCGGTAGTAGGGCCACTTATGGTTCTGCACGGATTTGGAATTTGATTTGGCAAATTTGGCTTGGAATATGTAAATTTAATTGCCACCCCCATCAAAAAAAAAAACAACAACCCAACCTACAAACAAAAATCCCGACATGGACCAAGTTGCAAATCTTGCATTTTGAGAACCTGTAAGTCATGATAACTTTTTGGTGAATAATCATAAGTTTTGCTCAAGCTTCTTTTACTTGTTTGTTAATTATGTTCACATAGGCCAGGGGCAGGCAATTATTTTGGGCAGAGGGCCGCTTACGGAGTTTTGGCAAGCCATCAAGGGCTGCATGAGAGCCAGCCAAGGGCAGATTAATATTAATTTTCTAAATTTTGGGGAGACCCCAGGTGCTGGATAGAATGGCCTGGCAGACCATATCCAGCTTGCAGGCCACATTTTGCTCACCCTTGGCACAGGCTGTATAGATAAGGAAGTAAATAATATTTATAAGGGTACTAGCAACTATATTAATCTCACATAGCTTCTCCCTATAAATTTAGAATCACTTTTGGACTTTTGACATTATTTTTTTCCTGTGTCCATATTCAGACTTCAGACATCTGGGCTGTAGTTGCATAGGAAATGAAATTATAACAGTTCTATATCCATTCTTGATGTTGTCATTAATGACTGCATCAGGAGAATGGTACAGCTGTAGTATCAGGGTTTAAAAAGCGAAATTTCCATGAAGATGTAGTTAAAAAGTGATGCTACAAGTAGCCTTACGGGGGGGAAAAAAGAGAGGGGAGGGAGAGAGAGAGAGAGAGAGAGAGAGAGAGAGAGAGAGAGAGAGAGAGAGAGAGAGAGAGACTCAGACAGATACTCTCCAAAACATAAGTTTAATGTAGTTTGCATTTGGAGCCTATAGAGTAAGAGCAGAGAAATGCTTGTTATTCCTTTTTTACATTACCGTTAAAGCTTAATTACTTCACGTAAAAAAGAAACCACAGTATTTCAATACACGGAACTAGCCCTGCATAGGAAGTCTGTGTGATAGGATAGAACGTGTATACAAAACAAGTTAAAAACCAAAGTGAACAATCGCTCCCCACTCTGTCCCCAGTGAAGGATCCAAACCTACCCAACAGTTACTCACACTCACAGAACCCAAAGGATTAGCACAGTACAAAACAGTGTGCTTCAAACTACATTCAGTTATCCCCTTTTTTTCATTTATAGTATACTTCCATCAATTTCCTCTTCCCTGCAAAATTATTTTCCAATACCAATTACCACATACTGTTATTTGACTTTATGGTACAGACAAAAGATGGAACTTAGTGTTATGTCTTCATAGTCATACTTTTAGTATTGAAGAAACCAGTCAGCATTCCACATGTAACTTGTGAAATATTCAATTAAGTTTGTAGTGGAAAATAGACACATACAGCCACTATTATCTTGCAACCAAAATGAAACTTGAAGTGACATTTTTCTTATAAAGGGCTTTATTCTTCTGTATTAAATGTCAGAAAACCCCTTTCCTTTTTAAAGGGTACCAGTTTGAAAGTCCAACACTTTTAAAAACAAATTCTCAAAAAAAGATTGTTTGGAAGTTAGGAAATATTTAAGCATATTTCCTATTAGGACTGCTGGAGAGATTGGGAGAACTGTGGTATCTGCAGCTAAAGGTGAAGCTGAGCATCTGTCAGCCAGTTACCACCCTACATTTGTTTACAGTCTTACTTGAGAGACTAGAACTGGACATCCTCATCAAAACAGATCCAATTAAAATACTAAGCATGGACTAGAGATGATTTCACCACCCCTTTAAAAATTCTGGTCATCCAGTTCAGGAATGATGCATGACTGGGTAGTGGAAAACTTGCATTACAACATCTATACTTGTTCTGCAGAAACAGGTGACTCAATTTTGCACCTTCCAAATTATAATTTTAAAATGAATAAAGTGTTTGTGAATGTAAAAATCCATCCTTCTATTAGAGAGAAAATAACCAATTGATGCTTAATAATTACATGTCTTTACTTTGTGCAGTGTATCAGTCAGAATGGCCATAGATGCATATACATATGAAATACTTGCTATAAGGATGGAAATAACATTGACAGGAAAATACTAGCTTAACTTTAGAATCTGGTAGAAGAGAAAAGAGTTTCATTTTCTACCACTGTTTATTTTTCACTTTCCTGGATGAATGTACTTTGGTTAAAGTTCCAAGAGAGCTGAACAACAGAAAATCTTTTGAGTATGCCTCAAAATAAATAAATAAATAAAAAAAATCTACCTCATATTTCTCCACAAGTATGCCTCTATGGGTTATCTGTGTTCTTATCCTCATAGGAATATGCTGGAAAATTTTCAGCCATTTTAAAATATAATTAAACTCAAAATGTGTATTGTTCTTGATACTCTATGGCATTTGACTGAGACCTCCAGCAACAAGAGTAAAATGGTTTATCTTTCCATCAGAGAAACGTATAATAGAAAATAAGAAAATGGAAAATTACCAGTTATGGGGAAAAAATAGAAAAGAATCCATCCTAACAGTCCATGTTCTTGAATTACTCTCTCACAGAATTCAAGTTCCAGCTAACAAAGCTGCCAGTTATCATAGTGTTAAATTTATAGCAACACTTCCCAACACTGAAGGAGTAACAAGACCAAAAACAAGAGTCCAGGAGGTGAATATTCAAAGCTACATTTACCAGCCCACTAACTCGTATCTGTGGGATCACTCATATAATAACTACCATGGAGTCTAGACTGCTGTAGTTTAACAATGAAGCAAAAATTAGGTATTATAATGTGATGGTAAAAAGACCAAGTGTAAAATGGGGTTAAATGTACCAGTCCTTCCCCTATGAAGTCCTAGGTTTGAATATTTGATGAGATCACAAGCCAAAGTTCAATGGGCAGCCTCACATCATTACAAATTCAAAATCTGGAACAGTATGTTTTAGGATGGAGGTGTTGTCGTAGATATATAGGAGACCCACGCAGAATAGGTAAGTTATTCCATGGGAGGTACAATACTTTTTTTAAAGAAATGTAAGTAGATTTAGTAGACAACAGAATAAAAAAAATTTACACAAAAGACTTCAATACCTTCATTGGCTCTATAAGCAAGGAAAGCCATGTGTTCTTTCTGGTTAACTAGAAAACTCATTGGGATGTTTTCTAATTTTAAAGAAATTGATAGCACCAGCAAAGTATTCCTATAAATGTTATTTTTACATCATATTTCTGAAGTCTCAAACAGAATCCTCTTGGAGAAAAATGTCCAGCTTTAACCATCTATTGGTCTATTCAAGTAAGAAATGTCAACTCCTCACTCTAAAGAGCAGCACATATTCTGGAGTCCAAGGCATGCTCTAGAACCCTTTTTACATGACCCACGTTGGAGCTTCAAATATAATCACTGTTCATTCCTACAGTGCGCTGTGGATTCTTAATGAAATTTACTTGAGGAATAGTAAGGAAAAACAAAGAATATTAAAAATAAAGAACTGAAATCAAATTACTTGTTCTTGCAATCAACGACTGGGGTGGCACATATTTTAATCATTTCAAGTCAAAGAAATTCAGCCAATTGTATAAAAATTCACTAGTGCAAATTTACTAATAACTCTGCAAGAGAAATTCTGAACAGGAATTCCTCATAATTTGGTTTTTAGCATAAACAACACATGTGCATCAAGAGACAAAGAGTGGAAAGCTGTTTCAATATACTTTGTAAGAACAAAGTTTCATATACAATGCAGTTCTCAAACAATATTGCTTCCAACATGTCTGCTGGCTGTAAAGAAGTATCCCAGGACATGTGTCAAGGCCATCCAACCACTTGGCTTTACTTGATGTCACGTGCTAAGGGAAAGGAGACATTGAAACAGCCAGGCAGCAAGCACTATTTTTATACTCTGTCAAAGACGTGCCAAATCAAATCACAAATATCAAGGACAAAGTATTCTAAAATCAAATTAAAAGACTAAAACGATTAAGTCACCAAGTCTCATTAATTTGGCTTTTAAAATTGCTCTATCATCTGATGTGGGTCCTTAATCCAAAAAGGGTCCAGATCAACCCACTGATTTTTTTGGAGATAGAAAAAACCCATTGGGTACACTCTGTTTACTGCCCATCACTGCAACAAAATGAAACCACCCACAATGCAAGACCACTGAACTGGCAGGTAAACTGTATTCTATTCAATCAAAGATTGTTTTCTGTGAGAATAATTTTATTTTAAAGACATTTTCAGGGCTTATATGCCACAATAAATCTTATTCTGAATCAACAGTAAAGTGCTGTATTTTATTGACTACCTGAATCTCATTCTCACTTAAAATCTTCACTTATGGATGTCTTAACAAGTCAAAAGAGCCCTTTCTGCTGCAATAGCTAAGCTGTTGTGCAAATATTATAAAAATAGGTAACTTTCATTAGGAGCTATGTACACAACACAACTTCTGGTGTTTCCTTTATTACTGCTGACCAATACTAGAGATGTAAGATGCATGCAAATTATCTATAAACGTGTATTTAAAATGAAGAGAAAGGGACACTGCTATGTAACTTTTGATACCTTGGCAGAGAGCCACTTACTATAATATAATTATACTAAATGATGTCTAGATCTGGATTGACAAGCTTCATACCACTGACATGCTTTAGTTTCTTTGTAGCTAAAGAAGCTGATTTGTAATTTCAGACTACAGCATACATTTGATCTATTTCTCTTTAAAGTGTATTACATTTGAGGTTAAAATTTGAGCAAACTCTTCACATCTAGTCACACAATCAGCACAAGCAAGACATTAGTGCAAGGGAAAGGTGTCAGTTGTACATGATAAAGACTCTTCCCCTTACTGCATGATGCATTAGAATGACTTAGACTTAAATTTCAAGTGGATTACCAAGAGAACAAAGAGATTTTTCTCCCAAATTTAGCACGCATTTCCAGAGGATTAAGAGAAAGCAAATCTCAGATACAGCTAGAGTAAAAAAGTCAAACCAAAAAACAGCTTGGAGAGCTGACACACAGCTCCAAAAGTTGTCATGCTGTGAAGGCAGTATTCTCAAAAAAGAGCTCCAACAAACTGCAAAAAATGGAGTTTGAGTTGAAGTTGGCCAACTGCTGCATAGAAATATGCTAACACACAACAGTCATGTTTAAGCCAGTGCATAGAGAAGATAAAGCACTTATGGTAATTGCAAATGTTAACAAGTCCATACAACTTGTACAATTTAGCAGTGAGTCCATAAAAAAAAACCCAACAGAATTAGAGCAGAAATGCTCAAGCAAAAACAAAAAAAAGATGACCTTCCAACTGTATAAAATCCACATACCAGTAATAGTAAAAAGACACCAGTGAAAATTACTAATTCAGTCCCAAACACCCAACAGGCAAATAAAACCAGAGTAGACAAGCCTTTGGCAGACAATTTAAAGAGTCTAAATATGGCATTACATTTCTAAATAATCCACAAAATATATTATATGGCATATTCATATTAAATACTGGGTAACCAGTTCCGCAGATCTGATGCTAACAATGCTTTAGCCAATGACAGCATGATGGGTCAAGCTAAATAAACGCTGGTGTATCACAACAGTGCTTGAGAAAGCAACAATTAAATGTCACCAACTCATGCTTCAACAACAGTACCGTGGGACTGTCACATTATTATCTATGGAGCAAAACAAAGTTTTCTAGTTTCTCGGGGATGTGCCCTTTATAGCATATGTTATGATTTACAATGACACGAGCAGAAAGACACTGTAATGTAGTATGATTTATAGGCTGGATCAAATTTTTTGCCATTTCCTTCTCATCCAGCAAATCGCTAGCAGTCTGTTTATGCAAGTTTGTGGCATCAAAGTGTGAACCTGACTTGATAAGAAGATTCATAATATCTGGATGGTTGTTCAATGCAGCAACGTGCAGGGGGCTGTTGTTATCAGAGTCTCTGACATTTACATCAGCACCACATTCCACCAGAATAGCAGTAACTTGCAGAGAAGGGAATTTACAAACTGGGTAGCGACCTACACATGTAGTATTCTTGTCAACGGCAAGATGAAGTGGGCTGAAGTTATTCTTTCCTCTAGGCTGCAGCTTAAGGAACTTATAAATAGTCTGCTTTTTAAAATGCTCCTGTTCTGAACTGCAAGGAACTTTTTCCAGCAAGCAAATTAAATGCAGGATGATGGAAAGGGCTTTGTTCAATTGTATGGGGTCAGGTGGACTCTGAGTTTGTTTCATGGCCCGCTCAATTTCGAGGACACTTTTACACAGTATACCCATAAGATCATCGAATGTCACAGTGGTGCCCAGCAGACCTTTTGCTCTGTCTTGCAACATGAAGGAGAAGAGTTCAGCAAAGGATAACAGACTGCTGGCAGTCATAGGGCTCAGTGGGTCTAAATTGCTTTGCTGCATGTCCAAAGCATACTTCCATAGGTTGATGCATCGTTTAAAGTTACCAGAGTCTGCGTAGACAGCACCCCGGTACCTAATGTAGTAAGATGTATCTGGGTGAGAAGGACCAAGAATACGTTCTCTAATTAACAGTGCTTGCATTCGCATCTCATCAGGGTCTGCAATAAGATTTTCTAGCTCCTCTGAGCTGTTCACCTCCTTGGCATAATCGTAAGCCATTATCAGCATTTGTGGCACAGGTTTGCTGAGGATGTTAGTCCTATCACTGTATCTCATCTCCATAGCTCTTTTCCAGTATTTCAGAGCACCAAGCAGATCTCTCTTTTTGTCCACAAAGGTTGCTCCTAGAAGTTCCAAAGCATTGATGCGTTCAGCCTTGCTGGTCTGTACATGCTGGGTCAGAAAGTCCACAATATTTGTGTGACCTGTAACACTGGCTGACAAGAGAGGAGTCATACCATATCCATCTTTTTCCATTTTCGCACAGTATTTAAGAAGCATCTTCATGATCTCTAAGCTTCCAGATTCCGCACAATCGTGTAATGCAGTGTTTCCTGGCAAGAAAAAAATATCATAATTACACAAATCATAGCAAAATTAGAGGGCAACCACATAGCTAAAGAAGGGAAAATACTTAGTATACAGAAAACAAGAGAGTTGAGATCTACACGTCTAGAATACACTAGACCAATTAAAACGCCAAGGCTATTAACCACCTATGGAAGGGAAGAGTTTCTTGATAAAATTCAAGATGTTCCAGGTACCCTTTTGTCTCATTACTTCAAATTTAAAACGGAATCCTCCACTACCTGTTGACTAATTTTATATTTGCTGTTCAAGGTTAAAACAAATACCAGATAAAATATGTATACTGCCTCTAGACCGGGGTGGGTAATTATTTTGGCCCAAGGGCCACAAAGGGAGTTTTGGTAAACTTTTGCAGACTGGGTCAGCACTTCACCCCCACCTGCCTCCTAACAGCTCACCAAAAGTCCCCGAGTCAAGGGCCACACTTCTCTCTCTCTCCTCCCTCCATAGATGCAGCAAGCCCTAATTCCCACCCTGCCCCAGAACATGCTAGCCACATCTGCAGCTTACACCAGCACCTATCTGGAAGCAGCCCTGGGCAGGCTGGCATCAGCTGTAGACAATGCAGGTAGGCTCCAGGTGGTGATCAGGGCATCTGCCCAGGTCTGCAGCAGATGCCACCATATCAGTGTTGGACAAAAACAGCCCCGCCTGCCCAGCACCATACAGTAGCTGGAGCTAGAGCCACAGACCAGATCCCATGAGTTTGTGGCCATCTACCTGCAAGCCAGATACAATCAGTTAGCAGGCCAAATCTAGCCCACGGGCCATAGTCAAGACAGGGAGTATTTCTTCTGTGTGTCTGTATACCATTGGTTAAAATAGGACTTCACCCCAATTGGGGTCTTTGGGTGCTATGGACACTAGCCAAACTTTTAAATAAACTAGAAAATATAGTTATTAATTTATCTACCTACATACATATCCATATTTCTTGCCTTTTTACTTGTATTTGGATTAAATGATCTACTGACACAGGGCTCCCACTGTTTATCCTAAATTATGGAATTTACGATCCCTTTGTTCTTCTGGTTAGAATTCCCCAAGCAAAGTTTTTAAAAAAAAAAAAAAAGAGAGAGTGGCTAAAGAAGAAAAATACTGATCTCTCCAAAATACAACACTGTACTGATACCCAAGATAAAATGTAAATTTAAAAAAGCCTGAAATAGATCATAACTACAAAATATTTCCCTTTAGTATAATGCTACAAATTCTACATGCCATGTCAACATAGCATGCAGAAAAAAGCCAGTAAATAACACAAAACATTGGGGGTTGACTAAAATCCATATCTATTCAAGAAGTAGTGTAGATGAAATTTTTAAAGTTCATTTCATGAAGTTAGAAAATATGATGATTTAGTATGTCCCTTATACTATTGATTTATCTCAGAGATAAACAATTTGGTTGTTGTTTACATCTGTATATGCCAGATGCACTCATTCATTTATTAGATTTATATCCCACCCTATCTAAAAGGCAGCTTACAATAAACTAAATTTTATGTAGCCTACTACATTATTAGAAAAATAATTATTTGAAGTTTCATATGCAAAACCTAGAAAAAATCTGTGAGAAACATTAGCAAATATTTATATTTCTTATACCAGTAAACTTCCAAGTGAAAATCATTTGATGGAGAATCACACAACCTATGAGAACTAATATTATTATCTAGATAGTCAATATCCCTGGTGGGAGGCCATCATTCCACAAGTAATTAGAACTATATCCATTGACTAATGAAAGGAAAAAAAAGCCAAAAAAACAGATATCTTCCTGTTAGTCATTTTTGCAGCAGAAGACCTGTTCCTGCAGCAGAACTCATTACAGCTGCTGCTGCTACTTCATTTGCTATTACTCCAACCACCCATGTCATGCATGGTCTTTTCGCTCTGTGTTATTAATGCACTCTCCAAACCAGATATTCAGTTGCATTACAGGGCCTTCATACCACCTGAGAAAATGGGATGGTTGTACCTGGCCAACTGGAAAATATTTTGGTGTGGAAAAGCCAACATGCTTGCTTCCTGCATAGGAGGTATATCAAAATGAAAGGGATATGGTCAGCCACTGATTGTCTCTCTCCCCTGCCACTGTCTTTTGTGTTCTAATTTTTCTCCTCTAATACCAGGGATTGGCAACCCCTAGTAGCATGTGTGCCAGAGCATGGCATGCAAAGCCATTTTCCTCAGCATGCCACAGCCAACCCAGACTCTAGGCAGTTTCTGCCAGCAGCTGCCCAGAGCCTGGGCCAGCTGCAGTCAGGAGGCTACAAAACAGCTACATGAGGCTCTGCAGTCCCACCACTAGTTCTGTGGCAGCAGCAGCTGTGAACGCACCTCTGGGCACATGGCTAGGAAGGGGCCTGGGCAGCACAACCCTGGCTCCTCCCCCACTGTCTACCCAGAGGCACATGTGCAGCTGCTGCCACCACAGAACCATTGCCAGGGCTGCAAAACTTGGCACAGCTTTTTGCAGCCTTCTAGTCACCTGCCACAACTGCCCAGAGCCTGAGCCGGCTGAGGAAGCACACAAACTCAACAGTGTATGCTACAACCCCAATACAGGTGCCGGTTCTATGGGCAGGTGTCTGCATGCAGCTCTGCCATGGGGCCCAGCCCCACACTGTCATTGCCTTACAATCCCGATCTCAGCCCTAGACCTGGACCCAGCCCTGCTCTGCTGCTGGATGCCACTCCCTGCCTACCTATAATTCCATTCCACCCCATCCCAGCCACCCCAACAAGCACAGAGCAGAGCCATGTATGAAGTTTTTGTGAGCTGTTGGGGGCGGGGTGCTGGCCCAGCCTATGGCAGCTCACTAAAACTCCCAAAGTAGCCCTCACGCCCAAATAATTGCCCACCCTTGCTCCATGGCCTATCCAACATGCCAGGGATTTTCAGACTTCAGCAATACATCTGAAAAGAAGAGGGGGTTAATACAGCTTTTATTATAAAGGTCACTACTACTTTACTGCAATGACCCACAGGTCCAGCAGATTCCCGCATAAGAGATATCTTAGGGCAATGGTTCTCAACCTTTTTAGACTCAAGGATAGACTTGAGACCTTGGATAGACTTGGAGAACCCTTCCAAAAATGCCAGCTCTTCGTTTTCATTTGCTTTTTTGACTAAAGAAAAACAGAACAATTTTTCTGTTGCAAAGAACTCAGAAAGACCACAACAGGTCAGAATGTTTTTAACAGTACTGCGATTCATGTTTGCTCACCTCACAGGGCTAACACCATTTGGAACCCTGAGACACCCCTGAAAGGAACACAAAGCATCCCAGAGTGCTGCACCACTCTCACTGAAAATTACCGTCCTAAGACTACAATGGGAATTAACTGTGGTTACCTTAGCAACACTGCAAGAAAAAACAGTAGAGTATTACCCATAGCTTAATATAATTTGTCAGTTTACAAAAAGACTGCAATTCTCTACCTTCTGTGTACCAGCAGCAATCTTCAGAGCCCTTCTTGCTGGTCCACAAAATAAAATATTTTGAAAACCAAACAATGGAGAGGGGGAGGAATTAGTGTTAGGAAAGGATACAATTCATAAAAACAAACAGTCTCTCCTGTGAAAAATAGTCAACCACTTAAAATAATGCAATATCTATTTTTCCTTTTCAACCAAGTAAGACTTAAGATCTCCTTCCAACTCTCTTTCTGGGGAGGAAGTACACTGTTACCACAAAACTTGAATAATTCATAACAGGGTAGTTCAAAACCCACTTAGTTTGAGGCAGGTTGACAAATTAAAGATGAGCAACTCACCTTTTCGCAGCATAGAACCACAGAAATGTTTCAGCTGCCGCTACAGCTTTAACTGCAAAGGCTATCACTACTCCAATCAGCTGGAACTCATCAGTGGTCTAGCCCAGCTGACTGGCAAAGCGGTACCTTTTGGAACAAAAGCTGCAGCAAACAGCTAGAAAACTTCTAGTCCTACACAGCTGCAGCTCTGTTTACTCACAGAAAATTCTCAAATCCCCATCTTTGCATGAGAGTGTAGAACATAATTCTGCAAGCCATTTGTATTCTATTGTGCAGAGAGCAAGCCTGACCAACACAAAAATATTTTCTGGTGACAAAACTTCTTAAAAAGCAATACTAGGTGCTTCCACTAAAGGCTGAAGGGTAATATTTTTTACCAAAACATTTACCATTAATTTATAAGTCATTCAACACATGAAGATTGAGATGACTCATGCTCAAAAACAACTGCTCTAACAACTAACAGAGTACCAAAATATTGTTTTCACACGCGAGGGCCCAATTCTGTCAGCACTTATTGCAAGTGCAATAGTGGCTACAAATGTGATGCTTGGTTTCCAACAGAAGAGTGCTTAGTGCTATTCTTAGTCCAACGCCTTTGACTAATGAAATAAAAAAACCTGTTATTATTAATGAACACTATTATTTTGGTTATGAACATAAATTTTGGTACTGGCTTTGACTGTGCTGTCAGCCAATTTCCATATCTTCATGATGGGGTTCTCCTCCCCTCCAATTCTCCATCTATTAATTTTTCATACTGTATATAACTTTTACAGCTCACAAAAAAATGCCCTCTAAAACCCCCACATTTCCCCTTTTTCTGGATTGTTCTCAGCTATACCATCAAAATGCCCATCTACTAAGAACAGTTTTAATATTCCAAGAACATCAAATAAAACTGAGAATCAAGTATATATGATAATCTATAAATTACTTTTTTGAACAAGAGTATTTCCTGTAACTGTATTACCTACTTGTATAATTGCTTAGATTTTGTTTTCCCCCAAGAATTTCTCCCTGGTTTAGCATTCTAGAATGCATGGTAGATTCTCTGTATTATAGAACATCTATGACAACTCAAGTCAAACCTCAAGATGTGCCAGACAGCTATCAAGACACTTGAACAACACATGGGGAGTAAAACTAAAAACAGGGTTGACATATTCACTTTCTAGGAGTTCCTACTTTCTGTGCAGATTATTCTATACAGATACAGAGACCAAACAAAAGAACAATCATGCAGGTTATATTAGGGTAGATACACACCCACAAACACACCTCTCATATATATAATTTTTTTAAAAATTGCTTTACACATATTCTGATTTTCATGTTTTATTTCACAGGAGGAACAAAACTGCTTGTGCTAAATCTACTTGTACTTAACAGCTGCTTGAATTACTTTCATCCCAAGTGGTCTGATGGAGGACAAGGATATCAATTGTCCCTGAGAATAAATACATTGTCTCCAGCTACTTAGTCTTACGCAGATAAGTATTTGTGGTGAAGGTCCATCTCACTGGAAAGAGAGATCATTGGAATTGAGGCTATTTGACATTCTCTCAAATACTTGTGCGCTTAGAAATGTGTTAGACATTGTAAAACTAAGGAGGTAGGCAAGGCATTAGAAGGTCTTGTTATGGCACTGAACGTTTTGGAAACATGGACTTTTAATCTATGCATCTCTAGCAGTAACAGACAGAACTGTTACAGTAAGACATTTTCAACACTGTAGTACACCATTACCTTATGTTTCTTAGACTCGGTTCTTATCTGCTATCAATCCATTATTATCAAAAAGGCCCAAGTTGTTTTTAAGTTTGACACTTCCTAACTCCAGAGTGCTTGATTTCACAAACTTAATGTTATGTTTAAAAAAAACAAAAACAAAACTGGAAGTTAAAACAAACTGAAAAGTCAAAAATGTTATCATGAGGAGTAATACTGACTGCCTACACTTCTCAGCCTTGACTTCATCTTGGTCTGTGTGCGCTATTTATTCACAAGAAAGGTTCCCCTGCTTGTGTCAACTCTCCTGAAACATGCAAGACTCATGGCCATCCAAAAGGCAGAGATTCCCCACATGCAACCGCAACAGAAGTTGGATGATGTAGATAGCCATGTGAAAGCAGCAGGAACAAAAACTTGTATTCAAGAACTAGAAATGAAAGAGCTCTTTAAATCTCTGGTGTGGGGAGGGTGCCAGAAGTACAACTGAATATAAAGAAACAACATGTTTCTGGACAAATTTATTTTCTAGATAAGACTTCTGTACTGCAGGTGGAATTCAGGTTAAAGGTTTATTGTAGTTATGGAAACAGAACTAAAAATCAAGCAATTGTTTTAGTGCAGTTGGCCAGAAGTTCCAATTCTGCCTTTATCTTTAGATGCATATTAAGAATCCACAGGTCAGACTGCTTTGGCGCAACATATCTAACATGCAGTTAAAGCACGTAGTACCTTCTCTACACTAAAGTTTTGTAATGAGCCAAGTAGTGCATTGCCACGTTCCAACATACCTTTAAATCTGGGTGAAAACAAAGCCTGGATTAAAGGATGCCTCCCAACCCCCACGGAGCACGTTAGCAAATATTTTAACTGATGCATTTTAATATTCTGAGGTTATAAAGGAAAGTTGTTTATATTTTATTTTTTAGATTTATAGGCTGCTCTCCCCAGAGAAGGCAAACAGCAGCTTATAGTCAAAGATGAAATATAAAGACAGATAAAATATTAAAAAAAGAATTCAGACAATCTACATCTGGGTTTTAAAACTAATCATATACTCTTCAGGGAAAGGCATAACAATACTTTAAAAATGTGTGGGACTAAGACTATTTTTATACCTCAAGAAAGTTAACATATGCAACTGCATTTCTAAACTTTTAGTCAGTATCTCTTGAACAAGACTGTCTCTTCCGGCTACCACCAGACAACTGGAAGTTGTGTGGAGAGTGGCCTACCACAAAATCCAGAGCCCTTTAGCCCTGGTGGACGTGCTAATCAGGAGTAGGAGGACAAATGAAGGCTGACACTGGTACTTCCTCCTGATGCTTCACCCACTGCTGCTACTGTGGCCCCATCTTCCTGAATACCAGCCCCACTACCACTGTGCACCCTGTGCTTGACCAGAATCAGTACTATTACCACTGTGCTCCCCATGCTGGACCCAAAGCCAGAGCTGTTGCTGCTGCGTGGCCTGTGCTGGACCCAGAGCTACTGCCCTAGCATGAAACATGTCAGTGGCAGCAGTTCCAGCTCAAGCATGTTGAATGCTGTGGTAGCTTGTTGCTGCCATCACCACCAAACGCACTGGGAAGGACCTGAAGCTGCCACCACCACTAATGGAGTCACCCCTGGGTTGAATCTGGCCAAGGAGCCCCAAGGTCCAGATCCAGGCCAGGGAAGGAGGTTAGTCTGACACCCTTGCTTGAGAAGATAATGTTTGTAGGCAAAGAGATGTGCAAAACAAAACAACCAGGACTAGGACTACACAAGGTTCAGTTTTAAAATCACAATTAAATTCAAGGTGGCAGTTCTATTTTCTAGAAGGGAAGGTGCATTACCAACATCAAAAGGCTTGTAACAATGACTTCACAGAAACTTGAAAGCTAGGAGGCCATTTTTTCCCTGCACATCTGGCCCCACATACCTACCTAAAGATAGCAAATTTTGACATAAACTAGGATCCAAGACAGCTGTCCATAATACACGATACAAATCAGTCTTTAGAGAAAATTGCCTACTGAATGCCATCAACTTCTTTTCAGTGGTAGATGCATCATTATAACTCATCAACATCAGAGAAAAAAAATACACAAAAACTGAGGTTAGAGTTGAATCAATTTGGCCAGCTGCCAAGACAGATATTTTTGCAAATTCATGAATTTACTGTAACAAACATACAGAGAAAACCTAGAATATTCCAGAGAATCTCTCCAATTAGACTTCTTTCCACAAATAGATCTTTCCTTTTTACCTCTGTTGAGATAAACAACAGTTCTACTTTAACCAGAAATAAGCTTCTTGTTAATTATTTGTATTATAAGAACCCCAAAAGGCCCCAGCTGCCATTCAGTTTTAACTGCTTTAAAATCAGAAGGCAACTGACAAGCTGAAGAAACACAGAAGGAAATTAAGAAAATTTGTTCTAACAGTACAAATCTACACAGGCCTGATGAGAGCACACGTGAATGGCTGCAAGTCACCTACCTTCTATATAGCCAGTCAACTGGCTATATACCTACCAGTTCTCAAGTGTCAATTTGAGAAAGAAATGGAAGGACAGTATAGTAGCCTTAACACTTAATTCAAAGACCAAGGTCCATATATATATTTGTGCGAAGTTTCAGTCACGGATTTGATTCGGCGGAGATTCAACTCGACTAGGCGGCCAAATCTCTGAATCAGAATCGAATCAGGAGACTCTCTAATCTCTCCAAATCTAATCGGAACCCTTCAAATCCATTAGGAGAGGTTCAATGATTCAGACATAGACACAACTTTTAATGTTTTTTTCTACATACCTCAAGGTACCAGGCAGCTCATGAAGGCTGAAATGGTGGGATGGATGGAGCATCCCATGGGAGTCCCCAGCACACTTAGAAGCAGAAAGTGACCAGAAGCACTTACAGTCCACTTCTGGGTTGCCTGTGGAGTGCACGGAACCACTCCCCACCCCCTCACGACTGGTGCCTCCTGGGTCTAGGGGGACACTTGGGCCCCCCCGAGGCCAATCACTGAGCCAGGGCAGTATGAAGGGGTCCTCCGCATGTTCAGTGGCAGACCTGGAAGTGAAGTGGAAGTACTTCCAGTCCACTGCCAAGCATGAGGGGGCACCCCCATGCTCCTGTGGGATGCTCCATCTGCCCCACCATCTCAGCATTCACGAGCTGTGCCTGATATCTCGAGGTATACAGCATAAACTTTTAAAGCTATCTCTATGGCTGAAACACTGCTTTTCCAAATCAGTATCGAATCTTCAGATTTGGATTGGGCCAAATCAAATCAGGATAGTGATCCGAATCAACGAATCGAATCAGTGTGCCCCGAATCTATCCGAATCTGAATCTAAATCGAATACAGCCTGCTTCGTACTACCCTAATATATATATTATCCACAAGTTTTACAGTAAGATACCTGTTAATAAAAAGTATTAACTATTAAATCAGAATATCAGGCTGTGCACATCATCTGACAAGCAGGAGATTATTCCAGTAACCCATAAAGTATTTTCTTGTGTGGGGTACAAGGAGAAGGTAACTTGCTCAGAAAAATATTTTTACAACAGGCAAGAATACAAGAGGGTGATCTTTTATTGGACGCAAATGCATGGTTGGGACACATAAACAAGTTTTCAGAAGGGGTGCACCAACAGAGATTTTGGGGGCTGATACCGATAGCCAATTTTTAAGGAGGGATATCAGCTGATACCGAACCGATTTTCAATACAGCTGCATGCAGTTGATAAGTCTGTTGTGGTAAAAGGAAAGGAGGGACGGTAGATCAAGGCTGCAGTGAGGGAGGGAGAGGGGCTGGAGTAGATGCACACACACACACACCTTCTCCCCCACTCCTCTTCCACCACAAACTTATCAGCTGCATGCAGCATTCCATGCTGCTGGGCTGTGCTCCTTGCTGCCCATGCAGTACGCTGTGGCTGCATGCACAAACAGGTATTTATCAGCCAAATTATCGGCCACTTCAAGCCAATTTCTGATATAGTCGATTTTCTTTATATCAGTGCCAATCCAATATTGAACTGATGTATCACTGCACCTCTAGTTTTCTGGTATCACAGTACCCCTTCAACTCACTTGAGATCTGAGGAAAGGTACTATGATAGCTATAGGACAAGCTTTTGGGTCTCTCAATCGTGCAGCTGGTCCAATAAAAGATATCACCCACAAGGATTCTTGCTCCTCACATATTTCTTGGACCATCATGACAACAACATCACTTCAACACTACCAAAACATAAGAGAAGTTATATTGCAGTCCTGGTTATTCTAGGCATACATTTAAATAAACACTTTCAAAACTACTCTGCAATAAAGACACAATCCTGTGTTTATACCAATAATTTGATTCCACTAGAACATTTTATAACAAATTCAGCATTATACCTCTGCTGTTGGATCAAAGAGGAGACAGGTCAGTAAGACACATAGGCCTTTTGAAAACTCATCTCTAAGCAGTAGTTTCCATGCAGCATTTTTCTAGAGGAAACATGCATTTAAAAAGTGTGGTCAAACATTTTAATTGCTTTTTATTTTTTTTAAGTTATATTAATAACATTTTAAAAGCCTCACAATTTAAATGTTTTCAGATCAGCGTGTTTCATTTTCTTAATCCATTTGTAACTCCTGAGGAGCCCAAAGGAATTTAACTGTGCATCTAGATTAGATATTTCTATGCACCAGGATGACAAATACTGGACGCATTAACCTTTCTGAAAGGCATACACACTACTCTCAAACTACTGCAAAGTAACAAAATGTAATAAATATTAAAAATCAGGTAGACAAGTAAATGCAAGTACTTGTGTTATTCATATTTAGAAGTTATTTTCTGCTTTTAGTTTATACCTATTCACACAACTTTTATCCTACATGCCCAACAGCCAACTAATTACCTTTATTAAAGAAAAATAAGACTTCTGTAGTTTTCTTTTACCTCGTCCTCCGAATTGCTATGAAATCATTTAAAATTAAAATATGTTATCAAAAAGTTTATATTGCATCTTTACGTTTTATTCTCACATAATAGCCCCTCTTTAAAACTAGATAAAAAGAGAAAATATTACACAAATGCAGTGTATCAGTATTTATAACACTGTCTGATGGTACAAACTCGTGTCTGGGGATTCAAATTTATAATGAGCCTTTTTTCTGCACTCCCAGAAGGAAATTATTCCCAAAACAGATTATGGGCTTGTGACATCAGAAAGAAAAGTAGTGACATGGATAGTGATTTAATTGGATTTGCACTAGAGTTGCTCCTTGTAAATTTTATGAAGCTTGATCACATGCTAAATGTAAAGGTTGCGCTCAATATTTAACATCCATTCACAAGCAAGTAGTTGCCCATATACTTAACTTTATACAGGCGCAGAGTACCATGAATTTAGTAGAACTATTGATGTGTGTAAAGTGTATGCATACGTTTTTATAGATTCAGAGCCACTTAATTTAAGAGAAATTTAAATTTAAAAACTTCTTTCTAAAAAAGTTGCTTGAAGGTTCTGCTTGTAAGTTATAAATAAATCTGTCAGTAAACACACGTACTTATTAAAGACTGTTACACAAATGAACTAGAACACAGCAAGAAAGCTATAAATTTATGTATCAATACCTATTTGCCTACTGTCTACTGTACATAATTATAATTTTCTATATTTCTTTCATTTAAGTAAATGGAAGCCCCATTCATTTTGCATCTGGCTTTATCAGGAAAAAAATCCAATTTTAACTTATAGCAGATCAGTTAAAAGTTTTCATTATTTCATTAGAGGTCCACCATAATATCGGTTGCCTATCAGATCAGCACCAATAAAAGAGAAATGAAATTATCAGCTATTGGCTTTTTTGACCCTTGTAACTGATAATGTTTTCCAAAAATAATACCTTCTAGCCAGGGCCCTGGACACCTGGATTCCCTCTCGCTCATGGGTCTGGGGGTCCCAGACGCCTGGGTTTCCTCCTGCAAGCCAGGGTGATGCTGGATATACCCTCATCCACTCACTGGCAGGCCAGGCTAGGCTGGGCTGGGCTGGAGCAAAGCAATTGCCACAGCGTCCCAGGCACTAGTGTGGCACAGACTGCATGCAGGCTGGGGTTGGGGAGAGTGCTGTAAAAGGAACTGAATGCCATAAAGACATGACTAGGGCAGGGAGGGGTGGGTGAAGCTGCCTGGCCTGGCCCAGCGTGACTCAACCTGCAGTACCCAGGAAGCCATGCCTCAGGTGTCAGGGCAGTTGCTCCCCAACACTGTATGCAGCAGGGTCCTTCCCCCAGCCCCTCAGCCCAGCTGAGTCCATTCAGCCACCCTCACAAGGCATGGAGGCTTGGCTTGCCCTGCCCCTGTCTACAGCAGCACCAGAAAGGGAAGGGGCTCTTCCCTCACTGGAGTGCAGCTCCGGGGACCTGGGGACCAGCTTCAGGGGAAAGGACTGACCTGGTTTCTCCAGGCCTGAAATGGTCCTGTGGTCCTGCCCTGGGCAGAGGGAGGAAAGCAGGAAGCCTAGCCAAGAGACCCCTCAGCCCTGAGCTGCCAAGAAAACTCATATCTTTCCCTTCAGCCCTGCTGGGCAGGCTAAGGCAGCTGCCCTCAGGCTGGGGTTCAAGGGCATCACACAGAAGAGCAAGGGCTGAATGGCTCTACGCAGACAGTCACGGGCACTGCTAGGCTAGCCCTGCCTGCTGCTACTGGCATGGGCACTTTTACATGTGCTCTGGGAGTGGAGCCGGGTAGGTGGGGAGGGGATGGCACTTTAATTAAAGCAGCTTCCTCCAGCCACTCTAATTAAAGTGCCGCCCATCTCCTGTATCAGTGTCCACCTGCTTAGAAATGGAGGTGGGGCGCTTAAGCTAAAGCACGTTCGTATGTGTGTTATAAATGTAAAACAAACAAACAAGAAAAGGTTTATATGTCTGTAGTTTAAAATGCATTGCATTATTACTAAATATTGGTTACTTGATTGGCATTGCCTGATATAGTTGGTTAGTAAATTGACTATCAGTATTGGCCAAGAAAATCTTTATTGGTGCACCCCTAGTTTTCATAATATGGTTATGCAGGAAGACAGACTAAAGTTGGGTTCTCACAGGTAAATTGAAGAAACTTTGGCTAAAAATATCTACCAAAAGAATCATTATCAAAAATCTACTTCCCCATACTAAGAAAAAAAAAAAAGAGCGCTATGGAACAAGGGTATTTTTGTTCCCAAATGTAGTTCTTTTTAACTGTGTTCTCATGATTATGAATAATGTTAAGACATCAGTGAAGTACAAGGTTATCCGAGTCATTTAGTTTCAATATGAAGTATTCTTTTTTTTTTTTCCAACTCAAGTCAAGTATTTTCTTTCTTTGAATTGTATTTGCTTTTACTATTTCATTTAGTTGGAACATGTATTCCAACTAAAGTTCAGTTTCACATAGCCTTGTTGCCCAAAATATGTACACAACGTACTTATGCCATCATTAACAGAGTTTCAAAATACATTTAAAGCAAGGTCTTCATTCACAGAGAGTCTTTTTTTTCAAAATGAAGCACTTGCCAAGTAAACAGACAGAAAAATCCAGAAGCATGAAGCCTGTCAGACTTCTTATAGCTCCTTGTTAGGGAAGGTTAATTGGTTTAAATATAAGAACGCATACAACAAACTTCACATGAACTTGTGCATGAACTTGAGTGATTCTATTTCACCCCCTAATTTCTAAGGCCATCAGGTACAGATACACAGATGGGTGCCCTGGTTACCCTTCCTGGTCTAAGAACATGACATGTATTTCAGTCTCCATCTGAATTACAGAATTAATATCTAACTAATCTTCCTACGTAAGAGACTGAAGATTGCACACAAATGCACAGACCCAGACTGAACAAGTCTGGTGTTTCCTATGTTTATATAAGGCAGGGGTGTCAAACTCAGCTGGGGCCACAGGCTAGATCAGGGATGGGCAAGATCCAGCCTGTGAGGCCATTCTATCCCACCCACAGGGCCCTAAAAAATTTAGAAAATTAATACATTTATCGGTCTTTGGTTTGTGTAAAAAAAATGACAGAAACCAGGGGCAGGAGAACACAGGGGAAGCCCAGCGGATTCCCACAACAGCAGGGCCCACCCAACCTCACCTCCCCAGCCAGAAGGGCTTCTAGACTGCATCATGGGGCTGCACTGACGCCGGAAACTCAGGTAAGGAGAATAGCAGGGGAGGACCCCGGGCAAGGGGGGAACCCAGGGAAAAGCTGAGCCCAAGGAAAAGCAGCCCCACCCCCGCCCTGTGGCCTGTGCTCCCTGCTGCAACTGCCTGCCGCCCACATGGGGCTGTCCTGAGCAGACACAGGCAGCTCCACATGGGCTGTCAGCGGCTGCAGCGCAGGGCGCTGACCACAGAGTGGGCAAGGGACTGCTTTTCCCCATGCTCAGCACCAGCTTGTAAACTGTCCCCGCTGCCAGCCTGGGCCCCACACTGGCTCTGGGCTCGCCTGTCAGGGCTCAAGCTGGCAACAGGGGTGGGTTACAAGCTGGTGCTGAGTGTGGGGAAAAGCGGCCCCTCCCCCGCCCTGTGGCCAGTACCCCACACTGCAGCTGCTCACAGCCTATGTGGGGCTGCCTGTGCCTGCTCAGGACAGCCTTTTGTGGGCTGCAAGTGGCTGCAACAGGAAGCGCTGGCCACAAGGCAGGGAGGGGCTGCTTTGCCCCACGCTCAGGACCAGCTTGCTCGCTGCCAGGGAGCAAGTGGTGGGTCTGCACACTGCCCTGCAACTAACTGTACTACAGGGCTGAGGGGCACTGGGAGTAAGCAGCTGCATGGGGCCCACACCAGTGTCCCAGGGCCAGCACCAGCAGGGCCCAGAGCAGGGTGGCAGAAGTACAGGGTTCTGGCCAGCAGGGGCTCTTTGGAGCTAAGCCAGATCCCCCCTTCTCCCTGCTGGTGCAGCCCCGCCCAGCTCCACAGATCACCATAAGCCTGTGCCTCGCTCTGGGCCCCACCAGTGCTGGCTTGAGACATTGGTCCCAAGGTGGTGACCAGGGGGCGGGGCACCTGTCAAGGGGCAGGGCTACCCATGCAGCCCTCAATAGCTTGCAACAACTAGGCAAACAGCCCTCTGCCCAAAATAACTGCCTGCCCCTGGGCTAGATTTACACTGCAGTGCTCTTGCAGGCTGGATCCAACCTGGGGCATGAAAGCTGTGGCAGAAGCAAGTTCAGCAGTAGCAGGTCCAAGTGGGGTAAGGGAGGAGAATCTAAGAATGGTGGCAGTGAACCAAGTTCACTGGTGACAGCCATGCCAAGCAGGCCATGCCTTCTAACTTCCAGTGGCCCACCAGTAGCCCAAGGGCCACTGGAGAGGCTCCATCAGCCAGAACTAGCAGATAGAACCTGTCTGACACCCTCCTCTAGAGAGGTGAAGTCTTTCTGTATTTTCTGGCATGCAACACATCCTTGAATAATCATACACATCCTCTTTTTGGAAGACCCCAAAAAGGAAGAAGGGGAAAAAAGATCTTACTTGAGAGTACAGGCAAGTACCCGAGGTCTAGGGTTTCTGGTTCTGGGGGCCACATGGCAGGGATCAATCCAGCACACTACCATGCCAGGGCTATGCAGCAGGTACATTCCCACATGCTGGCTCTGGAGCCACATGTCAAGTCTGAGCAGTCCTGGACTCAGTGCTCTGGGCCCAAACTGGCACTTGGCTCCAGAGCCAGCAGCAATTATTGCTGCCACTGCTCCCCATTATCCCTAACAAATTTCTGGGCCCATGGAGAGCCCTTTTCCTTGCATATAATGTGCACCCAAAAATTGCCCCATCTGTTTTTGAGGTGAAGGGGCAGGAATACAAAAGATACTGTATTTTCTTGCATAACAACAACTTGTGGATAAGATCAGTACAAAAGCAGAGCCAAAGCAGTATTTAGTTCTTGCAAAATTTTGCTTTCCTATAAATCTGATTTGCTGGCAAACCAAATACCCTCTATTAAAACATTTTCTTGATATACATCCAGTCAAAGAGTAAAGGGGAGAAGACTTAATGAAAGGGAAGCCCTCAGTAAGGTTCTGGAATAATGCCCTGGAGACAAAGAATATCCCTCATTCTCAACTGCTGAGAAAAGGGCAGGCTGCTTTTCCTTGGATTTTGCTGAGCAAAAGTTTAGTTTTCAGATCATCTGTCTAGTGAAGGAGTATACTCTCAAGCTAACTCTGCTTTTCTGTTGACCAGTCACCAGGTCAGCATACACACATGTAGTCACAGTAACACAGTTATTCAGCAGTAAAATGTTGGGCTCAAGAATTCAGGGAGGTGTTCCAGATTCTGAAAAGGGAGCATCCTGAAGGCTTACCATATCCTGCAGGTAAGGTAGTAAAACAGGCCATTGAATTTAGCCAAAATACAGACTATTTCCCCACAAAAATCTACGATACCTGAGAAGTGTCCCTTGCTTAGAATTTGAACGTAGGGCCCTCTCCCACACAAAGAATGCCAGTGCCTGCTGCTGCTCCTCCTTCACATATCTTGCTCAAGAACCAAAGAGAAAGACAAGATTCTTGATGTCAGGACTACCTAGGATTCAGGACTCAAGATGATCTAGGCTGAGTGAAACTAACCAAAATCTTGTTACTTACATTCTGTACTTACTGAAACCAGGGCTAACTACACTAAAACAGGTCTGCAAGATTAAAAAGACCAGGCTGCTTTGTTTAGTTTTATTTCTGTTGTTTTTTTAAACTAAAATTCCAATTCAAAAGAAATGGAAGGATTTCCTCTTCCCATTCACAATTTTGAATGGACAAGCACATTTTGCATCTCCAACTAACCATTTTTTCTTCACCTACATTTTTCATATGGCACAAAAAAGACATTTTCAAATTCCTTTGTGACCTTTTGATCTCTTGCCTCTATACTATATAGAAGTCTGCAGAAATTTAAACAGAGCAATTATTCAATTTAGAGTGGTGGGTTTCAAACTTTTTTGGCTATATACCTGTAAAATATCGGCCTCTAAAATTTAGAGTTCCAGGCCATCCTCCCCAATTTGTTTTTATTTTTTCAACTGTCAGTATGTAAGGGCATGTTTATGCCAGGTACCACACCAAGCTGAAAATACCATGTCCACTATTTCCCCAACCATAAATATAGTCACCTCCTTAAAGCAGTACTACCTGTGCACATCTACAAATTTAGCCACTCAGTACTGCACTAAGGCAGCTATCTATTTCTGAGGAGGTAGTCCATGTGTGATGGACAGTGCGTTTCATATGGCTCTGACTGATGTACCGGGGCAGTACAAATATATTCTTCATCTCCCTACCATCACCACCGGCAAGACGTTCCTAGAATTTGTTGTTACCTTGACCCTGACCCTGTTGAAATCCTTATGCCTATCTTAATTACCAACTGCAGTTTCTGTGGACACCATAAACATTATAACAACTAGGAACACATCACTCAAATCCCTCTTTTATCTGCTTCATCCAATTCTATTGCAAAAGCAGCATCTTGTTTTCTGGACTTCTAAAAACTTACCTATCCTGGATCTCAGATGCCTACTCCTCCCTGCTGAAACGTTTGTTTGAAGCTTTATTGTCCACTCCTACCTAGTTTCACAAATGATGTCTGGTAGGCCTGTGCAAATAGGGAAGTACTAGATTCAGATTTGGCTGATTCGGAGGACAGCAATTCAATTCAGAGATTTGGATCACTGTCCTGACTCAATTCAGCCAAATCTGCTTTGGAAGATTCCATGCCAGTTCAGGTCAGGTGGGGAGAGGCAGGCACAGCTGGGCAGCTGCAGGTTCTCCTGTGGATTCTTCAGCTATGCCTGCTTCTTCCTGGGTGAAGAGAGCCATGAGAGAGCTCCCACAGCCGTCCTGCCTGGCCCCATACCATGCCTGGCTCCAGCCTAGTCCAGGCTCTTGAAAAAAGCTCCATACTCACCAGCTGAAGAAGCAGCGATTGGGGTCTCTGGGCACTCATGGCAGAAGCCCCCTGCACAACATGGGGCAGCAGGGATCTCCCCCCCGCTACCTGGCACCCCCCTGACAGCTAACCCATGGCACAGGTGCACCATGGCTCGGCAGGATGCTGTGCGCTGTCTGGGAGCTAGGGCTGCTGGGGCTGAGCACTGCCAGGCTCTGACTGATGCATGGAGCTGCCACAGCTACCAGACAGTGTGCGGCAACCTGCCAAGTCATCCTGCACCCAAACCATAGAGCACCTGCTGCACAGGTGCCTGGGGGGCATAATCCCTGCTGCCCCCCCCAGGAGGGGGACTCTACTATGAGTGGCCAAAGGCCCCAATTGCTGCTCCTGCAGCCCATGAGTATGGGGCTTTTTTTAAGTGCCAGGACTAGGCTGGGGCTGGGTGGGGGTTGGGGCCAGGCAGAGCAGCCATGGAGACTTCTCCTATGGCTCCTTTAGCTGTGTTTGCCTCTGCCCTGATGGGGGGGAGCCACAGGGGCTATGCCCTGCTGCTGCTTACTCAGTCAGTGCATGGAGGTGCAATGCAGGTGTGACTCGCTCTGGGTGGCAGCAGGGCATAGCCCCCGCTCCCAGCACTGCCACACCTGCATCAGCACTGGGAGCAGGGGCTCTGCCTTCCATGGCAGCACTGGGAGTGAGGGCTATGTTCTGCTGCTACTTGCCCCCTTCTGCCCAAAGCAAACCATGCCTGCATCCTACCCCTCCTCCCACACTGACTGGACAAGTGGCAGCAGGGCCGAACCCCTGATCCCAGTGCTACTGCACATGCATTCCACATGCCCCACCCCCAGTAACGCCTGGCTGGACAGCTTGTCCCAGCCCCAGCCACTCCCTCCTCCATTGCCTTCCCTCCTCCCTCCCCACAGCTCCAACAGACTTGTCAGCTGCCTGTTTAGTCTATGGCTGAATGTCCAAATCCGCCAAATCTTTTCCAAATCGATTCGAAGCTTGTAACTAGTCTCCAAATTTAATTCATATTCAGAGATTTGGTCCCTGAATCGGGCTAAACCTCCTCTGCACTGAATCAGCTACTGAAGTTTTCCACAGACCTAATGCCTTGATCAGATGCCTTAGCAGCTTCTTTCTAGAAGCATCCCAGTTCATTAAGAGCTAATATTTATTATGTATACAGAGTTTTATTTACTTTCATGGTTTTGAATATATAAAGAAAAGAAAAACAACAGCAGTTATAAGACAATCTAAAAAGGAGGAACACAATCCAGCACAACCTAATGTCAGGATAATAGGACTATCAGGATAATAGGAAAACCCACACTCCAGGTACTTAATTAGTACTTAACTGGAACCCTAGGGACCCTTTAGCATACAGCTAAGGGGAGTGGAAACTGAAGACATGTTTGGCAAGATCCGAGTCCTTCCTCCAAGAAAGATGATACCATACAAAGGCAAGAGTAAATTCTATTTCCTTTCAAATTCAAGTGGAAAAAGCCATTTGACAGAACAGTAAGGTTAGTGATGCCGCTTATAGATCAAAGATCAGAAGGCCAATTCCCAAAGGCTAAAATTAACTGTGGGCCTTCCTACAAACTTCTAGGCTACTGTGATTCTCTGACGCTCTCAGTCTGGCTCAGAGCTGTCACCCACAACTGAAAAAAATCACGCTACCCTCCTATTCCTTGGCAAGCTCTCCATCCCAACGTATCTTCAAAAGTCAGGCAGCTTCCTACTGCTAATGAGGAAAGGATGTCCACCTGATGTAAACTGGAATAGTCTATTTCCAAAGAGCAAAAAAGGCAGATCAATTACATATACAAATTCTTAAAAAGTGACTTTTATTGGACTAAAAATCATATCCAGTCAGACTCTTAGTTTGTTCATGAAACAGAGATAGATCGCCTATGCTGCAAGGTCTCCAATTCAAGTGATAACATTTTGAATCATGCAGAAATTGAAGAGAAAACATGAGACCAGAAAGAAAATTCTTATAGGTAGAACTCCATCATACAGTCATTTGAACTATATGAAGCATTCATATAGTTAAAAGAATAATTTCTCGGACTACTAGGATGAACGTAAAATGTATATTGAAAGAGCCAAGTCTATAACTGTGATGCTTACCCTCAAACTATTCCAGGGTGGGGGATTCATGAATGACTTAATTCCTTGAAAGTTATCTTTTTCTTAAAAGGAGAAACTAGATTGATTCCATTCCACAAATTGTGCAATTCATATTTCTACTATTAATTAAATTTTAGCTGTATATTATTCTCCAGAGTATTCTGCATTTCATTCACTAACTTGCAGTTTAAAGTGTACAGCTTTTTTCTGAAGTGTAAATCCCAAATTCTACATTGGGGCAACTTACCTCAACCTACCAAAAATAAAGTGATAAAATACAGACCCAACTATCAAGGATTAAAAAAAAAACAAACAAAAAAACAGAAGTAGTCACTAGTAGCCTGTTATCTGGCCAATATATCTTTCAGGACAAAGCTCCATCACCATGTAGGCTTGTGATGCATTTAAAAAAGCAGAAAATTGCCCATGGTTAGGACAAGAATCCCATGCAACTACAATCATAACAAAAAGGACAGAAGTCTTCAGCTTGAACAATAGTGCCAGGATCATTGTAAACCAGAAGCAAAGAGACATCTGTTGTGATCAGTACACCACAGAAACCCTTTTTGTCATGATCATGATCAAATGAGAGCTCCTCTTTACCCTAATGTACATTTCTCCCTTGCCACAGCCAAAAAAAGCCTCAGTCCAAAGGATTCAAGAATGAGGGATGACAAAAAAAAAAAATACAGAAAGCTTCCTCCTTAACCAATTAGAATATTTCCTTACTCCAGTCATAATGGTGCAAGACTAACTCATTTTGATCACTGCATGACATGCATATAACAAATGGTCTTGGAAATGTCCCAAATTTCACACACACATTTAAATTCTTGTATATCTGAAAAACTTACATAGTCTAGTCAAGAACATGCTCTCCCTGCCAAAATCCATTTGTCTTCTAACCGTGCACATTTTAGTTCAGAGCAAACATTTATGTAGCCAGTTTTTTCAAGAACTGGGTTTCACTAGTTAAAATTAGCCAATTTAAAATGAAATGAGGTAACTAGCATTAGCAATTAACAAACCACTGGAAGACCAAGTGAAAAATACATGAAGCTACAAGCAAAATGCTAACTTCAGTTTCTTGCTGGACTTTGAACATTTACCTTATAAAGTCAGGTGAATATTTGCAGACTATCTGCCCTTCCACTCCCCCACCCCCCTCAAAAAAGTTACCTGATAGTCAGATACCTAGAAGTACAAACCTATGAAGTTATAAACAAAACACTAACTTCAGTTTCTTGCTGGACTTTACATGACTGAACCAGTCAATTACTTGTGAACCATCTTCCCTCCCTGCAAAAAAAGTGTTCCCCAATAGTCAGATGCCTGAAAGTTATAAACACCTAACAAATTATAAAACAAAGTGTTAACTTCAATTTCTTGCTGGACTTTCAACATTTACATGACAGAACCAAATGAATATATGCTCTCCCTCTCAACCGCACCTCAAAAAGGTTACCCAATAGCTGGATACCTGGAAGTTGTACGTATCTAACAAGTTACAAACAAAACACCAACTTCAGGTTCTTGCTGGACTTTGAAAAGTGACATGATAGAGCCAGACAAATATTTGTGAACACTCAAAACTCTCCTCCCCCCAGGCTCCCCCCAAAAAAACGGTCTGTCCAATAGTTGTGTACTTGGGCATTATAAACACCTAACATTATAAACAAAACACTAACTTCAGTTTCTGGCTGGACTTTTAACATTTACATGGTGGAGTCAGATGACTACTTATGGTCTATCTGCCTCCCTTGCTAGCCTTCCCCTCCAACCCAAAAAAGGATGTCCAACAGTTGGATATCTGCAAGTTGCAAACACCAGACAAATTATAAACAAAACACTAACTTCAGTAGTATGATTATTTGTGGACTGTCTGTCCTTCTCTCCTCCCAAGAAAGCTATCTGATAGTCCATAAATATTCCCATGGCTCAATCACAGAAATGGCTCAAGTCCAGCATGAAATTGAAGTTAGCATTTCATTCACAACTTGTTAGGGTTTTACAGCTTTCAGGTACCTAAATGTCTGCCCAAATACCACCTTCCCCAGCCCCACGCAAACAACCCTAAAACCACCTAGTTTTGAAGAAAGCAGTTCTCAACCTTTCTGAGACTACGATGCCCCCTCGAGAAGTGCCAGCACTTTGTTTCTGCTTGACTACATGTCTCTGTCATTTCCACTCTCCTAGTGCAGGGCGAAGCGCTTCTCTAAACATGCTGTGGTCTGATGTGGAGCCTGGGGGCTTGTCTGGCGTACCCATGGCACCCCTGGTTGAGACTCACTGGAGAAGAAAAGCCAGAGAGGGGATTTAACAGTAGCCTTCAACTGCCTGAAGGGTGGTTAGGAAGAGGATGGCGCTCCATTGCTGTCAGCAGTGACAGGTGACAGAACAAGGAGCAACTGGCTCAAGTTGCGGTAAGCAAGAGTTAGGTTGGATATTAGAAAAACCTCTCCAATTAGGAGGGTGGTGAAGCACTGAAACAGGTTACCTAGAGGTGGCGGACTCTCCATCCTTGGAGATTTTTAAGCCTCTCAACCAAGCCTTGGCTGGGATGATCTAGCTGGGGTTGGTCCTGCTTTAAGCAGGGGGTTGGCCTAGACCTAGGTGACCTCCGGAGGTCCCTTCTGAGCTCAGCTGGTTACATCTTGGTGTTAATAATCCCAAGGCCGGTTTGACTCTGGGTGGGACTAGACTGTCCCCGAGGTCCCTTCTAGCCCTATGTCTGCAGGATCCTCAGTCCTCCGTCAGACTAGACAATCCCTGAGGTCCCTTCTAGCCCTGTGTCTGCACAATACTTAATCCTGGGTGGGACTAGGCAGTCCCTGAGGTCCCTTCCAACCCTGTCTGAGGATCCTCAGTCATAGAGGATCCCTGAGGCCCCTTCCAGCCCTAAGCCTGCAGGATCCCTGCTCCCTGGTTGGACTAGAGGATCTTCCAGCTCTACATCTGCAGGGCTGAACCAGATGCTCCCCTGAGGTTCCTTGCAGCCCTGCTCCCGTACTAGGTGACCCCCCCAGCCACTTGACACCTGCCTGGCTCCCCACCCTCACCTTTGACGCTCTTGCGGTTGACATCGGCACCCTTTTCTAGCAGGTACTGGGCGATCTCCTTGTGGCCCTTATAACAGGAGATCATGAGGCAGGTGTGGCCGTGGCGGTTGGACACCTCCAGGTCCGCCTGGTGCTCCACCAGGTACTTGACAATGTCGAGGTGGCCGTCGAAGCAGGCGGCGCGCAGTGGTGTGGAGTTGGTGAGCGTGGTGTTGTTGACCGAGGCGCCACGCTCCAGCAGGCAGCGCACAACGCGCAGGTGGCCGGCGGCTGAGGCAGCCCACAGTGGCGGCGCGCCCTCGATGGTCTCTCCGTCAAAGCTGACTGAGCCGCCCACCTCGATGGCAGCGGCGCAGTGGTCCAGCAGGTACTCCACCGTGTCCAGGTGCCCGTAGCGCGCCGCCATCAGCAGCGGCGTCGCGCCGCCCGTCTTCTCGCCCACTAGCGCCGCCACTTCGCCTGGCGCCCGGCCCGACAGCAGCTTGACCAGCAGCCGCAGCTTGCCGTCCCGCGCCGCGTTAAACACGGCCGTCCGCAGGTCCATGGCGCCCGCCCGCCGCCGCCGCCCTCCCTCAGCCGCGCCGGGACCCCCAGCGGGGGGGGAAGGGGCCGCGGCGCCCGCGCATCCAGCCCCCGAAATGGCGCCGGATCGGGTCCCGCGGGCGAGCCCACTGGGTGGGGCGGCCAGGGGGTGGTCTACAGCGGGTCGCTGACCCCCTTCCCCGGGGACAGGGAAGGTTCCGTCCGCCCCCCCTTCCCCGGCCGCAGGAAAGGTTCCGTCCGTTCGTCCAGCCACCCGTCCTCCCCCCACCCCTCCCCTCCCAGCGTCCTAACCTACTCGCCTCGCCTGACAGAAGCCTGGCCCCGGCACAGCCGAAAGTGCTGACGCGGCCGCCCCGCCCATAGGGAGGGGTCTGCCACCGCACCAGCCACTAGCATGGCGCGGAGTGGGGAAGGAAGCTCAAGCTAGAATGAGAGTGCGCGGAGCGGGCGCTGTCCTCCACCCTCCCCCTTCTCCTAGTCTGGCCGCGCGGGGGAGCTCGCGTACTAGAGTGGGGGAAGGGAGGGGAGGGGAGGGGAGGTGCCTCGTGGGTGAGCTGCTGGTCGGTGTCGTACTGGAGCAAGCGGGGACGGGGAGGAGGGAACTGGTGTTGCCAGGTGCATGCTAATCGTATTTGTAGTAGACTCGTGCAGCCCATCATAGTGCAAGGGTTCGAAATCTAGGATAATTTTGGAGGTAGGTAATTGATGCTGCAAATACAAAACTCAAGTCACTCTCAGAAGGGCTTAACTGACTTTTGGGCTTGCAGTCATTTCTTTCTGAGGACTGCCAGCTTCACAATAAAGAAATGCTTCAACTGGGATGACCCAGTTCTCACTCACTGCTGGGTTCCAGTGAGCAATATACAGTAAACAAGACGACTTTTTGCACTTATTTACAGATTTTTTTTTCAAGGTACAATAGTTTTTCAGCAAATGGGATCATTTTGAGCTTCCAGTAAGATCATTTCATATAGCTTCATAGAAGTTAGGAGCTAGGCAGGACCTCACGAGACTGTCAGGTCCAGCCCCCCTGCTCTTAGGCAGGAAAGGATTTAAGACCTGGCAATGTTGGCTTGCACCCAGCAGGAGCTTCATGAGGGTCTTTGTGCCTGTGGGGTCTCCACCCTTCTCCCACCTGCCTGTTTAGGTACCACCCTGTGGCAGCACCTGGCAGGTGAACTCCAGGTCCCCAAAACTGGTGCTCTGCAGCTGTCCAGCTAAGCAGGGCCTGGAGATGCACCCTGCAGTCTTCTGCCCCTCCTTCATGACGGCATGCTTCTGGGCCAATCAAGGATGCTGGAAAGATGGGGGTAGATGATGAGCTGCATCGTCACACACAACATCCCCTCCCTCCCCATTTCTCTCCCATTTTGAATAAACTAATAGACCAGAGGCTGGAGCGGCCTCATTCAGTGTAAGGTGGAAGCCAAACCAAGCAGAACCTCACTGGCAGGAGTGAAAAGTGATCCACAGGGCTGTGGCGCAGGAGCTCCAGGAGCAGCCAGCAGACAGCACAGCAAAACAAAGGCTAGCTTGAGATGGAGGTAACATTCAGACTATTAAAAGGAAGGGAAAATGGTTAAGGCTGTGAATGAAGATTTTAGAAGGGAACAGGTAGATTCCTGCAGGTCATGCAATGCCCTCAGCACTGCTGGACTAGAAATTCTGCTGCCACTTCCAGGTAGTTGGTGTTAAACTTTGGGTGGAGCACAAATCAAAGTGGGATGCCAGTTCACCCTCCCCTCTGCCCCTGAATCAGGCTACCTACCTTTCTGCTGATGGCATTTGGACATTCAGCAACTTCCAGCAACAGAAATCTCTACTCAGCAGTATGCAGCAGCAGCAAAGGGCGAAAAAAAAGTTAACACAAATGTTAGGTTATACAGAGAAAGAGGGAGACAATTATACCAAGGAAGCATAATGTCTTTATATAAATTATCAGTACACCCTCCTCTCTACATTACTGTGCTTTAGTTCTGGCCACCCTGTCTCAAGAAAAAAAGATATATCAAAAATAGAACAGGTTCAGAGGCAGGAAATGAACACAGAGGCATGGGAAGGACACCATATGAAGAGAGAGACTGTAAGGACTAGCATAGTCATTTAAAAAGGGGATGAACCAGAGAGGATATTACAGGGATATACAAAGATGAATGGTGTATGGAAAGCAAAGTGACATTCCTTTTTCTTAATAGATTAGCATGGAAAAGGAAGCAGAAAGTAAGGGAAAAGCCAGCTGACAGGTGTAGAAACAAGGGTCTGTGGCTTGAAGAAGAAGCCAAAAAAGCAAGCTGTTTCTGGGCAGAATACTTTCTGAGAAAAATGGACTTGGATTTCTAAACAGAGAAGTTGTCAGTTATTGTTTCTTTTTACCATGCTTAAGGAAATAAGACTTTTTTGTACTTTAATCTCATTTGTGTTTTTTGTTTTTTTTTAAAGCAGAGAAGTTGTCTCACTGATTCCTCCTTCCTGCAAAGGAAACAAACCAGCAAGGCCCAAAATGCTGACTAACCACTTAGTCTAAAAGAGGCAACAATATAAACAAGGGCACATCCCATGAAATTGGAAGGTGACCAGTTCTAACTGATAAGAGGAAATGCTTGTTGCACAACACATTATAATCTTGAGGAACTCACAACCATAAGAGATGCACATAGTCTAAACAAGACCACAAAGGACATATTAAAACCTGGATCTCCCACATAGACGAGTGGCCTACCTACTGGGTATTAAGACAGGACACTGGAACCCCTTCCTTCTGGTTGCCTTTTGTACAGGTGAGGCACGTTAGGAAACACCTACTAGATCCAGTCCCACAGGTGAGATTGTGGGAATTGCTCAGTTTGAGAACCCAGTTCCAGCTTAGTAAGTTAGGGCTGAGCTTGCATATCTGTCAGGGTCAGCCTTGGGTAGCTGTGTACTTGTCCACTGGCAGAAGTGTAGGTGCATAATGTACCTTCCTGGGAC
>JAGPOW010003395.1:28113812-28137762 GCA_030014935.1 Caiman crocodilus
TGTCGAATTTCGTTGTTGTGGACCTTGTCTCGGAGCCGTATACCTAGTATACGTCTTTCCATTGCTCTTTGTGTTGTCTTCAGCTTTTTTTGTTCTGTATCTTTCTTCAACCATGTCTCACATCTGTAGTTGAGTGTGGGCAGGACAGTAGAGTTGAAGAGTTGGGCTTGTATGTTGGAATTTTTCGTGTTCTTTAGTACTTCTTGGATGTTTTTGAAGCTGAGCCACGCCACGCTGCGTCGCCTACGGATTTTGTCATTGATTTTGTGGTCGTGCGTGATTTGTTGACCCAGATATGTGTATTTGTCTACGAACTCGATTGTTTCTCTGTCTAATGTGATGTTACCGGTCACACAGCTGTCATTCTTCATTGCTTTGGTTTTTACACGGTTGATGTGAAGACCGACTCTCATACTGGCTTCGTTAAGCTCCTTCAGCATCTTTTCTGCAGTAGGTATATCATGGGCAAATAGAAGGATGTCGTCAGCGAAATGTAGATGGTTAAGTGATTCTCCACCGATCTGAATCCCTCTGTTTTCCCAGTTGATTTGACGAAATACGTTCTCCAGTGAAGATCTGTCTGGTACTTTTTCCTATTAATCTGCCTCCTGTTCCTTGATGTGTCTCCATTCTAGAATTGGAAGTAGGGGCATGTTGGGTAGCTAATTTCAGAGGCCAAGCTGACCACCGTCTTATGACATAAGCAACCCTAATGTGTTTTGGTGCTACATAGCCCAGGTACTACTGAGAACAAGAATGCTGCTCTTAAGCAAAGGGAATAAGAATCAGCACTCATCCCCAGAAAAGTCAATGAGCCAGAATCGGATTGCCTAACATGTTGGCTCAGATGGCTGAAGGAACATAGAGAGAGAGAGAACTCACAATAACATCTTTGTTTATAAGGAGACAAAGACCTCATTCCTCCCTGCCCGACTCTCCTTTCCAACCCTCTGCGTCACCTACTAGGACATCTGGGACAGGCCGACCCAGTTTCTTCTTGTAGTAGTGGCTGTTGTTAAAGGAACTGATTTCATTCTCATTTCAGTTACCCTCCCTATTGAGTGACTGAGCCTACTGTTTGTCAACAAGGGCTATAACCAGAATATATTCTGTATCCCTTGCCTTAAGTGGCAGTGCAGTCCATAAATGCCTTTTTATCTAAATTTGACTAAGGGGTCACAACTTACATGCAGGACTTGCTGTACTTATCTCTCTAATACATTTCTCTCTTATCTAGGTTAGTGTTCCCATTTCTGTAGAATGTGATCATCTACTCAGCACTCCACAAATGGGATTACTAAAATACACTCCACCTAGGGCTGTTTTCAAAAATTCTTCTGACACTTAAAATAAAGCAAAGTGAAGCTGTTTCTTTGTAGTACTATTTGTACAGAGCTCTTTACACTTATTTTTAATGCATTCCATTAATTTATTTCCCGATGTTGACAACTGCTGACAACATACTCTTAGAGGACCCCTAGAGTGTGATTCCCCAACTGGTCTCGCAGCAAGAGCATGTTGGTTTTCAAGGAATGATGAAAGTTCACATATTTACTTAGCCCCTAGCATGACTGAAAAACATGGCCAAAGGTAGGACAGTGGAATTCATATCTTATAATTTGTCAGTTTGATTGATGGGTATTTAGTACATGTGTGCCCACTTTTGTGCTGCACATTCTTATAGGAAAGGAATACACAAGCCATAGCCTGTTTGTGATAATTAGAGTTTTAATATTATGATGTCAGTATTTACAGGCACTGCATAGGAAAATTAAAATCTATCAGTTGGAATCTATGCAAGAGACAGTTAAAATATATAATTATACACACTAAATACTTGAGTGCCAAATTCCCTTTGTGTATCCTCCATCGAAGAAGAACTTTATGCATACTAGTGCACATAGCATTACAAAGCCTCTGAAGTAGGAAGTACTATTCCTACCTAAGAGATGAAAACCTGAATCACAGGAACCAACAAACAGATTTTTAAAGGTATCTAAGTGTCTGAACATGGAGATAGGCGTCTAATGGGGAAGCTGCATGCATTTCAATGGACCATCATGATTGCAACAACACTCCAAACCTACTATTTATTTCAATGGGAGTTTGGCACTTAGGTGCTTTTGAAAATTTCACTGGGCACTCTTTTAGGTGCTTAGATACCTTTTAAAATCTGCTCCTATGACTAAGGTCATACAGGCAGATGTGGCAGAGCCAGGAATTGACTCTCAGTCCCATTCTTTAACCACAAGATCATCCTTCTACTCTTACACAGGCATATCCAGAATTGATTTTTCAAATGTTAATAAGTCAGCTGTTTTAAATATTATCATTGCATTTGTTTCCTATGTTTCAATCTGTACCAGCTTATCTCTAAATATAGATTTTGAGTATTGTTTGTTGTAGGGAAGAGGATGGCTTTTTATACACACCAATCTTTTTATTCTAAAAGTTCCTGAGATCTTTCCTCCTCTTTTGCCCTTCTTTCATTCCTGCTAGTACAGATCATACCATCACCTCTTTTAAAACAAGACAAGCAGTATTACGACATTACATTCAGGAGCCGTGGAAAGAAGAAAAGGCACAGATGATGGTTACTGAGTGTTTTAAGATCCATGCAAGCAAAATATATTCTCCTGTACAAATGCGATAGTCATGGCAACAACTCCTCAGCTCTCATGGATCAGGAATATCTAGTCAACTTTAAACATAATCCCACATATTCAGCTTGTACTTCTGTATTGCTTATTTAGCAGTAGAGCCATAATTCTTTTAACTGCTTTACCTTCACTCACTAAGAGTGGGATATAGAATAGGTTGAACACAAGCCCTCAGGATGCAAATGCAAATAAACAAGACAGGCCACAGTAGTGTAATAGTGGGGTCTTTGTCAGACTTGTTTCCATACAGAATACTACTTTAACCACCATCTCCCACCCCGGCAACATTTCAGTTTCTAGCTTTAATTACACACTAGTCATCTGAGTTTCTGAATACTTTGTTGTACAGCACATTGTATTAAACACATTCCAGTGCTAGTATAAACGTAGGACAAGAGTCAATACAGACTATGAGCCTATGACCAACAAAAAAGTCTTTTTTTTTTTTTTTTAAATCTGTACCGCCATAACTCCCAGGCAAACACACTTGTTAGGTACTCATCAGTCAAGTTCTTTATGTACCAGTTTGCCAGTTTTCTGCATTTTCTTTAGAAACCAAAAAAACCCTTCCAGAATAATTTTAAAAAATGGTTATTTTAAATTTCACATCCATTTTAACATGAGTTCTAAAGGCACCTAAAAATAACTGCTATTTAACAACTGCAAATATGATAAACACTGAATGTCTGCGTTCTTTGAGATGTCCATTTTTTAAGTTGGCAGCATATATTTTGTAGAATGCAGAATGTAGCTGTCTGATTCTATCATAGTGGCTAGTATGTCTAATTTATGTCTATTTCTGGGTCAGTTACAGTAGAAGCCTCTTTATGGGATGCGATCCTGTACTATTTCTCTTGGGTATCAGTGGCAGCTGTTAGTACTATACTGCTTCCTGTAGTAATTGCAATGTGCGAGGAACTGTACAGTCTTAAAGGGAGGCAGACCTTACAGTATAAAGACAAAACAGACAAGGGTAGGAAAAAGTAGTACATCAGGACAGGAAAGTGGCCTCTGTCATGTAGGCTAATATGTGTGTATAAAAAAAAAAAAGTTTCTCT
Source organism: Caiman crocodilus (assembly GCA_030014935.1). Taxonomy (NCBI): domain Eukaryota; kingdom Metazoa; phylum Chordata; order Crocodylia; family Alligatoridae; genus Caiman; species Caiman crocodilus. The sequence goes on from JAGPOW010003395.1 coordinate 28,117,531, forward strand.
CATCTGATAAGAATAAAAGAAAATTCTATTTCTTCTGTTCCACAATGATTGTCTAAGTATCTGTCTTTGCATGTGTCTTCTACCATAACAATAGCTAGTTCCTCTCTTTCATTTTTTCTGTCTTCCATATTGCTTGCTGTTGTCTATATTTAGACTCCTGGAAAAGTTTCTCTATTTGTTTAGCAAAACCAGGACTGTTTTCTTCCAGTGCATTAATGGTCTGCAGGACCAAAGGAGTCTTCTCCCTTGGAAGTGGATTATTCAGTGGCCTTACTGGTATGACAGAGTTGTATTTATGCTGTTTGTTAAGAGCATTGATCAGGGAAGTATAAGACTGAAACTCAACCCAAGCCTCACTTAGGAAGTTTTCTGTCAACAATATAATAGTCCATGCTGACCCATTCACAGCATCATTTAAGTTTTCTAAGACATGTCTCCCACAAGGCATTTCTGCAAAGATTATTCCAGGTTTAACACAAAATTTATTTTGTAGCAGGTGCTGGACTCGGATGGCTTCATCTATATCATTCTCAGCATGCAGAATCACAAACTTGTAAAAAACATCCTCAGGATCTTCATCACTGTAGCGGATTTCTGAAGCAGTTGTGGAGGGCTCTTCTATTTCAACAGACAGGTCATACAATTCATAGTTTTGTTTCGAGTCTTTCTGACATGTATCCACATTGTTACCCTCACAGGTGTTATTTGATGGGGGTGGAGGATTTTGTCTGGAGTTAGTGCTGCCCATTATGATAAATGGAAGTGTCCAAAGAGGGTGCATTCATATGACTGGCATCTATTCTTCCCATTCTAAAAATAAAAAAAATGGAAAAGCTGTTGAATCTTTATAGCAACCTATACTTGTATAGAGGAAATAAGTACCAGAAAGATACTTGTCACAATCCTGTAATAATGTGACCTGCTTGTCTAACTAGGGCAGGCTATAATTCATCCTAATGAAAGAAAAGCAGAAGTGCTGAAAAGGACCTTGCAGCAGTAGTGGGCATTAAATTGCATGTGGACTACCACGGCAGGCAAGAAAACAAGCAATTCTAAGCTAAAGACTCAGCCACAATGTAAGATACCAGTAACTAACAATTTTAAAGCCTTCTGGCAAAATTACACTTAAAATATCCTGTATGCAAGTACCTCATATTCTAATTTGCTGACCTCTTTCTGATTGTATCAGAGAAAAATCAGAGCCTAGGTCTAAAACACTATATAAAATACCTACATTACATAAGAAGCTTTCCCCAAACTGAGACACATGTGCACAAAATGCTGCAGGAAAGTGCATAACTTATACACAAGGACTAATCAGAAAGCCACTTGATGACCTCCCAGATTTAATAAATTCCAAACAATATTTCAGAGTTCTGATTTTTTGGTCCTCTAACACAAATACATATTTGAGGGCCAATTCCATTTCTACTGAAGTCAATGTAAAGATTCTAATCTGGAAGGCTGTAGTAAGAGCTGGAAGGGATCTCATAATGTCATCTAGTTCAGCCCTCTGCTCAAGGCAGGATTAGCCCTGACTAAACCATCCCAGTCAAGTGTCTGTCTAATCGTCTATGGAAAATTTCCAGGGATGGAGATTCTGCAACTAGGGTGGGGCATCTACATGTGCCTATTAATGTGCAGCAATTAATAGCTTGCCCTAGAGCTTATTTCTCCCAGGTGTGCATCTGTATGTGTCCCCAGGATTGCAGCACATTGAGCCAGGGCAGAGCAGCCCTGGCTGGTAGGGGACCCCAGGCATCAGCCTGCCAGCCTTGAGATGCTCCCCCTGGTTCGACGTGCTGTAGAGGGACTGGCTGGGGCTAGCCGGCATGCATTCCCGGCTCTGAAGCATCCTTGCCCCAGCCAGCCCCTCTAGTGTCTACAAATGTATTGCTGTGAAGTGTTTTATTCTGCAGCAGCATAGCGCTTGTAAATAGAAGTAATATCCTTGTACTGCAAATGCAAGTACTACCCTGCTGTGGAGTAAATTAGTTTACTGTAGTCTAAATAAGGGTGCATGTGTAGACACCGAGACGATTACAGCACAGCTAATCAGTCTACTGTGCAGTAAACATCTTGTGTAGATGCGTCCTAGGTAGTCTATTCTAATACTTGACCATCCTCAAAATGGAAAGTTCCTCCTAATCTCTAAATTAAACTTCCTTTGCTGCAGTTAGAGGTCCCCAGTTCTGTCCCCTACAGAGAAAAATGTATATCTATCCTCTTTATAATTGCCCTTTAGATATTTGAAGACTATTAGCAAATCCCCCTCAGTCTTCTTTTTCTCCATCCTAAATAACCTTAGTTTTTTCAGTCTTTCCTCAAAAGGCATGCTTCCCAAGCCTCTAATCATTTCTATCATTCTCTGCTGAACTCTTTCCAATCTGTTCACATCTTTCCTGAAGTGTGGGGCCCACAGCTGAATGGAGCAAAATTTCTGTACTCCAGTTTACCAGTTCCAAACAGAGTAGAATCATTTCCCTTAACTTGCAACTTGTAACTCTGTAACCCCAAGTCCTTTGTAGCAGTATATCAGCCTAGGGACAGAGACAAGTGGAGTCTGCCAACCATGTCCTAGTCTGTGTTTGTAAATACAATTATTCTGTCCTAAAGGCAGGACTTTGCACTTGTGCTTGTTGAATTTCATCTGATTGACTGTGGACCATTTATCTAGTTTATCCAAGTCATTCTTGATCCTAGCCCTACCCTCAATTATCTGCAACTCTACCCAGCTTGGTGTTGTCCACAAATTTGCTAAGCATGCATTCAATCCCATTGTCCACATCGTGAATGATGTTATTGTGGCAGTGTGTTTTAAGGGGACCAGCAGCCTGCAGGTGGTGGAGGGTGCTAAAGAGGGCCCCACTTGACAGGGAAAGCATTGCACAGGAGCAGGCAATAGGATTTTAGAGGCTGCAAAAAGGTGGGCTTAGCTAGGAGATAAGCCCATACCTGATTGGACCAAGACATAAGTTCTTGGAGGCTGCTGAGAGGGAACATCATTGGGCAGACAGGCTGTAGCTGAGGCAGGCTGCAGGTGGAGCAGGAGGCATTCGGGGCCCCATGACCAGGGAAGGGGCTTGCCTTAAACAGGGTATAAGCCCAGGCCCCTGAGTTGATCCAGCAGTAGGCCAGGGAGGTTGTGGAGGGAATATCTCCTCAGCAAGATGGCTCCAGCTCTTGACTGCCAGTGTGGAGAGTGCAGCCTCTGGCAGTTTGGCCTTGAGTCACAAAGGCGGGAGCTCCAGGCAGCAGCTGAGCTCTTGAAATGCTAGGGTAACCAACCCTACCAGCCTAGGGAACAGGGGAGTTGTAGTTGAGTGGAGACAGAGTTGTGCATGCAGGCAAGTGACTGTAGGTTTAAGACCGGACCCAGAGAGGGCTTCACCGCCAGGAAGGACCACCGCTGGAAATTAGACCCCAAGCGGGGCGAGTCAGGCCAGGGCAGCCCAAGGTCTCAACTGGCCAGAGGTGGGGCCAGGAGGGCCTGTAGCTGAACACACTAGTCTTAGAGGAGTGTGTGAGAGCTGGGCCAGGGGGTCTGGAGGCTAATAGCCCAGTGGGGAGAGGGCGGGGGCAGGAAGCCCATATCCCGGAGTGTCAAGTGTGAGCCTAAAGAGATCAGAGGCTAAGAATGAGACCAGTGGGCTTGGGAGCCCAGAAAGGAGGTGTGACATCAGTGGGAGAGAAAGGTCAAAGCATCTGTAACCCAAGGGGGGCAAGGATACCCAGGGCAGATAACCGAAGAGATGCTCCTGGGCAGAACAGAAAACGGCACCCTACTGGGGTTCAGGATCACAGTGGTAGGGCTGCTTTTGGTGGGGCAGTCCCTGTAAAGTGCCGCTGGTGACAAACCCCAGTTCCTGCTGCCTTGTGAGTTACCCAGTGGAAGGGGAAATGCTAAAGGAGCACACCCTGACAGAAAAGCAACTGGAGATTTACAGAGAAAGAAAGGGATCAGAGGCTGCACAAGTCCAGAATCTAGAAAGGGACTGAGAGTGGGCTCAGAAGATCCAAGGTCCTAGAGAGAGAGAAGGGGCCCAGAGGATCTACAAGCCCAGGGCCCAGAAAAGAGCTAGGAGTATGATCAGAGGATCCAAGGTCATGCAGAGAGAAAGAAAAGGATCGAAGGACCCATTAGCCCAGAGTCCAGAAAGGAAGTGGGAGTGAGGTCAGATGATCCAAGGGCCAAAGAGCAGGTCCCAGCCAAAGGGTCATGTGAGCATGGGAGGCCAGGGACTTGTAGCCCAAAGGGGGCATGAGGCAAAATCAGTGACTTGTAGCCCAAGAGGGCATACAGGGTCAAGAGGCAAAGAACCTAGAGAAAAGTAGAATGGTATCAAAGGGTCCAAAGACCTAGAAAACAGACAAACATGAGACCAAGGGGTCTGAGAGCCCAGTGAAGGGGCAAAGAGAGTGTAAAGAGAGAAGATCAGAGAAGGATGCCACCTGAGAGGCATGGGGCACGGTGTAGGGCTGAATGGAGCCATGAAATTAGCTTAAGGCAAGGACCACAGACACCTGGTAGTCATTAGCAGGAAATCATGTCTGGAAAGCCCTGGGGTAGACTCCCTTTTATAACTATAAAATACACCAAGGCATAGCAGGCCAATGAAGGGATGACTGTCCCCAGAGAGTGAGCAGGGTAGAAAAAGAAATTGTTTTGGTTTCCAGGGGCTTATAGCCACCTCTGGAGAAGGTGCCCTGCTATAGTTATACAATACAGGACCCAGGACAGACCTCTGGGAAATATCACTTGATACTTCCTCTCAACTAAACTGAGGCATAGATTGAGTATGATGATCCAACCTGCTGTGTATCCACCTTACAGTACTTTCGTGTAGTCTACATTTTCTTAGTTTGTTGTGGGAGATGGTGTTGAAAGCATTGGTAAAGTCAAGGTACAGAATCATCCACAGAGCTTATGACCTTGTATCATATCAAGTTGGTCAGACATGGGGAGTTGGTTCTTGGAGAATCTATGCTGCTTCTTTCTGATCTCCTTGTTTTCCAATAGGAGCTTCAATGTAAGACTCCTTGAGCATCTGCTTCATGATCTTTCCAAGTATCATGATCAGATCTGTAATTCCTTGTATCCTCCTCCTATCCTTCCTTAAAGATTAACAATATATTTGCCCTTCTCCAATCATCCAGGGCCTCATCTGACCTTCACAAGTTTTGAAATAGGATAGCCAATTGGTCTGAAATTACCTCAGCCAATTCCTTCAGTACACTGTGGTGTATCCCATCTGGCCCCGCTGACTTGAAAGCAGATAGCTTTTCTAAGTAATTCCAAATCTGTTCTACTACTGTAGGCTGTTCCTCCTGGAACTATTTGCCACATGTACAGTCGAACGTATGGATCTCAAATCAACCTCCTCAGTCATCTGTGGAGTCCCTAATGACTTTCCTATTTACCGAAAAGGAAAATAGAAAAGGGAAAGATTATTGCTAACAATGATGACAAATTCTTTGAGATCAATCCAGCAGAGCTAATATTTACTATTTAATTTTAAAAATCTGTCCCATCTAGAACTTACTTGAAATGACATAATGAAAGCAAAGGCAAACTGATCATAATTTTATAATCTGATGATAATGATGATAACAATCAGACCAAGTGAGTAAATGATAAAGTGCATCACAATATCCATAACTGTTTTAGCTGAGGTATTACAGAAGAGGCTAATTATTCATTTAGAACATCAAAAAGGGAACAGTTACTGGGCACTCTGCTCAAGCAGCCCTATTACAATATTTACTCAACTATAAGATGACCCTGAATATACAATGCCTGCCTCCAATAATTAGATTCTATATATGCAAAATGTATACATTTGTTATATTTCCCTGGTATGTAATCAAATTATCGGAGGTTTCCTTGACTGTGTCCCCCTCTACCACTGCTACAGCAGGAAAAAATAGATCTCAGGGTGGGTCAGGTGCCCCCCTTGCCCTCTGCCCCCCCTGCACTCATGACTAGAACTGGGGGTTCTTGTAATTTAGTACTGGAATGCTTCAAAAATGTATATGCAGATGAGATGCATAGCGACCTGGTCCACCTCTACTTCATAGGAAGCAGGGCCACACTAATAATTTGCAACAGGTTGAGAGGGGGGAGGGCACCAGCGGATTCTAAGTGAACTGTCTGGGGCCCTGTTTGACGATGTTTGCCAAACATTTAAGGCTGGTGAAGAAACAGGAATAATTGGAAATAGAAAAGAAAGGCACAGTTCAACTGTTGGACTGAAGAGGAAGTTGAAATGTATTCAATGTAGTGGCTCACCATGACTTTAAAAAAGAGTTAGCACTAAGGGGGACCAAGTACAATAGGCCCTACCATATATCTTAATCAGATAGGCTCTACTAACCTATCCTTGTGGTAGGCTCCCATCAGCATCTCAGCCTTTTGACTAAAATCAAGCTTTTTGGCACAAAGGAGAGGGTATCAGGGCTGGCCCTCCCAGTACCAGCCTGGTACTGCAGGACCTCTAGACTTGGTGCCTAGTTCCTACAAAGAGAACACCCACCTGGTTTTTTTGTCCAAGGGTCACATACCAAAGAAGGTTCCCATCAACATCCCAATGTGGGCCATGTGTTATACAGTTATGCTTAGTGTTGGCTGTATATAATCACCTTCATAGTTGGTTTCCATTACTGAGCACTAGCTGCTTCTGGCAGCAGTTTAAAGATAAATAATATATTTAATGAGGTTTCCTTGTATGTAAATATAAGATGAGGAGTTTTGATTGGGGGAAAAACCCTTACCTTAAATTTGAATATATATGGTAACATACTGACACTTGTAAATCATGCTGACCTGCTAACAAGAGAGTGATCTGATAGAGCCTGGACATAACAACACTGGAGGACCAACAGTGGACTTTTAGTGTATGAAAAGTACTCTTTTCTTTTAAGGGGAATTTTCCCATGTAGTTATTCTAAAGAGAATGCTGCTGAATTTCTATTTCAGCACAACACCTCCATATTTATTTCCCATTAAAAATGCTGACCCACAATAGCAGTACATTCCCACTAATGCTTTATCATCACATAACAAAAATTCAGCTGCCTGTAATTACGTTACTGCCATAAACCATACACTTGCTGATTCTTTTAGGCAATTACTATTCATAAGGGAATAACAATTAAAGAGTATGCCAGTTGCTAAATTCTTCCATCATATAAATTTATATGTATATGTAGATGACTGTCCAACTGCTTAAGCTGCCTTTTCTAGGACTTTAATCAGATTAATCCAATACAGACTGCTAGTTTATGGGTGGTAGCATTAATGTTTTGTGTGCCTACTTTTATGAATGGTTCCCTGTTTGTTTATTTTCATACACAGAAATTCTTATTTAGAAAGGCATCATAGGGTAATAACATCAGAGAACATTTTCTCACATTCTATAGATTAGACATTACCATCTGGTAGGTTTGCTCCTGGAAAGTAATATTGCGAAATGGAATACCTGACCAAGTAATATAATTATCGCTCCATTCCTGTAAACACTTACTACAGTGAATAGCTCCAGTGGCTTCACAGTAATATTAATGAAAAATAATATTTATAAATTGACATATATCCATATCTTTTAATTATTCTCTGTTGATTAATATACCCTAGTAATGTTAAGCTAGCTTTGGTTTCCTTATTTTGGGTTTGATTTCCATAGCACATATGGCTTTGTTACTGTAGTTCAGTGCTGGGTGAAACATTCATCCCTGAGTAATACTCTTGTTTCTTTTTTGGCAGCTCTAGACAGCTTTGATTTTTGGTGGAACAGCACCACCTTCTGACACACATTTTATACAACATCCGTTTTATAATATAATATTTAAAAATATTATATTATAATATAATAATTTTAAATGCCTTACAGAATTATTTCATGGCCAAGATGATCCATTCTGCTTCCATGAATAGAGGGGAGTGAAATCAGTAGATCCTGTTCCTAGGACACAGAGTGCGTCATACTGTTATCATTTACTTTGATTTTACACTTAAGTAATTCCACTGACTCCAGGGATTGATGCTGACCTCTTGCCTGATGTGGTGATGAACAACAGAGGATGTTTTTCCTCTATCCCTGCGAACTCTGGGAAGATCCTCTACTGGAATTCTGGCTGAGGTCAGTGCTTCACAAGGCTTGACAATAGGAGTATGAAGAAGTGGAGCTGACCATCTGCTACGAGACCTGTAAAGAATGTGGAAAACTGTAATACTTCTTTACAAAACATGACTGCCTCAGTTTCCCACAATGCCAGTTTGGCTGTCCTTTCCCACATCCAGTATTTCCCAGCACTGCATTTACCTGTGTTAAGTACAGAAAGGGGAAGCAATATGAGAAGGTTTACAAGACACTGACATGTCTTTCATATTCTTGTTCATATTCTTGATCAAGGTTTTTTTCTTGTTATGGTACGATTTTGTTCAATTGGGTTTTGGGGGACAAGGATAAGAATGTAAGAGAAGGAAGAAACCTTTCTTGAAACACTGGAACCCAAACCTTGATGGCATTTAGATGACGGTGTAAGGCACACTTATTTGATAAACTTTTCTCCATAATTCCTGCCCTTACAGGTAAATACATAGAATCCAATTAATGAAAATATGCTCTCCTGTCTAATACCACTGGCAGAGAAAAAAATCTTTTTTTTATTATGGATGTGTGTGCTTTCTACTACTTTGCAAATTGTGTTAACTCCCTTAAATATTTCTTAGGAAATGAGGTAAACAAAATAGAGACACTAGTTTTAACTCCATGAATTGTACTTGGGACTACTGTAATTAAGAATGTAGTACTCACTACATTAAATTACACCTTCCATTAACAAGTACCAAGTGCTGCATCTCTGATCTTGAGCTGTTACTTGGTGATACTGCTGTTAGAAAAAAATGCTATTTTATTTGAAACTGAAATGTTCTTTTAAAAAGTGTCAATTTAGACAAAATTTTCCATGAAGAAAATATTTTGAAGTGAATTTGTTTCAGAATGCTGCATTTTGGAAAATTAAATGTTATTTTAAATTTCCTTTTCTCCATTTCTGTATTATGTGTATTCTTTATGCACAATATCCATGAAATGGGTGTAGAAGTCATGCTTTGGGCTCACTGTATCAGGATGAACAAGACTGTAACTTTGACTCCATCAAGCTGCAAGTAAATCTGTTTCCATTTCAGCAAGGATTGCCCCTTAGCTATAGAGCCATTCCCTTCCCATTTTCCTCCTACACAGAGTTGCACATTTAACCCTAGCACCTCCTTCCTAATGCTCATGGGGCTTTGGCAGTGGTTCCAGGAACAATGAAACATTACTACTAACCTACATGAGGTTAGTTGACATTTTCTATTCTTTCTATTTTTAAAACCATAAAGAGTGATTGCCTTTGAGTACTGACTGAAACATTTCTTTTCTAGATTAATTATAAGAGGGGAAAAGAGATGAGTTAAAGAGCTGTGCTAAAGTGTCAAACTGTTCCATGAAACACAAGAAAAGACTCTTTGATTTATGTGTCAAGCTTTCCCTTGCTTGTGCTATACTGAAACTGTTTAAAACAACTTTTTGTTACTATACAAAAGGTTGCTGAAAATAAACTATTTCAATGGTGAGGAGTAGGCTACCTTTAATGATATTTAAAATAAAATGCAATAGATTTCTTTTTCAGTTAGTGTGTATTTTAAAATATCAACAGAAATATGAATTACTGGATTTATTCAAATCCAAGATGATGGTTTTTTCCTAAGCCATATGTGAGGGGGAAGCTTTGTCTTATATTCCAGTATCCTCAGGGCAGGCTAAATCCAGACCTGCCTTGGGCCAGGGTGGCTCATGAAATGGGGGAAAGGGTTCATGGTGTGGGGAGCACAGGGGAAACTACACAGTGGGGGTTGCAGAGGGGAGATAATGCTGTGGAAGACAGGAGGTGCACAGGGGAGGCCAATGGTGTGAACTTTGTGGGGAGCACATAGGAGACTGTGCAGCCCACTCCCTTGTCACCTGCTGTTCCCTCTCCCCACTTCCACCAGTCACCTTTGACTCAAGCTCCTGCTCCGGCCCTTCTAACTTAGATCCAGCTTGGTTCAGTGCTACTGCTTCTGCCTGGCCAGGCTGGGCTGGGACCACTGCTGCTGACTGCCTTAGTACTGGAGCTGAGCCAAAGCCATCCAGAAGGTAAACAGTGGGGAGAGCAAGCAGCAAGGGAGCTGGCATAGACATGGGGGTAGGTAAAAGGGGACCACGTGGTAGGAGGCCACAGGGCAAAGGGTGGGGGAAGGCAGCAGAGGGGGCATGCAGTGAGGAGGCAAGGGAATGGGGGGCAAGTGGCAATGGGGAGACAGGAACAGGCATAGGGGGGGCAAGAGGCAGGGGCACATCCACTTGCTCCCTGGCCCTGCTTTCCCTGCCACAGCAGCAGTGGGGAATACATTTAAGATGATCCTCCAATAATAAGATTCTGTACGTGGAAAATTATAACAAATGTATTATTTCCCATGTATATAATCTAATTATTGGAGGGTCATCTTAAATTCAAAGTCATCTTGGATTTGGGTAAATACAATATATTGCATTGCTACTGACATGTCATTGCATTTCTATTCAAAATCACTTTTATATGAAGATAAAAATCCAGAAAACATTTTAAAAAAATTCTAATGAACAAAATGTTTCTGAAAACAAGATTTTCAGACGTTAAACGGGAAGTTCTAAAAATAGTTTCAAATTAGAAAAAAAAATTTTAATGTGCTAAAATTGCCTAAAAAAATGAAATTCCAAGTTTCAAGCAACTCTGTTGGGTAATTCAGAAAGGGAGATATATCTGGTAAGACTTGAAAGCTGCTAAATATGAACGAATGATCACCACCCAACAAAATTCTTGCAGCTGCCAAGCCATATCCAAGTAAAATCCATACCAGTAAGGACAAAAGATATTTGAAGAATTCATATAATGCTGTAGTTACTCCACCATGACTTAATCCTTCATTTTGGGGTAAGTTTTTTAAGACAATACTATGGTGAGCTCATCAGAATTAATTGCTAATGTGCTGAGGTCAGGTATAACTCTCATTCATTGCATAGATGTTCATAGCTGTAAAGCACTGCCAAGCAATTCCTCCTGCTTTGAAGTTCAAGAAACACAAAGATCTAGCTCACATTTGAAGCCCAACCAAAGCATGGTATGTGTCACCTGGAAATGGATTGGTCCCCAAAGATGCCAGTACTATCCAAATTCAATGGGGCCCTATCCACAATAAAGTACACTCTACACCAGAGGTTCCTAACAATCGGGCCATGGACCTGTACAGGCCACAAAGGATTGACTGCCAGTCTGCAAGAGGGTTGGCTGCCAATCCAAAAGTCTGGAAGTGACTGGCTTACTGTGGACCAACAGTATGCTAGTTCGCAGTTTGCCAGTCCGTGGTTTGCTGGTCTGTGGTCACTTCCGGTCTGCAGTTTGCCAGTCCATGGCCTAAAAAGGTTGTAAACCACTGCTTCACACAAGAAATACTTGACTTCACTTCTAAACAGCAGCTTGGGTAGACTAGGTCGACAACCTACCAAAGCATTTCCTGTTCAGAATCTCCTCTTTACTTTTTCACAGACCCTCTGTACTTTTTCAAGTTTTTCTGATCTGTATCAGAGATATCAAACTCAACCTGGACCATCAAGCTCCTCACAGGCTGGATTTAGATCTGAACCTGGTGAGCTGTAGCAGCTGCAGGGGTTAATGAAACTATCACTTGCACCCCAGCCACCAACACATAGTCCCAACACAGCTCTGTACCAAGAATTTCACAGATGAGCCATGCTCCCAACCACCCCACACCTGAATTCCTGGCATCTCTAGGAGCCTTAAGCCATATGCTTCAGAACATGCAAACATCTACTACCCAGGATCATAGGTGCCGACTTTAATTTTTGCCAGGGAGAGGGGGCTTAAGAAGATAGACATGCAGAAAATGTTATGCATTTCAGGTGATAGCCCTCTTCTTGAGGGGGGCCAGGGCCCTCAGGCCCCCACGTACTCAGCATCTCTGCCTAGGAATTACTGTGCTAGAATCATTCTTTTTAAAAAAGATGTATGGTTGCATTAGGTTTACAAGGAATGTTTCCTTGGGATTAGAGCACCACAATCATTTTAAAGAGTAAAACAATGCAATGTTTTCTCTAGCACAGGCTTGTCCAACATACGGCCCATGGGCTGCTATGCGGCCCACCAAGCCATTTTATCTGGCCTGCAGTGGTGGCACTGCCATGGAGTGTAGAGCTGACAGTGTGGAGCCAGCAGTGCCATGGCATGGAGTGCAAAGCTGGCGGTGGCACGGAGCCGTGACAGCAGCATGGCACACGGAGTTGCGGTGAGGTGGGCAGGGAGTGCTGCAGAGTGGAGGCAGTGTGGAACCGCAGCAGTGAGGCAGGCAGAGAGCATGGAGGGAGCACAGCGAGGCGGGCAGGGAGCGCTACGGAGCGCGGAGGTGAGGCAGGCAGAGCATGGAGGAAGTGTGGTGAGGCAGGCAGAGAGCACTGTGGAGCGCAAGGCTATGGTGAGGCAGGCAGGGCCAGCCCATGGACCCCAGAAGGCAGCGAGGGAAGCCAAGCAGCAGCCGCTGGCAGTGCCGGCCCACGCCTGCCTCCTCACCCCCTTCCCGCTTCAAGCCAGCCCCACGGCCCTGCCCTGTCCCACAGCAAGGCAGTGCCTGCTCCCCCGGCCAGTCTCCCCCCAGGCACTGCGGCTCTCTGGGCCCGGCTGCCCGCACCCAAGGGGGCTGCGTCTCGTGCTGCTGGGGATAGAAGGAGCCTGGCCCGGTCTGCACCAGCCAGCAGAAGCAATGGAGGAGTCATGTACCACTCAGGATGGGACGAGCCTGCACCAGTCAGTCCCAAGTGGCATACGGCTCTGCCGCCACTTCTACTGGCCAGTGCAGACCTGGCCAGCCTCCTCCCATCCCCAGCAGCACATGGGAAGCCGGCTTCAGCAGCATACTACTTTTCCTGGCCGGTGCCGACCTGGTTCTGCCCAGGTGGGTCCTGCAGCACCATGTCAACCTGGGCATGGCACCAGCAGGCTGGCCGGGCCCCAGGCTAACCCTGACCTGGCCTCGCGGCTTTTCCAGCACCAGGTCAACCCAGTTGTAGCCAAGCAGCTCCTGCAGCACCATGTCAACCCGGGCATGCATGCTATGTCAACCAGCACCATGTCAACCCCTGCAACTTTATTAGTGTCAAAGATCACATGACATCACTTCCTGATATGATACCACTTCCTGTGACATCTTTGAATATGGCTCGCTGGCCCACTGGGTGATAAAAAGTTCGTGATCTGGCCCTACATTCAAAGAAGTTGGACATCCCTGCTCTAGCATCTCTGCTACTTCCCATTCATTTTAATCTATCCTCACCCCTCAGCGTTCCCAAGGATTTACTGTTAGATCTGAAGAGTTATGTGTATGCAGTATTATCTTGCTGTTGATGTTGTTCAGGTACCATTTCTGTATTTTAAGTTATGCTGGAGTATTTTTTAGAAAGCATTGACTTCGCAGATTCCATATGCAAGGTCATTCTTCTCTTTTGCCCACATTTTTTCTACTTAAAAGATCTGCAAGCCATCTGTCTTCTTAATAAGATGTCTCTCAATAGCCTCAAGGCTGATTCTGCTCCATTTAAAAAACAAACAAAACTTTGTCTCTCTGTTTATCATTAATCACTCGCCTCAATTTTAAAATCTGGCTTTGCAATATTTATCAACGTATTACTCCCACAGTAGTCTCCTCTTTTCTCTTCAGATATCAAACCCAACTTTGCAGCAGTTGCTTCAGCCCAATGCAAGTCTTAACACTGCTAAAACTATATGATATTATGTTAACTTTATTACAGTTGTGATTTTATTTATTGAACAAATCAAGTGAAACCTGTGCCCTTCAGTTTTGGAAGAAAATATTTTTTTAAGAAAAGTTCTCCATGTCATCTTTATAAAACAGCATTTTTTTGTATCCCAAGTTTGCTTTTGATGTTACTTGATAAAATAGTACCATCATATTAATATAGAATATGCTCCTGTGACTACGATTTCTTTATATAAGCTGGTTAAGAGTTAAAAATTAAGAGAAATCACAAAACCCAACTTCCGTAATTTCAGAACTACAAATTTTACTTCTTCCCATTTTAGCCAATTATTATTAGCATTTGGCAGGAAGTCACAAGACAACCAAAGATAAAATAGCAGCTGCCAGAGGCTCTTGTGTCTGGCATTTGGAGTGCGTTCTTGTAATAAATAACACACTTGCCTTTCACCATCATCAGGTGTGAAATAAAAGCAGTTAAAATGAGACAAAAATAGTTCAAGCAGAGAGAGTACATTTTATTTACTAAGTTATAAAATGTATGTTATTATGCCCTCTCTGCTGTTGTCTACATAAGAGGGAAAAAGGGAAGAGAAAAAAAGCAATTTATATAGTTGCACTGTGAGTTCTCAGATAGCCACAGCTCAGTTAACCTTCCGCTTTCATGTTGTCGTACTAAAGTAGACACTCAGGGGAGCAATGGCGCTGGGCCTCAGTATTCAACGTAGCTGTCTCTCAACTACTAATTTATTCAATACATTTTTATATGTCAAAGGGATGGACAATATTTGCATCAGCTGAAACTGAAAGTCATTGAACAGGAATATCCAACTCATCCCTCGTTGCATCTGGCCTTCTGAATTAAAGTTAGTTTAAAATCTATTGGGCTACTGACTGGCATATTGTTTTATCTCCCACTAAGGATGTAGTCCTGAATATTCTATAATCTAAACTGCGGAGAATCTATAAAGCCCTATAAAGTTTTTGTGCACAATTCAGCAGTGCAACAGCTGCAGTATCACATTAAAATCTCTAAAGTCAAGACCTCTCTTATGGTCAACTCAACTGCATTTCCATATGAAAACTTTTAACTACTATTAATTTGAGTAGCATCTAAAACGGCAATAATTTGAGAGGAAAAAATAGTTTAGGGACAAAACACAGTGAAATATACCAAGTAAACAGCATGGCACACAGTTTTCACTGTAGACAATCAATTTCCCTGTTTTGTTCCTTGGATTTCTCACATAGTGATAAAAAGAAGAGACACTGACAAAAATATATTATAAGAAGGCACCTAAATTGAGACAGGATTCAATGGCAGGGGTCCTGCATTTAATTACTTTTATAGACTTTTGACATTAGAATCTTTGGGATTTCAAGTCAATAACATCCCTTCATGATTTGAAATCTGGATTTCATTTTAAAAGTATGGCAACATGTCCCTATTTATTCAAAAGTTCATGACAGACTATGAAGCTGGAAAGACTCAAAACATGTTTTTAATCAGTTATTTCAGAATATTTGATCATAAATAATGTTTTAATATTCAGTTTCTAAGCCTCATTCCCACAGCATAAGTAGACAGCCACATTGCAGGCTCCCACTGACAAAAAGCAAATGTGTTAGTCTTCCTCAGCTTTGACCCCAGTCAGTTATATTGACTCCAGCAAGACAGGGCTGACTGTTTAAGCCATTTTAGGTTAAACTCCCTGTCCTAGATTTATGCAAGATGCTACAGGGAGGTGGGTGTAACACTTCCCCTCACCCTGGGCTGGGCGGTGAATTTCACAGAAGAAGGGTAGGGCAGTACTGTTGCCTCCTGCCTCGTGTCAGGGCTGAGGTAGGGGAAACAGCGTCACCTTGCAGTACCCTAGAGCAGAGGTTCTCAACCAGTTCGTTACCAAGACCCATTTCTAAATATTGATGACCAGTCCCGACCCAGTGCCCTTCACTCCTGCTCCACTGTCCCCAGCATGGAACTCTGCCAGCCTGCAGGGCAAAAGCCATGGTTTCCCATGTTTCTCTCCTTTAAAGGCGAGTCCATTTTTAAAGTTTGCTGATCCAATTTTAAAGTTTGTTCATGTCCCTTTAATATATTCTTGCAACCCACTTTTGGCTTGAGACTCATGGGTTGAGAAATGATGCCCTAGAGGGGTTTGGAGCATCGTCAGTGCAGTCCTTAGCTGGTGCACACTTCTGGTCTTTGACATGCTTCTGGCACCCATAGTGGAAGGGAAAGGCTACTCCTGGGGTTCACCAAGGCAGGGACAAGGAAGACAGAAGCTTTTGGAGACCCCAGTATAAATCTGCTCCTATAAAATTTCAGTGAATAGGCAGAGAGGAGGGTAGCCCATTAGTCTCAGGAAAGCAGTAACAAATAGGTCTGTTAGTCTCAGGCAAAAGACAAGGCAGGGCAGCACACCCAGAGCCATCCCAAGGGTACAGCAAATCAGGACGACTGTCCTGGGCCCCGTGGTTTGGTGGAGTCCCGCAGAGCCAGGCAGAACAGCCACGACCCCTCCTGAAAGGCCCGCCTGGACCTGACGGCTCAGCCCTGTGCCATGCAGGAAGCACCGAGACACCCCACCTTATGGCAGTAACACCGTCTTAAGGAAGCCCAAGCAGGCTGATTTGCCCTAGGCCCCGCTTCCCCCGAGCACTGGCTCTGGGAGCAGCTTCACGCCCTGCTACGCATTCAAATGAAAGCCAGCCAGAAACCAACTATTAAGAGTTTTCAAACACTAACTTTACAGCTGGTTGGCTCCTTATGGCCTGGGAATGCAGCTGGCCTAAATTGATCACACCACTCACCCAGACCTGCATAGCAGAGGGAACATGCACCAGGGGCCTTAGAGACTAACAGGCTCAGAAGAGGCAGGCACTGCCGTTGCCAGCCAGCCTCTCAGGCCGCAGCTCCCCACTTTCCTGGACCCAAGACGCCCTGAGGAAGAGGCCGGCTCTTCGCTTTCACTTGCATTTTGCAAAAACTCCACGGTGGGTTTTGCCCCCTTGGCAAGAGCTCCCAAGGTTGTGGCAGGTCCAAAGGGGCGTAGCACCCTGTGGCATCCCAACAACAAGCGCTGGCACCCAGCGCAGGGCCTGCGCAGAGCGGGGTGCGGAGGTTTCTCCCTCGTGCTGAGAGCTGCCAAGGCGGTCGCACCCCCGAGGGCTCCAGCACCCCAGATGCCCTTATGGACTCTCCGCCTTGCTGGCCATGCCTGCCAGCACCCCTCGCAGGGCAGCTCGCCCGTGCCTCTGAGCTGCCTTGTGCCAGGCAGGAGGCAATCCCCACCCCCCTACTCAGATCCGTACCAGACCGCGGACAGCGTCTATGATCGCCCCGCCGGCGCAGGCGCACACGGAGACAGACACCGGCCCCGCTGCAGCAAGCGGAAGCGGAAGCGGCTGCGGGGCTGGGCCTGAGGCTAGGGGGCGGCGCGGGGAGGTTGCTGCTACCCGTGGGGCGGGGTCCCATCTGCGCGGCGCTGCCGCGAGCTGCGACTAGCCGCAAGCGGGAGGCGGTGGTTGAAGCCTGTGGCCAGGGGTGCCTATCGACAACTCAACACTTCTTAAATGATTAAAAAAACCCTAAAACTCAGCATAATTTAAACTCCAGACGCAACTCTGCACCATTTGAACAGCGCTGCTGACATACGCAGGCTCTTCCGATCTGACAGGAAAACCATGGGAATACAGCGATTACACTGAGTGGTAGGGGACAGAGATGTTGGAGGAAGCCTTGCATTGTTTTACTCCGGAAAAGAATACTTGTAGCACAATTAATTCCTGACCCTGGGTCGCATGTGCCTGACACTGGGGTGATTTCTGCCCCTGTAAGATTGCAGCCAGGAGGAAGAGAGGAGGGCAGCCTGAAGTCAGGCATCAAGCGGGTCAAAGTCACACTTTAAGGACAAACTGGCCTGGAGAGGCATGAGCTGTCCTAGCCAGCCTCTCACCCTGTCCAGACTCAAAGCACTGTGCTCACAGCCCTGAGGAAGACTGTCTTGCCTTTAGAAGCTTGTCTGACTGGACTCCAGTTATGCACTTGGTCCCGCAAAAGGTATAGCTGCAAGAAATCCTGGCCTCCGGTGTCATTTCTCAGATCAAGCATAGTGGCTTCTTAACCTCGCAGGGGAGATAACATGCATCTCCCAAGAAGGCAGTTTTCCTGAACTGCTTCACAGGAGAACTGCTCTTCTGGCATGGTTCGGTACCCACCAAGGTGCAGTAGCTTTAAGCCCAGTTTATGGAAATGGGAGTCTCCTGCCTTGCTTGCTCCAAGGTCCTTATGGCTTAGGCAAGCATAATGCAGGGGCATCCAAACCCCAAGCTTCTGGGCTTGGGCCTGCAAGTAGGATGCCTGCCAAAGGTTTTGGAAAGATCTGAAGCCCCAGGTGCAGGTGGAGGATGTTTGCCGGTAGTAGGCCCACTTATGGTTCTGAACTCTTGGATTTGAAATTAGTTTGGGCTAATTTGGCCTTGGATACAGATTACATTTAAAAAAAATCTGAACCATCCCAGCTACAGCATCACTACAGGTTTCCCTCACTTTATGCTGTACATCAGGGGTTCCCAACTCCCAGGTTGGGGCCTGGTGCTGAGCTGCGAAGGGTCGAGTGCCCGACTGGAAGTGACCGTGGACCAGCAAACTGCGGACTGGAAGCAACCAGCATACTGTAGACTGGAGCCAACCCTTCTTTTACTAAGTATAAAAAAGGGTTGGCTACCTGCCCACAGTATGCTATTCACTGCTGGTTCACAGCTTGCTGGTCTGCAGCATAAAAAGGTTGGGAACCCATTGGTACATGTGTTCCTGGAAAACAGCGCACGACTCAAATTCGCATCCAGGGAACCCACTTGACAATGTAATAAATAGGGATACGATCCAAGATCCCAACTATGCTGACCCTCAGACCTATTTCTATCACTTTTGCAAGACAATTTTGGTACTTACAAACAGCAACACCTGATAGTGGGGATGAATGTTTAGTTGGCATGAAGGGAGGGTGGTGAAGGGTCTTCAGTGTTAGTGAAGTTCTCTTACACTTCATTGTTGGAGCATTGATGGAGTAGATTAGGAGATAAGGCAGCAGGACACAGAAGCCAACATGGAGATGGCAACTACAGAAACACGTGGCAGATGAATGAGAAGCACAGATCCACATAGGAGACTATACTTTGGCACGCATCACTTGCACAACACACCACACAAAGCAGCTGACTGTGGGCTTCCATCACACCAATTACATGAGTGAATTTACCTTGCAGATAATGAATTTTTGGTATAAAAAGGGTCATCCCATAACAGCAAATTTGCACATACAGAACCTGCATAAAGCAAGGGAAACTTGTATGAATCACATTTAAGGTATTGAGAGGTGTGAGCTGCTAGCCTAGGGAGGGACTGAGGATCTGGGTGCCCACTGACTCTGGAGGTGCTGTAGCCTCAACCAAACAGCAGCCTATTTCATGGTCAAGTGTCTTGCTATCAGAGCAGAGAGAACAGAGGAAAGAAAAGGAGAGAAATCTTAACCCACAGCCTACTCTCTGCTACAGGAAGACCTGCAACTTGTGCAGATGGGTCTGTGGCTTAGGGATTGGACCCTTAAGTCATCCCAAGACTCATCAATGAGCTGTAGTAGAAATCATCCAGTGATGACTGAAGAAAAAACCAGGAAATGGGTATAGGATAAGAGAAACATAAGGGAAGGTAGAAAGATTTTTACTCCTCTCTCACTGCAAGAGGCTACTCTATTAACAATTGGTAAAATACATAGCACCATTAGTCTGTGGAACTCATCCTTACCAGTATTACTGAGGGCAAGCTCAACCAAACTGAAAGACAAATGACAACAGCTACTGTTAGGTGTAAATATCTGGAAAAACATAAACATGCATAGCTAAATTCAGAAAGCCACCTCTAGAGGCACTTTGCAGCTTTTTTATGGTGTGGTATTACTTGTCTCACTTGATAAGTTTTTGCATCCACCTCTGAAGCATCTGTTGTCAGGCACTAGCAGAGAAAGAACAGTGGAAAAATTCTGCCCTAGCTTGGAGTGGCAATTTGTATGTTCACTGCCATCAAGATTTTGTGCCACATACTCCTGGTAAACATCCAAGTCGGAGTATATGTAGCAGGCAAAAAGAGAAAACAGATTCTTATAGAAGTGTTTTTTAGGAGTTAAACTGCACCATAGAAACATATGGTCACACTATGCAGAATACCAAGACAACTAGCAGAATGTACTCAAGTGTGAGCAAAACAAAGGGCCATAAAGATCCAGAAAAAATGTAAAGTACCTTTATTAAAAGCCAAAGGATTTATATGTTCAACTATTTATAGTAGTTTCATAGTATCTAGGGTCAGAAGGGGCCTAGAG
>JAGPOW010003395.1:28168473-28200568 GCA_030014935.1 Caiman crocodilus
CCTAGCAGTGATTCCCAAGGGGGAATACAGGCTTCCAACGGGAGGGAAGTCCCGGTCCCCCCTCAGGAAGACTGAGGCAAAGAACCCATTGAAGATCTCAGCCTTACCATCGGCTGCGAGCACCAGGTTGTCCAACAAGTCCCTCAGGGGCCCAACATTGCCCTGGGCTCTCTTTTTGCTCCCCACATACTTGAAAAAGGACTTCCTGTTGTCCTTGATCCTAGTCTCCAGGCGGAGCTCTAGTCCGGCCTTGGCCTTCCTAATAGCCCTCCTGCACTCCTGAGCACAAGAGAAGTACTCCTCTTTTGTACCTTGTGTAGTCATTTATACCTAAGCAAAGTTAATGTAAAATGGAGCATTTTTACATTTAATATACACATGCAAATTACTACAAAAGGGATAAGATACTGTCCTTTCATAGCTTCTGACAAAGTAGGCTTTTGTCTATCAAAGATCATGCTTCACTGAATTGATTGGTCTCCAACATGAATGCCGCATGCCTCCAGAGGCTGGTGGGGCACAATGAGCTCCCACAGGCGGCAGTGGCAGCGCTGTCTGTGGCGGCAGCAAGCAGTGAGCTCCTGCAGGCAGCACTGTTGGTGGTGGGGAGGGGGATGGCAAGTAGTGACCCATGTGCACCCCTTACACATCACCAATGGACTCCAAAGTGTCACCCTACCCTGCCTTCTGCAATGGTGAATAAGGCCTAGAGAATACTAATTAGAAACAACGAAGCTAAGAGCATTTGTCTTTGGATAAGTTTGTACCTGTGTTTGTCCCATAACAAAAATATACCAGGATTAGCATGAACACACATCACCTTTCTAATCGGGGTTTAGTGAGCTGCTAAATGCAATGCTGCTTTTCTGCCATTGGTCTAGTGATGCAATCTGGGGATATACAATTAACTGTTACTACCTCTCATCTGGGAAACTTTTTTTTTTTAGGTTTTATCCCTGGACAATATACATGAACATCTGTATGATTGCATTTTGCCACAGAATAAAATGGTTTATCCTGGGATAAATGACATCTGTTTGCAGCCTACGTTTGGGCAGCAGGGTTGTCCCTTCTTGTCCAATTTGTTTCTTATAAAATGAGGCAGTTGTGGCACTTATTTTCAGATACTTTTCTGTCCCACGATGTGCCAAAGATCTGCTGCTTCCAAGCAGACTCGATTTATCGAATCTGCTGCGTACTCGAGCTGAGTCAAGCTGTGCTGTGCTGTGTGTAGTTTTATAAGTGGCAAATTGTGCATCAGTGCACAGAAAATGGCAGCGGTGCACTTTTGAAATAAAGTACCTCTGATGTGTGCTAGTTCAAAAGCGTGCCACTGTCACTTTCTCAGAACTGACGTGCATTTTGCCACTTACACAACTGTAAGCATCACAGCGCCGGGTGCTTACATGTGTAAAAATGCCCTTGAGGACTATGATGCCAAGGGTTGTTGTTACTTGAAAAAGAAAAACCCTTCAAGATGTGCCAGATAACCTATTGCACATGTAAAATTCCCTCAAAAAGAAGAGGAAAGAAAGGAGCGAAAACCCTTACTCTTATCCAGTCTCACACAGTAGGGTGATTAGTGCTGCTAGGAAACATGCAATTTATTGGGTTTTTTAAAAATATATATGTATCTATAATTAATATACATATAATGAAGACCATATTATATTACTATATTATATTTTTTATATTGTATTTCAATGTATATATTAAATATATATAAAGTAGAAAAGAAGAGGAGGAAGAAGTTAATTTATTCCTGGACTTAAACTCAATGACACAAACGTGTCACCGAGGTTTTTATTTATGAAACATGACTTTAAAGGGAGGCTACATCTGGTTAGGATTAGAGTGCAGAGTTGGGACAAAATATATTTTGAGGATCTAATACATATGAAAGTGGTCATGCACAGGGCTAGATGTAAAGCAGAAAAAAATGTTATTGTCTTGGGGGACTGGAACTGCTTGCAGGTTCCCTGAAGACTGGAACAACAATTGTAGTGGGGATGATTTGGAGCAGGGGCAGATCCAGAGGTAGTGTATTGGTGCAGTCACACAACCCCTGTAATTCCTGGTCCACCCAAAATGTAAAGCCAACTTTGGCAGTGGCAGCATTTCGATTCAGGGAGCAGCGAGGGGAATAATTTATTTTCATGGCTCACTGTAATTTAAACTCTTAATTCTCTAGGTGTTAACAACCTCCTCTCCTTTTCTAATGGTCTTGCTGTTCCTGCCATTTTTTAAACTATTCTTTCTTTCTCAATTCTGCTGTCCATTAGCTGCTCCTGCAAACTCTTTTTAGCTCTAGCTAAAAACATTAACTCAAGTGAGGAAACATTAACTCCAGTGAACATCAATTCAGGTGTAACAATAACTATCTGTGAAGCATTAGATGCACTGTCATAATACTCAAGAAGGCTAGATTTTATTTTATGAATCTGAAAGAGAGATGCATTTAATTATGATGACAACAGGACTAAAGAAACAACATCTTTTGATTTCTTTTGCCTAGTTTGTTGTTTTTTTAAAAAAAAAAAATACAGTATATAGCAAATTAATGCACATTCCAATAACACTGTATTTGTTTTTGTTTCTATCTTAAACTGAATAAGTGCTCTAGATCCCTAGCATATTAATAAAGCTTCTAGTTTCTTTTTACCTGGCAAAAAATGTGTTGTTTGTTGGATGATTACATATAGCACCATTTGCCCCCTCCTCCCCCCCCTGCTTTCAAAACACTATATTGCCCCATGACTTAGAGGGTGACATGAGGAAGCTTGCAAGGAACTCCGTGTACCTGGGGAATCAAGCAACACCTCTGATCACATAGTAGCAAACTGCACCACTGAGTACAGTGCGCTGAAAATCAAGAGCAAAGTCCTTGCAGGACAAATGGCGTTCCTGTATAATTATACAGGTCTGTACATGATACAGAGACTTTTACTATTAAACAATTTTAAGTGAATTTTAGAAACTATAAGAGTTAGTGTTTCAGAGACTGGTACCTAAAGAAAACTTTACAACTAGACAGCACCTGTTAGATATTTCTCAACAGTCTCTCCGAGTCTTGACATGGTGAGGAAATCTTGTAAGGCTCCCAGTCTTGTAATATTGTGTGTACAAGCATTCTGATTAGATACTTTTCTGCCTTATTGTCATACCTGTCAAAATTATTATATACCCACTAAACGGCTACAAATCACCTTGTCTCTTTTTCAAGTTCTTTTAAACCTGCCAATTTACTTGCTTTAATTTTTTTTTTGCCTGGTTGGGCAAAAGAGTAAAAACGTTATTCATTCTAGAAAAATTTTGGTGCTTAAAAAGCTATCTGCTTTCTATATAATGTCATAGGTACACAAATATTTGTCTTTCTGAAAATTCATGTAAAAGTACAACATTGGTTCAGATAAAGTGTGTGTATATACCCACCCCTGGGCCTGGTCTAGACAAATGTAGCCATACAGTATGTGGTGCTGCATGGGGAGAGGGGCTGACCCCTGGATATCTAGGGGTTAAAAAAAAAAAAAGAAAAAGAAAAACTATGCAAAAAAAAAAGTACAGTGGTGCAACGAGGGCCAGACTGTGCTGCTCAAAACCTGGCCATACTGCAGCTGCTGGCCAGGCTCTGAGGGGCTGGATTGTCACTGCTGCAACCCCAGGAGACTCCCAGGACCCCAGATAAGGCTACTGGGCTGGCCCCAGCCTCCTCTAGCCCACCCAGGGTAACCTGTTGTATACTGGGAGTGCATGGCACTTGCATTCCCCAGGGACAACTAGGGGCAGCACAAGTGAAAAGTCAGCAACCTGCAGTCCTTTTGCCAGCAGTTAAGATCAACCAAAAGGTATTGGAAATATTCTTATCAATTGGACTATTTGCTGATGAAAATACATATTAAATTCTTTTAAATATATAAGGAAATAAAATCTGGCAGACTGTGTCCAACAGTATGACAAGCTATAAATCAGGCACCAAAAATAGTAAGATATTTACCTCTAATTTCCTTCTGCTATCACTGGATTGATAACACTCCCACATACTGGGGCCCTATTAGAATAATGGAATGAAGCATATTAGCAAAACTCAGTTTCATGGTAACAGCCTCATTCTGATATGAAAAAGAGGTCATTCACCTTTCTCAAAAGTGACGTACATGTGAAGAAAAATAGCATGCCCTTGCAACACATAAAGCAACCCTGATTTTCTTTTTCTTTTTCATTTTATTTCACATTCTACTTTTTAAACATCAAAGTTCAAATCCTATTTACTGTTGAAAAACCTTGCATGAATGTGACATTACATTGCCATGATTAATTCTGTTTAAAACTCTAGGGATTTTTTTTCTTAGCAATTATTCATCTCCAGTGATTAATTAACATTCAAAACATAACCTTTTGTTATAAATTCATCACCTTGACACATGAATTAAGGTATTAAGTAAGGCTGTTAAACAATTAAAAATTTGACTGTGATTAGTTGCATGATTTAAAAAAAATTAGTCACAACTAATAGTCATTTAAATGGCACGGCTACAAACTGAAAATTATGCAGAAAAACTCACAATTTTGCAGGTACTTTGTATGGTTGTGGGGTGGATGTAAGAAGTATGTGTTGGGGGGGGCTGTGGGTGTGTGTGTGGGGTTTGGAGCCCAGGGAGGGAGGGTCCCTGCATGCCTTAGCAGGATGCAGGGTACTGTGGGTCAGGAATAAGGGGCAGCTTTAGGGCTAGGGGGATGTGGCTTGGGAGTGAGGGACAGAGCAAGGACATATCTCTGTGCCCCCCACCATCATATTAACCCTCCACCCCCCACAAGTGTCCTCTTTTTTGAAACTGGAAATATGGTAACCCTACAGCAATGCAATCCAGTGAGAGTATAGAGCAGCGCCGAGCAGGTAAGTCTGTGGAGAGGAATGGATATATAAGTCTGGGGAGAGGGAAGGGGTGGAGGAGCAGATCAAGGCCTCACTGTGTGGGACGGAGTGGAGCAGGGGCAGGGGCAAGGGCTGGGGTGAGTGGGGTCCAGGGACTCGGGTGGGCTGTGCATTGGAGCTGTGGGAGGCTTATCCAGTTGTGCAGGGGGTGTGGCTCCCTGACACTGTGTGCACCCCTAGCGAAGGCATGGGGGGCATGTGGCCCCTGGATTTGTGTGCAGGGCAGAGGTGGGCTGCCCACTTTGAGCAGAGGCTCTGTACCCTGCTGCTTTTGCCTCAGAAGCCTCACACTGGCTGCACTATGCATCCCCTGCCTGCCCAGTGGCGGGAGGCACAACATGGTATTGTGTGGCTCCCAGAGCAAAGGCAGCATGACACAGCCCCAGCCCACAGTGGGCAGCCAACCTCTGCCCACATAAATCTGGGGGATAAATGCCCTTCTGTGTCCTGGGATGCATGTAGCAGCAGGGAGCCACAACCCCCATGCCCCTGGATAAACCTCCTACAGCTCCATCCCATGACCTGCCCTGGCCCTGGAGTCCCATTTACCCTAGCCTGCCCCACTCCCTTCCTCACCGTGGGGACCTTGATCTGCACCCCTATCCATTCTCTCTCCCCTTGCCCCTTCCCTTCCACAGACTTACCTGCTAGGCCTTGCTCTACACACTGCCAAGTTGCACTCCTGGTTGCATGCAGACTATGGCTGCTCATGTGTCTGTGCCTGTAACAAAGGGGCAGCCTGCCTCTGCCCTGCACACAAATTCAGGGGCCATATGCCCCCCATGCCTTCCCCAGGGGTGCACGTAGTGGCAGGGAGTCGTGCCCCCTGCACACCTGGGTAAGTCTCCCACGGCTCCATTGCACAGCCCTCCCCTGCCCCTGCTTGACTCCCTCCTTCACTGTAGGGGGCCTCGATCTGCTCCCTCAACTCTTCCCTCTCCCCCCCCCACATTCCTCTCCACAGACTTATCTGCTAGGTGCTGCTCTATACCCTCTGCCTTCCTGCTGCAGCAGCCAGAGCCTGCACCCAGGGTGCACTGTGGTCCTCTACACTGTTACCACTGCCCCCTGGGTGGCTTGGTGGCAGAGTGGAGCGCAGGCATGGGCTCCAAAACCAGATGCACGATTAACACCTTAAAAAAATTAACACAAGAACCAATTAACTCATTAATTGGACACCTTTTGGGCAATTAATTGACAGCCCTAGTATTAAGACCTTCCATTCCTTCTTGTTTCCAGCACTCTAACAGAACTACAAGTGATCTTATTTTACATCCTTGAATTTTTTTTAAAGTGTAAAATCAACCAGCCTTTACCACCAAAAAAGAGAGAAATTCTACAACTTCTAGGCTTTCTGATTTCCTTAGGAGATATAAAGTAGGGCACAAGCTAATCCTCTTTCCATACTCTGAAATACATATAAATTCCCGTTCTTCCCCCCCCTGCAAAAAAACAAACAAACCTGATAATTACTTTTTCAGGCCTTTTTGATAAATCATAACTTGAGAGTTACCCGTTTATTTCCTTATGAACCATAAGGAAGTAAAAAAGACAGCACAAGCTCTGCAGCACATTGCAACAGAAAAGCAGGGTTCCTTATATGTGGTTTCTGTTTAGTATTCATCTCCTCATCCCCAAATAGCCCTTAACATGGTGAAAAAGGAGATACTTAGGAAAGTGAACCATCCAAGATTTCCCATACTTTCATTAAAAGTGCTAAAAATACACCATTTCTTGCCAAGTACACACTGTCCTTTTGAACACTAAGCAAACAACTATGCTGAGTAAACACATTACTTTGTTTTATCAGCAATATGTGTTATCATTCATATTTGAATCATAAATACAGAAGCAAAGATTGCTCACTCAATTAGAAAGGGTTTGCTGCTGGAAACCTGCAACCTGGTGATTCATTTGTGGGAGTTTGAGAATGGCCAGTACTTCAGGGTAATAGTTTATTTACTTTCAATCTCTGAAACAGTGTAATAAGGAGGGGTGATACCACAGTCAGTGTCATAAAGGAGTTAGTTCCTCAAGGATTTATAACTGAGTCCTGTCTTTTGCCTTCCTTATCAAGCTAGTTTCTTACTATACTTTATATAAACGTTCCTTGACACTTTGAAATTAACATTTTAAAATTATTACTATTACCTTGTTGTTAAACTTATAGACAGTGAAAAAGCCGCAGGCCGAATTGATTCAATCTTTGCAGGTTAATCTGAACTTCATAGAGTAAACCAATAAGCAAGTTGAACAGACATTCATTTTTGATTTCAGAAATGCAGCCGAATGCCAGGCCAGAAGCCAGGTGAGCAAGGAGGTGTATTCTAACGCAACTGGAGCAGACAGCTTGTGCCAAGGCCAGCCTGCCCACACTGCAAGGGGAGGGGTTTTTGTGGGAGATGCAAAGCATCCTGGGATGTTAGGGTACTGTGAGTTAACTTGAATCTGGGACAGAAGTTCAATAAACTGATTTAAATTAAATCAGTTTAGTCTGAACTACATCGATCTAGATTTATCTAAAACTGGTTTCAGCCATTTTGAAAGTGGTTTATGTGCACTGAACTTCTGTTGTCTTACAAATTTGAACTGTGTTCTGATCACTTAAACCAGTTTGTGTAATTTCTGTCCCTAGCTATAAGCACCAATGTAACTCACTAAGCTTGAAATTGCCCATTTATCATAGCATAAGAACCAGGATGAAACCAGTGACATCCGGCCTCACTAAAGTAATGAAAGTTTTACTGTTGGCTTCAATGATGCTAGGACTTCATTGTCAGAGCTCAATTCTATGTCCCAGAAGCATTCAAACTTCTATTTACTTCAATGAAACCTGTGGATTTTACAGTCACGACTACTGTGGTGGCCACTGAAATATAAACACATTTTTTTTACATACTTTGCAGTAGACTTTTGTGTTCCAGGTATTGAAAATATTCCAGATACTGAGGTTTGTCCAAGTACTGCCACAAAATAAAGTGTTATTTTTTTTATGGCCAGTAATATGCATTTGGAACAGTGATTCAGATACAGTCCTCAAAATTACTGATCAATCTTTTTGCAGAGTCAGCTCTTCTCTGTGAGATGAAAACAGGAGATTGCTTCATGGGTATAATCAATGAACAACTTCTTATCACTTTGAAAATATAATTTTGTACCTGCATAAGCAGAATGGCTTTTTCTTTAATGAGCTGGAATATATATTATATGGAATCTTACTGTTAAGAAGTCATTTTCTACTCTATTGCTCACATATTTTCTTCCTATGATGCTATATTGTTTCTTTTAAATGCACATATCATAGTACTAGATAGTTTACGTAATTTAAATATATGGCAGATATTAAAAGGAATCTGAGCTAAGAAAGGTTAGTAAGATTTGGTTTAAGTATATACACAATTATTTTAATAATTATGCTTTTGATTGTAGTTCAGGTTTGCATAGAGGTAGATCTTTAATTCCCAATTTCCTAACTGAAGAAAAAGCATATGCTATTTTCTACTATCACTATTATATCAAATATATATATATATCCTCATATATATTGGAGCAGGGACTAGAGGACTCAATCAAGTTGGACCTCAAATGGTTAGGGACTGATCCAGCTATATTTTTAAGCATGTGTGCTTAAAGTTAAGCACGTGCTTAAATGCTTAGCTGGATGGGAACCTGTGAAAACACAGTAGATGAAAGTTTATGTTCAAATGAATTTATAGCATGTGCAAATCTTTGCAAATGAACTGGTGAGCTCACATAGAACCCTATTGAATGCACTGAGGCTCTATGTCTGTGCAGCAGGTGGATCGTGTAGCACCAGTTTCAGGAGTGAGCCTGCAATAAACAATCATTAATGGAAAAAAAATCTTTAAAGTGAGGTGCTTTTCACCAAGCTAATGACATTTATGATGGAGGACAGTCTAGCATCCTGGTTCAGAATTTCAGATAGATAGCAAAGAGCAGGTTGGAAAGCTGCAACAGCCTACTTGCCTTGCATGATGGTAGCAAAGTTTTGTGCTATGAAGGATTTTGGCCCCACAATTTTCACTTTAAAAAAAAAAAATGGGAGCAACTCGTTGCCTAAAGAAAAAGTAGAAGCGAACTCTGAAAATTCCTCAGATGAGTCAGAGACTAAAGCAAAATTGGCAAATGACTGTATGCCAGTGCTGGACTGGGTATGGAATATCTGGCAGTGGGCAAAAAGCATTTTTTTTTAATTGCAAAGTGAGAGAGGCCATAGAGATCTGTTTCAGCATGATTTGTACATTAAAATTTTGCTTCCTTTGCCTATTCACAAATAGTCATTCATGCCTCATAAGAAAATATGGAGAACCTAATTATACTGTCAAGACTCCAGTCCAAAAAGGAAAAAAAAAACACTGTCTTTCCCCATTTCTTTGTTTGGAATGGTGGTAAAGCGTTAGTGTGCTTTGCTACTTCTTGTGAAGCATGAGTCTCAGCTCTGCTTTAGACTTGTGCCAATGCTTGCCCCATAGATGCAAGCTGTAAATAAAAATATTCAGAATTGGATGCGAGTCGCATAATTCCCTTGTGTGCTATTGGTCATGGAAACGGGTGTGCCTTAACCATGTTAGCCAGATGGGCTATTCACTTGTGAAGACCCTTGCCTTACCCCACTTTCTGAAGTGTGGAATAGCATAAATGCTGTTTCATTATCTCCCTCTACAAACTGTATTAACAAAAAAGGAAGGGCACAACATTTTTTAATGCGATGGTTAGAGCACAGTACTGTCCCTGGCATTGCACACACTCATCACTTTCTTGTGAATAGCAAGGATTTTGCAATGCAGAGCCAAAAAGAAAGAAAGAAAGCCCAGTGTTTACAGCATTTAGAACAACTGGTCTAAGAATAGAACAGCTCCTCAGAAAAGTTAGAGGCATCAAAGCTCTGGGGATCTTTGGTATCTTGTACTAAGTAAGCCAGCACATTTGCCTTCAACTGTACTGTTATTACATGCTAAAACTTAAGCAAATGCTTAAGTGAGTTCCTCCTTTGGCCTAACTGGTGAGTATCTTACTGGGGTATGTACAGACATTCCGGGAGGTTAGTTCAAGTTAAAAATGTACATTTGTGGGTAGAAAAAGTGCAGCCCCGGGCCTGGGGCCAGCAGCTGGACTTTCACAGCCCCAGGACTGTACTGGGAACTGTATAGAGGTTCAGTTATATGGGTCTCACTGTACCTGATCTAAGTCGGACTCCCACTGATGTAGGGTTAACTTAGATCGGTCCACCATTTTTAGATTTATCAAACCTTCCTGAACTTCTGTACAGTTTGCACTCAGATCCCTAGTTAGGTCAATCTAAGCATAAGGTTTGCACCTGGGTGCACTCAGTTAGATCAGGGGGCCATTTTTAACATGTGTTAACTTCCCCAAATGTCTGTACCTAGCCTGGATCTAGCTTCTAATGCAAAAAGACTAATCCCTGTTAGATATGGTCAGACCATAAGTACAGGAAAAGCAGCATGATTTTACATTTTGTGATTGCACTGAGCTATACAGCTATGCAAAGTCCAATAGGACCATAATGTGTAAAACTCTGAAGTTGCAAAAGAGATCCTTGGAAAAGAAGAAAGAAGGAACCGCATGACAAACATGGAATTATGCTTACAATGGCTTTTTATAAATTCTCCAATAACCAGTAGGGTTTTGCTCCCAGAAATGAGATTATCCCTCATTTGCTATAGACAAGTCTTCTGGATTAAAAAGATCCTATGTTATTCTGCTGTCTCCATATACTACTCACTTTTTAGAATATGTGAAACATGATTGTTGCACACTGTAGCTGCATATGCTACACACTGGGAGAAAGTTTGCTCAAAGTAAAACACCCGTGCAAGCTGACTAAAATCTAAGTAGTTTCAAGAATATAATGGAGCCAAATCTGGTCCTTTCTTTTTTAAGTACTGAAAAGCCTATAAAAGGTTGAGAGGGTGCTGCTGAATGTTTATATACTTCTTTCTCTTTCCTTTTATCCTCCCATAATTCTTGAGTATAACTATTCCATCCATGAGGTAAATCTGTTGTGTCATTCAGTTATACTGATATACATTACCTGTTCTTATGGAATTTTAGAAATCATTAACTTGCAGACTGTCAACTGGTGATTTATAACAATTGTCAACCCCTTTCTTTCTTTTGGCCTTTTTTAACTTCTCTTATCTTTTCTGACTAGTAAAATTGGAAAAGTCTTAACATTCCTTCTGCTGTGAGGCATGAAAATATTAACAGGTCTATAAATGGCTTGTTAAAATAACAAGTTTTTATCTGTCCATAACCAGGGTTCAAATTACAGGGGAGATTGGGGGGCTGAGCCCCTCCATAAGAGATGAGAGGTCCCCTGTCAGATTTGAAAATCATAACCTGGGGGGGTCTCTGATTCTACTAGGGCATTGTGATTGGCAGCCCAATTTTGTTTGCAGACCCCACCTAAGAGTTGCAGTGTAATTCGAACCCTGTCCTAGGCGAGGGTTTCTGGCGATTTATTTTATCAGGCTCTGATTAAGAGTAATAATTAAGTGCTACAGTAAGGCTTAGAGGCATAACAGTTTAAAAAGTTATAGCAAGTACTTTCTCAGTATTGCTGATCCTCTCACTATGTACTGGAAACTATATATGGTACTACAGAATTTATAATCAACCTGAACATGATGGAATTGGAGTAGAAACTACCCCCAAATCTGAGATTATGGAAAAGGTTGACAACTCATGAGTTCTATTAAATGTTTAGGGGGAGAATGTGTTACTTTGAAAACATTTTCATAGCATTTACAAAAAAAGTAGGATTAATCTGGATGCTACGCATGCTGAGAGGGATAACTGAAGTTTTCCAAGGTTGACTCATCTTTTGTTTTAAGAGTGTCTTTTAATCCTTAATAGTCTCAAGTATGTATTTTAGAATTGGCTGAGAGGCTGGTCAAAGGCCTGGCTGCTGCAACTAAAATAATTTAGATTCCAGATCTGCTTTTCCATGCAAATAGGGTAATTTCCTTGTATTTGCAGAACTGAGGTGAGACAAGTTACCTGGAAGTATTATATAACATCAGAAGTCCTCAGTTAACTCATAAAACCCCACTCTTCTAAAAGAGGGGATTAGAAACGCAAAGTACCTTTGCAATGCAGAAAGTTGTGGCAAGTCCTCAAGCATTGTCTTTTAATGGTCCACTAGCAGTTGAGCACTACAGCCTTCCATCTACTCATGAGTACACAGAGAAGATGCACACTTACCTCTACAGCTGTGCACCTGTGAGGTAAGGCCTGTGGGAATGCACAGGGTGCAGATTGTGGATTGTGCTGTGATTGGCTGCCTAGAATTTTACTAGTTTTAGTAGAAGGGGAAATTTGCAAACCTCAGGCCATCTACATTCAAAGGACTCCACAGATTTTTTCTGCTCTGTTACACGGGTGCATACTCAGCATAACTCCAGTGCTTGTAATGTATTTAGTCTGGATTCATAATCAGCATTTGTCTCCAATCTTCTCCTTGTACAAACAGCAGATTTGCACAGTTGTTGAGAATAAGCAATTGCCTTTTCCACCACCATCTGTTGCCTGAACCTTTCAGTGGGGTAAACACAGCCTCAAGGTTATTACTTCTTCAAAGTAGCAGTACTGTATGCAGAGTTTATGGCAACTTTTAAAGGAACCATAGAGAACAGTAACATGTTCCATTTTCTAACCTCCTCTACTGCTGTGCTGACTTGCACCCTATTCTGATTTGATAATGTAAGCTGAGCAGATGGGGATATTGGTTTATGCACACTGGTGATAGTAAACACTGTCCACCCAAGTTTATACTGTTTATTTGCACTCTTATTCCTTTCCATACCTGGGAAGGACTAATTTAGCATTCAGAAATAGAATTGTTGCTGTACATTCTAGTGAGCTTTTCTAATATTCAGAGTAGCTGCATCAGAAGTTTGAAATTGCACCTCACTGTTGGTACTCATCACTTCCACAATTTGTCTTAGTAAAACCACCGATAACTGGCCCAGTGGCAGCTCTTGCTGTAGATCACTGTTGAAAAGCATGACACATTAACTTTTCAATAACCTGCAGGATGTATTTGCTGTCACAGAACTCTTTAAATATTGACCTCTTTAAATATGAAGCGTTCCAGGCAAACACTCCAGAATCCCTGGTGCATGTATTGTGAAATAAATTACTGTTTAAGCCACAATGTGCAGCATGACAATTCAGCCTCTTGCTCCCTCCTGTCAGGACTACCTCCAACCACCTTTGTGAGAAATGTTTTCACCGTCTGCAGCATACGGGGAAAAAAGAGTTTCAGATTTAGTCTTGTTTTCCATAAAATGTTATTGTCAACTATCCAAGACAGTTAATTGCTTTAGCTTTAATGACAGCAAATGCATTTCTTATCATTCTCTAATCTGTGGGGTTATTGCTTTAACAGTTCATGATGTCCATGGCGCTTCAGAAACAAAATGACAGGTGTATGGCTCAAAAGGGTTACATTTTTAGTGGTAGGAATTATGTCTTGAAACACTTCTTCTCACTGCCAGACTTTATGGGCCAGCTCTTCAGCTGTGGGAAACCACTAACTCAACACAGCTTTGCCTTTTCACACTAGTGGTAGATCTCTCCCCTTAAGTTTAAAAAAAAATACAGAAATGGCTCCACTCTGGCAAGCACTGGATGAAAATAAATAATTTGGCTAGTATGTGCTACAATTTACCTTTTACTTTAGCTCAGAAGCAAGCTGAAGGACACTTACAAAGTAGGACTGTAAAAGAGAGAATATTTTTCAAGACTGTCAAAGCTGACAGACCTATTGCAAGATATACCCATGGTTATCTGCTCTTACTTGGATAGCAGGGATGACTGAGTTATCCTCTGAACCTTTCTGAACTGATAAACTACTCTCCTGGCCTCAGCTCATCCCCATCAGGTTTTCAGCTTGAATGTCAGGTTCTGTAAGTTTTAATTAAAATAGAAAAGAAACCTAGCCTTTTAGGGGCTCATAGGGGCTGCCAAGCCGAGCTTGATTTAAACTTTCTTACTTGTCAGACCTACCTTGAACTTTGGGATGTTTCCAGCTCTTGGGTGCCTGGGAGAACATTTTTAAAGATCTTTCTAGTTGTAATTCATCAGGTTGCTGAGGAGTCTCTTGAAGGCAACAGGAGGGAACAACAGCAAATTGCTTTCCATTTATTTTTTTTTCTACTCAGACATGTGGGAAGGATGGGAAGCCTAGGCTAGCAACCAGAGACCCCTGTTGCTTTGTTTGTCAGAGCAATGCTGATCAACAGCAGATGAACATCTGGTCCAGTCACATCTTCCTAGAAGTATTGACCATATACATATTTAAGATTAGACTATTATCCCTCATTTGCTATAGACAAGTCTTCTGGATTAAAACAGTGCTATGTTATTCTGCTGTATTTAAGAGATGTCTTTGTACAGTACTCACTTTTTAGAATATGTGAAACATGATTGTTGCAGCCTGTAGCTCCATTTGCTGCTTTATTCCCACAGTAAAATTAAAAGATTAACTGCCAAAGATATGTAAGTGTACAAGAAGTATTTTATGTATGTGCAGACTGTAACCCAGACTATTCACATTAACTGTTCTAACTCTTTTTGAATAATAGATTGATTCCAAAGTTTTTCACCAAATTTTATTTTTGCTGCTTTATTTTTTTTATACAAAGAAAGCATCTAATACTAAGAAAATATGTGAATAAAATGAATGTTCATTTAATTGACATAAGGCCCTGTGGTGAATAGATTGCAGTTTAAAAAAAATACTTGAGACACAGAAACCATGAACATTGTCTTGGTAACCAGTCAGCCATGGTAGCCTGTCAGAACAGATTAGCTGACAGTGCTTTTTATCTTGGTTCCTATCTTTTTTTTTTTTTTTGCAAAAAAAAAAAAATCCATGTAGCATAACTATAAAAAGAATGCATCCACACTCCTTATTTCAGCCAGTTTAAACTCCTTCCCATTCAGCATGTTGGGCAGATAGTATAGCATTCTCTAGCCAGGCTTTATACATTTTGGAATTTCTCCCACAGTGTGTTGTTATAAGCTAGTTTAAATCTACTGAAACTCTGAGATTTGGGGTCAAGCCAAAAAAATTTCCAAGAATACATTTCTTGGCATTTCATAATTCATCTGATTTGTGAGCTAGCATAATTACTGAACCACTGTCAAAATGGAATATTGCTTAGTGTGTTCCCAGTTCTCACTAATGCAAACAGGCTGCTCCATACAAATGGCTGGATGAAGAATGAAGACTACTTTCCTAGAGACCTGCACAGATTTCAAGCCAGAGCCACAGTGGGCAAACACCTATATGATCATTCCCCTTCATTCTAAGAAGCATGTCTCCAATTTCATATACAACCGCTGCACAAAGTGCCACTTTTCTGTAGCTAGCAGCTGTCAGAACTACTGTCTTAAAGTTGCACACTGCTATTGACAGAGTGCTGCTAGACATGTGACAGCGCACAGGAAGTCACTAGTAGATTTGAAGTTTGGGAGTCTCAAATTGTATTGGAACACTGATAGGCCCATGTTGCTATTGTTTGGCCCTCATATCAGGCTTCAAGATTTATCAACAAAATAGGTATTTCTTGATGGTGTGACAAGACTTGGCTCATCAGCATCAAAAGTTCAGCAATATTAGAGAGTGGGGGTGATCTGGAAAAATCTGTGATGCCAGAATCTTCAGAAAACAGTACTGTTTATTGCAATTAAAAAGAGAACTTTTATTCTAAAAATAAATACTAATGGCACTGTAATTATACAGCAATGGTACAGCTGCAAAAGGTTGGTCAGGGATTTCAGCTTCATTGAATACTTCGTTGATGTTTGCCTCTTATATACTTAAAGGCTGCCACCAAGTCCCCTCTAAGTCACTTCCTTCAGAGATTTTTTTTCAGATGCTCAGCTGAGAATGCCAGCCCCTGAAGGTCATTGCACTCCAGGTGCTAAACAAATAAAGAAACACCAGAAATCATTTGCCAAACACAGGTCTTCATACCCATAATGACAAAAAAATTGCTCTGTTGTCAGTTTTGAAATGGTATTACCATACATTCTTGGAAAGGTGCTTGGAAAGGGCAAGAGGTTTTCTGTTTTTCTTCAGGGGTTAAACTAAATGACCTTCCAGGCCTACTTTTCTATTATTCCCCTTTCTGTAAGATTCTCATACCCATCTTTGGCCTGGGGTGGAATGGAAAATAAAGAGTAGGTGTTAATAACTGTATGTGTATTTCTATAGACTGTCCTTATGTTGAAAAGTTTGAGGCATATCCTCAAGATGTAGAGAAGAGTCATGTTCAAAAATGCCATGGGAAAAATCAGGAGATAACATAGCACTAGTACTTAGCATGTAGCTCTCTGGCAGTTGGTGCAATAGTAGAAGGGAAACTTGTACAAAAACATTTTGCCTCAGTGTTTTTTTTCTTTTGTAACAACTGCAGATGTGTAGGTTCAAACTAGTTACTACAACCATCTATTTATTTTGCAGTGAACTTTGCACATGTCACAGAGCTTAGTTTCTGATTAAAAGTGACCTTGAATGCTTTATACCCTCCATGTATTGAAATGTCTTGTTAGCCTAATCTTGGTAAATTTCCTCCTAACATGTTAAGACAGCTGAAAACTTGGGATACCAATTAAACTGTGACTCAAAATATTTTTTTAATTGTGTTTTTCTCTTTTTATGTATGCCATTAAAAATACACATGCCCACGGTACAGTGGTTTCTTCAACCTTCATGTTGTCAACTTTAGGAGGTGGGGCAGATAGCTTGAATCACAACAGGACACATTCCCTGGAAAGGTGACAGTCAGTTAGTCCCAACCTCAGAACAAGAGGTTCACACACCGAATGCTGCCAGCTTCAGAAGGCGAGGAGAGAAATGTGTTAGAGTTTTAAGGCTTGTGATTCAAATGGCATTTTAAGCATGCTCCAGGGTGGAAAGCCAAACAAACAGAGAGGAGATCACACTTTACAGCTCCCCACATTGGTAGCACCAAGAAGAAAGTCCCCTCCAAGTCTTCTGTTCTCCAGCTTGAAGAGTTCCAAGGCCCTCAGCCTCTCCTTGTATGGTCTGTTCTCCAGACCTCTGATCATTCCTATGGCCTTCCTTTGGACTCTTCCCAGCTTCTCTACATCCCCCTTGAACTGCAGTGCCCAGAACTGGATGCAATATTCCAGCTGTGGCCCCACCAATGCTGAGTAGAGCAGGAGGATGACATCCTTAGTCTTGCACGTGATGCATCAGTTGATACATACCAGAGTGGTGTTCACTTTGTCTGCTTCTGAGGTCTTTTTAGAAAAGTTAAACAAAAGAATGGTGATGTTGGGCTACATTTTGACCAGCTGCAGAATTGTAGTGGCAGGTGCATTTGGGAGACAGAAAAGTAAAAGAACATGCCTCACAATAAAGCGGGAAGATTGTGAGAAATATCCACCATGTGTTATAGATGCTTGCTGGGGTTTGGACACCTCTAAGGGCAAAGGAGAAATGATGTCCAATATCTGGGAGGCAGAACTAGAGAGGTTTTTCTGGAAGTTATGAACAGGCACAGATAGTGCCTTTCCACAGTTTCCTAACAGGTCAGGGATGCACTGTGCTCCTACTTGAGATGAGAGTATAGGAGTGAAAAATGAATGCACTGAAGTCAAAGGAATGAATGAAGTGTGTCTCTGTAAACATTTGTTTCAAGAATTGTTAGTACTGGGTGAAATTTGCACAACTGACTGCCCTGCCCAGCCAAGCCCCTGGCTTGTTTACTTTTCATTCCATCCAGAAAGAGCACACACCAACTGCTGAAGCTTCCTTAGCCTGACAAAGGGCTTTTGAACCCGAAAGCTTGCTTAATAACTATTCTTCAACCATTTGGGTTGGTCTAATAAAAGAAAACAAATAAAGAAACACCAGAAATCATTTGCCCAGTACAGTTCTTCATACCCATAATGACAAAAAATTGTTCCTTTGTCAGTTTTGAAATAGTATTACTATACACTCTTGGAAAGGTGCTTGGAAAAGGCAAGAGGTTTTCTGTTTTTCTTCAGGGGTAAAACTAAATGACCTTCCAGGCCTACTTTTCTATGACTACCCTTTCTATAGGATTCTTATACCCATCTTTGGCCTGAGGTGGAATGGGAGATAAAGAGTAGGTGTTAATAACTGCATGTCTATTTGTATAGACTGTTCTTATTTTGAAGAAAAGTCTGAGGCATATCCTCAAGATGTAGAGAAGAGTCACATTAAAAAAAAAACATGGAAAAATTCAGATAACATAGCACTAGTACTTAGCAGGTAGTTCCCTAGCAGCTGGTATTGAACAGAAGATTACTTCCTTGAAGGCTCTTTCAGCCAATACCAGAGCCAAAATGACTTATTTCGGCTTTTCTCTGGCAATCTACTGTTCTTGCCCTCTTATCTCCTTCTCTTTCTCTCTCTCTCTCTCTCTCTCTCTCTCTCTCTGTTCATCTCTCAGCTTTTCAGACACATGAATGCTTATGCACAATCCAAAGCCCAGCTGGCCAGATAATTCAAATTCTTGAGTGGATTCATACCCACTTTTGTTTGGAGCAAGAATATGCAGTAAACTGGTCTCTTACAGGTATCTTTAAAGGATCCTGATTAGATTCATCACTTCAAATGCCATTTACTACACCCTACCACTACCCATGTACAACAAAAATTTGCTCCTTATGTTCCCAAGGGTAGAATTTCAGGTTATTTCTCTACCTGGCATCTCTGGATGCTGGTTTTCTGGCTTATGCATGCCTCATGTCAAAAGGATCTTAGCTGCTCCAGAGTCATTTGGGTGCTTCCTTCCAGAACACCATGCCAGGATTCAGTAGTAATCTCCCTTATACTGTGCATTGGTGGCAGGAGCCTTACCTGGGGCCCTGTTCTTTTTCCATACTAGACCTCCTTTCCTTTGAAGCTCTCCTCCTGGTTTTTGTCTCTTCTCCAGCTTTTGTTCTGTAAAGTTACTCCTAAATCTTGGCATTTCAGTGACTGGTGTTCAAATAGGCCTGTAACTGTTCTACCCAGAAGGCAAAAAAAGTAAAAAAACATAATAACTGATCCACACAGGAGCATGGATCAGAGCTGCTACAAGAGGAATCTGACTCTGGTTCCAAGAACTTACCACAAACTATAACTGTGTAAGACACCTCCATGAAAAGATGACACTAAGTTAAGATAACCTCAGTGTTATAGAGGGCACACAGATAAACAGAGACTGATTCAGGTGCAAAGCTATACAGCACAGAATAGTACTCAGAAGATTGAGCAAGTGGAATAGTCAATCTGAAATATGACAGCTGTGACATGCATCCATATAGATGTTATCCTTTAAAAAACAAAGAAACAAAAAAATCATGGCACAGGGCACTAAGGTTCCTGCTACTTTAAGGGCGTAAACTGCCTAGAGAGAGGGCCCTAGGAGCCAGGCAGAAACCACACAGGTACCGTTTACTATGGCAGTAGGCTAATGAGAGAATGAGCCTGCACCTACACCTGATCAGCTGACCAGATGAAGGCAGGGCCCTGAACACATATAAGTCCCAGGGCTGGGGACTAAAGGCAGTTAGGGCCCTGGCAGCTGCCAGGGGGAGTGGAATTTGTGCAGAAAACCTCCATGGAGATACCTGGGTGCCTGTGCTATTGTTGGTGAGACTAATGAAGTTTAGGAACTCCTAAAGTATCCAGGGCTAGGAGGCACACATTGTTGAAGGAGAAACTGGCCCTCTTAAAGGGACAGAGTGTGACCTCCATTGTTATGGCTACTGTTGTGTTATAGCCCATGGGCTTATATTTATGTTGTTGTTTTTAATCTGGTGGATCAGGCTGAGGCTACTGGGGAGGAGGAAGCCTCATTGGGGTCCACTATCGTGCAGAGGCCCAGTGCTAGAGGGCACAGCAACAGGGTGTGAGGAGACCCCAGTGCCAGAGGGCACAGTTACTAAGGCCAAACTAAACTGAGGCTTCATCATGAGAGACAACTTCTACATAACATATGTGAGGCATGGGGCATGATAAAGAGGTGGTTTTGGAGTCACACATCTAGCCCATAAGGCTTGGGGTGTCCCAGGAGGCACTTACTTAGAAAGAGACCCAGTAAGAGGTCTAAGAACCCACAAGGTTTAGTGCTGTCCACCAGGACCATGACTGCATAGCACCTTGAGGGCAGCTTCCCTGTCTACCATTTATTATCTTAAACATCAAGACATGGCAGGTGAGCATAGAAGGCACCTACGGGGCAAAGTTGGCATGGTCACAAGGCTGTAGGTGCATCATGGCCGTCCCTAGGGATCTCACCCCTTGAAAGCCCAACAACCACCACCAGACATCATAAAATAGTCTCCCTTGGAAGTGAAATTAGTCTAATTAATGTGGGAGAAGACAGCTGTTCATTCAAAAAAGAAAGTGTGCATGTGTGGATATAAGGCACTCAATTCTGAAAAAAATAAAGGTATTCTATCAACAACAAATCTTTCCCATGTGACCTTTTCTCATAGATCTGTGCATAAGTTTAATTTCTGCAGTAGAACTTGGGCCTACTGCCAAAGCTAACAGCAACATTGGTAAGCTGTGCTCATAACAGTG
Organism: Caiman crocodilus; assembly: GCA_030014935.1. Lineage (NCBI taxonomy): Eukaryota > Metazoa > Chordata > Crocodylia > Alligatoridae > Caiman > Caiman crocodilus. The sequence continues at coordinate 28,189,026 of JAGPOW010003395.1, forward strand.
CATTTGTGATCATTGTATCACCATACGCTCAAAAAAGAAAAAGTAAAAACAGTGCTGGCTGTTACATGGGAAACTCACATTCTTCCTAGCACCTTTGACAGAAGACAAAAATCCAGAACACTCAGTAGTAGTAGTAGAGGGTATTCTACTCCTGGCCTTTTTAGCCAATATTCCCTTTCATCAAAACAAGGTTGAATGATCAAATGTTTGAGTATTATTTTTGGGCACATAATGCTCCATTCAGTTATTTGCAAAAAAAGCACTTGCTAATTTGGCTCGAACTAGGACATTTTTAGATACCTGTATAACAAAAAAGACTAGAGAAATAACACACACAATTTTCTTTTTTTATACATGACTGTCATTTTGCAGCTTGCAATACCTGATTCATGGGTTTTTAAAGAAAGAAATCTTTTCTCTTCTCACCTATTTTGACACCTGGCAGAGCTCATAATGAATAAAGAATTTACTCTGTGAGTGGCACTCTCATTCATTTCAATGGATTATTCAACAGAAAGATAGCAAAATATAAGGGCACTCTCTGTGATCAATTGCAGGATGTCTTAGAAATTGATATGACAGCTTTTTTTATTTTAGATATCAATTTAGTAATGTAAGCATTTATCTAAATTTAAAAATATGATTTGTTCCCAGTTATTCACATACTACAGTTAAACATATCCTTGGATGACTTGCTGAATCAGGAGGATTATACTGGAAAGTTACTTTATAGCCCAAGCTCATTTTGGCCCCTTTTTATTGCTGCTGGTAAGTCAGAAAGAGAAATCCTTGACCTTAAATCAGTGTTTAAAGAAAAGACCAAAATACCAGTTTATCCAAGTAGATGAATTATTCTATTTTATTTGTGGACTTGATTTTTATTTGCAATTAAAGTACCACACCTGATTGATAGTATGGAAACTGGTCAGTCTTTTGCTAAAGTTCTTAGGAAGACAATTTAGCAAAGATATGTGCAGTGGTCCTTGCATTGATGCTTGGAGAGCACCAGTAAAAAAACATACAAGCAACCCATCCACACAACTATTAAAAAGGTTTTTTTTATAAAAACCTAAGCCACTCACTATCTGTTGTGTGACAACCCAGCCTCACAATGCACCAGCCAAGTGACAGCATCTAAAATGAGATGTTCTATCTGGCCAGTCGTCTAGCTGAGAAAGGTTGGTCAGGAATTTCTGCTTTGTTTTTAACCCTCGTTCAAAAGATTTTTTGTTTGAGTTCAGATGTATGCTTTCAAAGGCCTGACAGAAAATATCACAAAAGCACCATTCATGTTTCTATTTAACTATTAAGCAATGCCTCCTCTCCTGCCCTCTGGTGAATGCTTGCCAGATTGTAGCCTTGACCCTAAGGAGCTCTTGGTGAAACTAAACCACCATTTGGATACCCTGACTATCTGTTACCTTTCGAAACAAGGGCCAGGTATTGGAAGGTATTAAAGTGACAAACAACAAGAGGGTAGTGAAGCTCATTTTATTTGGTCTTTTGCTATTATGGGGCCTAACTCTAAAGTCTGCATTCTATTGAGATATTTCCATCATGCTCATCAGTGAATTCTTATAAGAGGAAGTTCCTGACTGGTTTACTCAGCCTTCTCTCCCTTACTCAGCTGACAGAGAGAGTGGTTTAGTGTCTACTCTTCCAGGTTTTTAAAATATGTTACTGTGAGAAAGCTAAAGAGAAGGAATCAGTCTGAGATTTTAAATTATTTTGAGGTTTTAAATTATTTGGATCTCCCCCTGATGTCATAGGTAGCTTTGCTTGGCCAAGGAATGAGACATGCTTCTGTGGGGTGCTCTCAAAAGCACTGAGAAAGCAATATAAAATGTTACCTACCTGCCAGGAAAGATATGCTGCACTTTGCCATTCAGATACATAGAAACATTGTGGTATTTTATTGGGGGGTGGAGGGATGACAGTACTAAGGGACACAATGGGGAAGTTTAGACACTTAAGAGAATAAGAATTTCATACATTAAAAAAACTTTTTTTGTGAAAAGATGTGTAATTGTTGTAGCTTATACCACACTGGAAGGAAAAGGCATTGGAAAATTGGTAATCTTATTTCACTTCATTTTACAAAGTTTCTTCCACTCCAGCAATCCATAAAAAGTGAAATTTGAATAATTTAATGTGCAGAACAACCTGCATTTACTAAATATGAAAATAAATGAATTGTCAGCATTAACAAGATGAGAGCTTATCAAGCAGAGGGGGAAAGTAAAAACAGGAAAGTGTACCAATCGTGCCAGTGGCCAAACCAGATGGATCACTAAGACTGTGCATAGACTTCAGAAAATTGAATGCCTTAACGACATTCGATTATGTTTCTTAATGAGGTGGCTTACGTAGGGCTTTCCCAATGCCCTACGTAAGCCACCTCATTGAGAAAATAGGGGAGGTTAGGTATATATCCACACTCAACCTGGCTAAAGGCTACTGGCAGATCCCCTTGCGACCTAGTGATTGTGTCAAAACGGCTTTTGGAATGCCTTGGGGTCTCTTCGAATTTGTGAGGATGCCCTTCAGCCTTAATGGAGCAGCAGCCACATTCCAAAGGTTGATGGAGATGTTACTAGCTCTGCATGCAGCCTATGCAGCTGCATATATAGATGACATCATTATCTTTACCTCTAGCTGGGAGCAGCATCTCGAGCCATTGCAGGCCATCTTGGAAGAACTCTGCAGGGCCGGTTTAATAGCTAACCCAAAGAAATGCAAGTTGGCAGAGAAGGAGACGGCCTACTTAGGATTCCAGGTGAAACAAGGAACCATATGCCCTCTGGCCGATAAAGTCAAAGCCATAAGCCAATTTCCGGAACCTCAGACCCGTAGACAGTTACGTTCCTTCTTGGGGCTTGTCAATTAGTCGGAAACTTAGCAGGACGGAAACCAGGTATGCTATGGTGGAAAGGCAATGCCTGGCTATACGTTGGGCCGTAGAGTATTTTCAGTACTACCTCCTTGGAAGGGAGTTCGTGGTAATGACCAATCATGCCCCGTTGCAGTGGCTGACACAGAAGCAGAGTACAAATGCTAGAATTATGCACTGGGCACTAGCTTTACAACCTTTTAAATTCATGGTAATACACCGACTGCATAAGGATAACTTCGTAGCTGATTTTTTATCTAGATGGGAAGAACTGGACCACTCAGGAAAGACGGACCATCATCACGGCAACGAGAACCATGGCGCACAAAGTGTAGGGGGCATTGCGCAAATGCCACGAGGCAACTTAAGGGGGGAGGTCTGTGACAGCGGCGTGCCGTCATCATTGGCACCAGGAAAACAGGAGGAGGGTCACCAGGGACCGGCAGACCCTCCAGGGGACCCCGAGGTGGCCCACTTACCTTTCAGAAGGTTGACAGAGCCGGAGCCGGGAACACGGCGGCAGCAGCGGCCGCTGCCATTACAGCCGCGTGAGCCGCTGCTGCGCCAGGCTTTGAAACGGCTGCAGCTGTTCCCCGCAAGGGGAATGGCGGAGCCAATCACGGCCGGCCGCCACGGGAAAGTTTAAAAGCCCCAGCAAGCCTTGCAACGAGGGAGAGAAAGAGAGGAGAGGAGCAGGCAAGCAGCACGAGAGGATTGCTGCAGCTCCTCGGGAGGCTGCCTCCCAGGCAGGCAGCACTCCCCCAGCCCAGAGGCTGAATCCTGCAATTAAAGCTCTGGGTTCCCTGGAGGGATTTATCCTCGGGGATTGCCCGGATCAATACCAGGCAGGAAGTCCCTCGGGGGCCAAGGAATATTTCTTCTGAGGGACAAGAAGGGAAGAAGTCCCCATAGTAAGGAGTACGGCCGGGTCTGAAGGTGCGCGGACAGGGTATCAGTATCAGCCCGAACACCGGGACCAACAAGCACCAATTGACCGACGGACTTGGGTCCTTCATCGTGACCCCAGCAAACCAGCAAGTGACCGGTTGGCAAGTGGATAGGGTGTAGGGGTGGCGGAACCCCGTGGAACATCGGACCTCACAATCGTGAGTACCCCTCGGCAGAAGATCCCTCTAGTGATTAAGATCTCCACTGAACACCTCCTGCAAATAACAAGTTCCATCAAAGTCGTGGCAGGCGAGACGAGGGAGAGGGGTGACCTACAAGGGGGTATCATTGAGCGTGACCCACCAACGTCACACTAATCCAGTAATTTGACAACCCACCAACCACCCTGTACTGTATACCAGATCCACTTGTCAGTTCCTGAGTTTGTAAACATTGGTACAGAACCATTTATATATCTGCTGTCTCAAGATTCATGGATTATATACATATCCCCCCATTGTTTAGTGTATTGTAGTCACTTATTCTTTGCATCAACTTGATTAAATAGCAAAAAGCTGTGAAGGTCAGAAGGATATACCTTAGAGTGGGACTCTCAGCCCAGACCACAGGGTAAGCAAATGATAGATACCTCTTTCTATTGCAGTAATGATGACTAAAAGCATCATTGATCCATACAGCATTGCAATCTTATAGTAAATATCATTTTAATTGTATAACAACATACTATAAGTACTTTGTGAAGACTTTTTGGAAATAAAAGGATAAAGAATAGACTTTAAAACAGTTTCCAATTAAACAGCTGTTGATATATGCCATTCTTCTACCTTTGGTTTCATATACACTTAACACAGAAAATAATTTAAAGACTTTAGAAATATTTTCAGAAGGCTGTCAGACATAACTGGGAAACTGGTCTTGTCAAACGGAAGGAGAATCCATCTCAGTCCATACAGCCATCACCTTGATAAAGCACATGCAAATACCTTACAATGAAGGGATTTATCTCACATAAAAGGATATGACAGAAACTCAAAATGATTTCTTTGAAGGAACTGCATATAAACTTCATTACACTTTAAGATGCAGAAAGGAACTGTTTTCCTATATACAATGCAACTTAGTCCTACATTTATCTTTTCCTTCAAACAGTGGTCTTATAACCTTTTTGTACAGGTTTTTTAGTCAAATAGACAGATATATTTTGGCATTATAAAATGACTGACTGAAATTTTCAGTTCATTGCTGTAAGCATTTACCTGCTTTCAAGGATTGACATAGTTCATATAATGTATATATATTCAGTGAACGTATATATATGATATGAATTGTTATATATAGTTGAGTCCCAGTCCTACAGACATTTCTGAACATAATTAACTTTAAACAGTGTTTGTAGGATCAAGACCATATGATAATTATAAAAATCAACTACTCTACCCAGGTATTTAGAAATGCATTAGCCTGTCTGATCCCACAATGACTTCAATCTAGCTTTGAACCAGCAGAGATGAAAAAGTGAGCACAAGTGAGGTGACTAGAAAGAGTCCCATTGCATCAAGTTTTAAGTCAAGCTCATAATAGTTGTTCCATCCTGAACTTTATTTCTAATAAAGGGATCTTTTAGCTTCTTGCCTTATTCGTTTGCCATGATTTCTGTACTCAGTATCTTTGTTTGCAAGCAAAATGGAGACCCCTTGCCAGCCCCCAACCCTGTCTTCCCACCACTTTTGACATTTCTGAAATTCTATGAGTTTTCTATTTCAGTCATCATCATCAATAGAGGGCACAACATTCATCCTTTCAGGCTGACTTTTTCCATTATTTGTTTGTTTATTTTATATGCATAGCCCAGCCAGAATTTAAGCATTGAAGTCTAGGCTGCTGATCTCAAATATTTCAGTTCATTACTGTATGCATTTTATAAATATAATAGATTTCATGAACATTAGGGGTGGAAGAGACCTCATAAGATCATCAGGTCCAGCCCCCTGCCCAAAAGACAGGAAGTCAGCTGGGATCAGATGACCCCAGCAAGATGAACATCCAAATGCTTCTTGAACGTGTCCAGAGAAGGTGCTTGCACCATTTCTGGGGGGAGTCTATTCCATACTCTGAAGACTCAGACAATAAAGGAGTTTTTCCTTATGTCCAGTCTAAAACAGTCTTCCAGCAGTTTGTAACCATTGGACCAGTCTTCCTTTGGGGTGCCCTGGTGAAGAGATGTTCTCCCAGATCCTGATGCACACCCCTGACATATTTATAGGCTGCTACTGAGTCCCTAAAGAGCCTATGCTTTTCCAAACTGAGGAGTCCCATGCCTCAGCCTCTCCTCATAAGGTCTGCTCTCTTGATCTGTGATTATGTGTGTGGCTCTCCTCTCGACTCTGTCAAGCTGCTCCATATCCTTTCTAAAGTGTGGAGCCCAGTACTGGACACAGTACTCCAGCTGCAGCCTCACCAAGCCAAATAAAGTGGGAGGATATCATCTTGGGTCTTGCTTGAGATGCATTGGTAGATGCAAGCCAGGGTTTTATTTGCTTTGCCAACTGTGGCATCACATTGGTGGCTTATATTCATCTTATGGTCAATCATGCCCCCAAGTCTCTTTTGGTTGTAGTGCTAGTGTTCTTTTGGGTGTAGCACTGCTGAGCCTATAGGTATGATGTGATGTGATCTTTCTCCTGAGATGGAGTACTTTGCGTTACCTTATGTTGAAAGTCACCAGGTTTTGATATGCCCACTTTGCAAACCTTTATCTGATTACAATACTCCTTGTAAAAATGTTGTCCCATAGCATGGAAACAAAATAAAGAGATGGTCTTGTGGACAAAGATGAGAAAACAGGGCTCAGCCTTCCACATTTTGGTGCAGCTCCAAGTACATCAGTTTCTCTTTCTATGTTGGAGATTACCCGTGAAAGGGGATAATAAATGGTACCTCCTGGGCATGTCTACATGAGACACCTTACTGTGCATTAGCTTTATTTATTGCACAGGAAGGGTGAGTGTCTACACTTGAGTGGCCTTACCGTGCAGTATATTCCCTTAATTGAGACTAAATTTGCAAATTTAGTCACTATTAGTTAATGCCCAGTAATGCACATGTAGACATGGCCCAGCACTAAGTTTGGTGCTGTGTTTGCCTAGCCACTAGGAAACTGGTCTAAGTTTAGCTTCAGGGCTCTTGGCTGGGAGCCTCTCCTGCTCCAGAGCTGGGCTGGGTCTGTGGCAGCTCCTAGCTGCAGGCTATAAAAAAGCATTCAGATGTTTTGTGCCCTGGGGCACAATTCACCAGAGCCTGAGGGAACTGTGAGCCCTGCATGCCCCCCTGGGCAGGCCACAGGCTATCTCTGCCTGCCAGCCTGTGACCCCCCAGCTGGTGCTTGGCCTCTGCTGGGCAACACAGCTGCCAGGGCATCCCCATTGGGCCAGGTGGGTGCTGCTCAGGGTTGCAGGCTCCTACACTCCCTCACCAGCCCAAGCAGCTCCCAGGGCTGCTTATAGGCTGTCTCTGGCCGTAGGGGCAGCACCAGCTCCCTGCTGCTCACCACCAACAGCCTGGCCTGTGCCTCCAAGTGCTGTGGGGCATAACCTCTGCCATGTGGCTCCCAGTCCCTTGATGTGCCCTGTGCTGGGTGCTTCTGGCAGCTGCCCAGTGCTGGCAACAGAAAGACAGCCATGCAGGGACCCAGAGAGCTGGTGTGGGAAGCAGCATGTTATCCCCATCCTTTCTATCAAGGCCCAACCTAACCTGCATGCGCACATCCATGTCATCCACCTGGGACTCAAATTGCAGCCAAGAGGTGATTAGGGAACTCGTGGTGCTCTGGGGTGACGCAAAGGTCCAGAAGCAGTTTGAGTAGGGCAGGCGCTTGAATGCCCACATTTATAAGGCTCTGCCAGGCAGAATGCAGGAGCACAGACAGTCCCAGTCAGGCAGCAGTGCCCCATAAAAGTCAAGGCCTTGTGGGTACGGTGGGTGGCTACGACTGACCATAGCTGTTGGTCTAGTCATGCCAACAAGACCACTATGTAGCAGCTGACCAGGATTTTGGTGCCCCAGGAGCCAGGCTGCAACCCTACAATTTACACTAGCCTGCCCAAGCCCCAACCCTGCCCCCTCAGATGCTCAGCACCCCACCCTGCCCAACTCCCTGACTGCTATATCTTCTAGTAGCTTGGGAAGCCCTGGCCAGCAGCTGCCTCAGCCACTTCAGAGCCCCAGACCTTGCTGTGATGAGCAGCTGGCCACGTCACCACTGGCTATCAGCAGCACCAGTTCCTCCCTGGGCGGGGGGCTCTCAGCCGGGTGCTATGTCACACCATAGACCATGAACACTGGGTGCATCCAGATGCCATTACTGATGGGAAGGCCTGCACCGAGCTGCCAACCACACTAGCCTCATCCATGTGGTAAGTCTCACATTGGGAGGAGGGTCCTCCCAGTGCTAGTCCCTGTCCCTAGGTCCCAGCCCCGCCCCCCTGGCTCCTTGTTCCCCCTCCCCTCCAGAGCACACAGAGAGGCAGGGCACAGTTCAAAACTTTATTGAGCAGTCTGTATCCCCACAGCTGGGTGGGCACAGACTTCTCACACCCCAAGGAAGCTGTCAATGTCAGCAGCAATGTCCTCCTCGGTAGCTGGAGGCAGGGATGTATAGCACTGCCACAGGTAGCCCTCTGGGTGGCAGCAAAGGTTGCAGGGCAACCTGGGTTTGCCCTCATGCCATCATAGCTCAGGATACCAAACCAGGAGTGCAGGTGTGCCCAGGGCACAAGGAGGATCATCAGCAGCAGGGTGTAGCTCAGGCACCCCTCAGCCTGCACAAGCAGCTTATCATGCACTGCCTGGGGCACATGCAGCAAGGGCACTCTTGGGGTCCAGCAGTGGTGGTGCCTTCCTGGGCTACCAGCCCTGGGGTGCCTCCCTGGAGAGGCCTCAGATGGGGAGGTTGGGAGCATAGCCAGCTCCTCACTTCAGTTGACCAGGAGCCTTGAGTGCCCCAAGCCTAGATGCTATGGGCTGGGTGGCAGTGCAGCAGAGTGGCTGGCCTGCAGGGGTAGAGGTGGGGGAGCAGGGTCTGAAGCCTCAGGTTCAGCAGCAGGTGCTTCCAGGAGCCTGGAGTCTAGCCTAACCCACCCTAGGAAAGGGGCAGGATAGGCAGGGTGCCTGTGGCCAGCACCCAGCAGCCCGCTAGCCTCAGGGGAGCATGTATGGATAGGGGGCTTGGCCAGTGGCTCCCTGGGCCAAACTTACCATGGTCCCTGGGCACCCGTATATGGCCAACCCCTGATCTGAGGCTGGGCAACACATGGCCCCTGGTGCACAGCAGCTTATCTCTGAAATGTTACAAACTCTCACAAAAGGTTTCTTTCTCATTGTTCTGCAGAGCCAGCATCTAGATGTGGGGAAGAGGCCATCAATTCTAGTGGGCGTGCACTCAGGGTCACTACCACCCAGTGCTGGATACCTCCACATGTGCCAGCTTCATCAGCAGTGCACACAAGACCAGCCCCTCCTGTTTCAGCAGCTGGAGGTGGTGGCTGAGGAGCAGGAGGAGCAGGTTCAGGCCAGAAGAGGTGGAGGGTGGAGGATATCACCCAGGAGACTGCCCAGGGACTGGATGGAGAGGGAGTACTGGGCCAAGCCCCTGGCCCTGAAGAATGAGTACCTGAAGATCATGCAGGAGCAGAATGTCATCCAGGCCCAGGCAGTGGAGGCCATGGACAATTACCCAGAACACCATCTTGGGCCTGGCAGTTATGTGCATGTTGCCCAGTGCTCAGCCCCCCATCCCCCACAGCAGGTTCCTGGCTGGGCCTGGGGTGAGGTCCTCCAGCATCTCCCACCCACGGGAGCCCCTGGCCCAGCCCCCACCCCAGGTCTGCTGCCACCTGCTTGGGCCTAGGTCTGCTGCTTGCCTGGACCTCACATGGGTATGGAGCCAGAGGTGCCAGGATCCTCACCACACTCAGATGCTGGCCCTGCCTTTCCTGAATTCAGGCAGCTGGAGGGAGGAGCCACTTACCCCAGAGGAGCACTGGCTGCCATTACCCCTGGGCTAGTTCCCCACCCACTGTGGACACCATGGCCCCCAGATCCATGGAGGAACAGGCATAGGCTGGGGTGCTGGGTACTTGCCCCTGTCCTCTAGGCACTCCACCACACAGGTCCCCACTCTGGGACTCACCAAAAAAGCACTCTGTATATAGTTGTCATTTGGAAGAGGGTGCTGGTCTTTGCTGCCAGGAGTCAGAGCGGAAGCATCCAAGGTGCAGGGAGGTAGAGTGGGGAAGGAGGGAGCTGCCACATGCTACACCTGCACTGGCCACATGGCTCTTAGGCAGGGAAGGTGCTGCCCAGAGAGCTGAGAGCAGGGCTGGCCTCTACAGGTGGCTGCTCAGTGCTGACAGCTGGGGCCGGAGCCTACTGCATAAACACCCAAAAACCTTTACTCAGCATTAGCTTACTGCACAGTAAATTTAAGCTGGAGTAAATACATGTGTAGATGTGCCCCCTGTCTCCTAATTCTTTGCCTGTCACATCTATATATTGTAAACCCTTGGGGGCACAAAATTTCATTGTTAGCACAGTAAGGATTCCATTTTAGTTGGACCCTCTAGGTACTATCATAATACCCATCAAATTAAAAACAAAAGTACCCGGACATTTGTTGAGGCTTTTCAAATTAGTAGTAATTTAAGCTATTACTTTGTCTTGTTATATTAGATAATCATTTAAGCTGCTGACTCATTATACCAACATAGCAGGAAAACACTAAACCAATTAAGGAAAACAGGAATTTGAGAAATTAAACCACTAAAACAAGTCCCCACCAGAAACCAATGTTTTCGTGAGGTCCTTTGTCACAGAAAGTTTACAGCAAGGATTGACGTAACCAAGTTGTTGTGCAAAGGACAAATGGGGTCACCAATACTGGCCACAGTCTTTGCTACAAAGAATATATCTTCCTATGTTAACAGCGAGAGGTGACCTGCCCTCATCCTTTTAATGCAAAAATACTGGAGAGGTTACTGAACTACAGCTAGCCAAGCAAAGAGCTGGCTCTGTGGCTTTTATTTGGGGCCAGGTCACTGAGGCTTTGGTTTCGTTGCTAATCCTTTTAATTTCCCATCTCTTTCTTCAGATATGTTCAAAAAGATCCCCAATGCGCAGAGAGCAAAGGTTCTTCTTGAAAAATTACTAGCAATGGCAGTTTAAAAGGAAAGCAGCTTAGATATCTCCATCTAGGCAAAGCCAGTCAAGGCTAAAAGGTAGACTGGTCCCGGGTCAGATTCTGAACCTTGCTGTATATGTTTGGCTCCCATTGTAATCAATAAGAACCACAGGTGTATATATTATATATCCAAGGACAGAGTTTATGGCTGATGGCCAGATCTGCTCTCCCCATTGATTTCCACAGGCTGTATGAGTGCAAGGTAGGGAAGAATTTGGACCCCCACAAATGTTGACTCATGGCCTTAAACTTAGAAAATATGGGGTCAAATTCAGAAGCAAGTTTTATACTACTCCTAGTCCCTTCAGTGACCAAGTTGGACACAAAACCAATTACCAAATTTCAACTTAGATATTACCCCTGAATGCAATGCTCCAAGCCTAAGAGACTTTATGCTGGTATAACGCACATGCCAAAAAAACAGAAAAGAAGATTGTAGGAGGAAAAGTAATTAGAAGTGATTAGAGTACATATACATATACACACATACGTATACATCTATCTATCTAT
>JAGPOW010003395.1:28221318-28243875 GCA_030014935.1 Caiman crocodilus
AGCTGAAAGATTTGTTTTTCCAAAGAATCAAAAATAAGACATTTCAGAAGGGGAGAGGATTTTGTAGCACTAGTTTTCACCCTGATAACAAGGGCATTAGTCATACTAAGACTGGGCTACTTGTACTTTAAGTGTAGACTCATGGGCAAGGAGACGGTTATTTTCTTCTGCAGTCATCTGTCTCCAGAATGCTGTTTCCAATATAGAATAGAACCGTCTCTTAATTTGTCTGGCCTTTTGATTAAAGTGACAAATTACCAGTGTGTGGCCTGCATCCAAACTTAGTCCAAACAGCAAATATAATTGAACAGATAATAAAACAAGGCACTGTCTGTTGAGTGGCTATTAACGAGATAATGGGAACACATTCTGGAGCCAAGGGGGCAGAAAACTGAGGCGTTACAAGGTATCTAATGCATGAAAATTAAACCTACAAAATTCCCCTCATTTTGATTCAATATGAAGGTAAAGGTTGTAAACGGTTCCCGATTTTAAGTTAATGGTTCCCACAGCAAATGCACAGCAAGCACATATATGACAGTTAGGCTTTAAATGTGCCATGCAGTCAAGTCTCAGTTACTAGGGAAAACACGGAAGCTTTCCCAGCTTTGGTACCCTTCAAATACTGACTGTAGCATCAATGTAATTATTATATTTACATAAGAAAAAAATCCCTAAATTCACATTCATATCATAAGAGTGTCAAACAGACTTACTCATGTGGGTTTATAATACCATAATAGCAAAGTGAAGAAACAGTCAAATCACTTCTCTGTGCTAGTATTGCTTAAATTATAGTATGCAAATATTCAGATAGAAACAAAGATGTGATGGCCTTGTTAAAGAGTTAAGATAATACATTATGAATTCATAATATTATGCTTTCTTTAATTTACAACTTTTTTTTTTTGCTTTAACTCAGACAAAATGCAGGCACATGTCAGAGAACTGTAAGTCATGTCTGAAGCATTTTGGTTGTTTAAAAAAGAAAGATAAGCAGCTGGCATTCAAGATTATACACCCATAAAAGAGTGTGATTATATCTGACAAATTCTTCCTATTGGCGGCAAAAAAGGAACCTAAACAATTGACCAGATTGCTATTCCCATTATTCTCTTTTGTGGCCCAGATCCTTAAAGGTATTTATGAAAATAACCCCCACCTGATTTCAAGGGACTTAGGCATCTAAGGACCAAATCTACAAAAGGACTCAAATATATCAAGACTGAGTCTCAGCAACACTCATGCATAATTGCTATGTGTCCAGCTCCCAAGGGGAAATTTGCAAGCCTGAGCTATATGCTGAAGTTCCTTTTTGTAGATATGACCCACACATCCACCTCTCCCATTTCATAAAGCCACCAGATTAAGGACCAGGTGAGGGTGGCAAAACTTTCCACCTCTCCTGTCAGATCTGTGCCACTATTCAGCCAAGAATTCAAGATTCCTGGGACCAGATAATGAACAAGAGAAGAGGAACATGACTGTTGACCATGACTGGTAATTTGCCTGGAAGGGAGAAATCTTGGGTTATCATCTATACTCTACAGATTACTCACTAATTTTCCAATGAAGAATGATTAAACAGGATGCACAAAACAGACGCCAGAACCCAGGACTCTTTGACACAGGCTCTCTTCATTGGGCTACAGAGTCATGCTTCTTCTTAATTTGTTTCTTTGGCTTTGTGAACTTTGAATCCTTTGCATTGCATCAACAGGAGAGAAGAACACCCCATTCTAGCCAAGGCCCTATTGTGGTTTAGACTCTCCAGGGAGCTGGGAAATGATGGTTGGAAACCCCCTAGGCTGAGGAGGACACTGAACCTGGGTTATTATACAATCAGCCTGGCACCCCCTCTTTTCAAATGGAAGTGACAGCTCTTATGTTTGGTGCCAAACTCAGTTTTGTCTATGTGCATTAGGCATGTTCCAAATACTTTTGGTCCCTCAAGGTACTTAGTTGGAGGGATGCCTTCTTTGTGATTTCCAGTCTCAGATATAAGCTGGGTGCTAAGATACACAGCTCAGCCCAGAGGATGGTGCCTCTTAGCATGCGCAGTTACAGAACTTTAGCGGTTGCAGGAACTTAACTGGGAAACATGTAAGTACACAGTGATTTCCAGGTATCTAAGTGGTTTTGGCAGAGTTTGCATGGATCACTTGGACTTCAGCACTTAAATTCTACCCAAGTTGCTCTTTAGGCAAGGGTTTTTGTGCATCTGTGTTCCTGGCTGGTAGACTTAGTAAGTGATTAAGCTTCCCACTGTAGAAAAAAGCCAAAGACTATTCATAAATGCAACTAAGTATTTCTATATGAACTTAGTGTTCTCTTGCTTTCACTGATTGGATTTACCTGTACTTCTATTTTATATTGTGTGCTTACATGCATTTTCTAACACTTATTTGGGGCTGATTCCTAAAAACTTGTACGTATTAAAGAACTGTTCAAGAGCTTAAAGGATCAGGCCTTTTCTCCAGTCTCCTTAATTGAACTGAAATGAATGAAGGGTCTTTTAGATTAAGTCTAAACACAGGTCTGAGGGGAATTTAAATAATTATTTCCCAAGCAGGATGTAAAGATGCTGATATATGAGAGAGTTAAATGTGATATAGCAACCTAGTTAGGCAGGTTTCAAAAGGAATTAACTCTTTTGTTGAGTTAAAAATCACTGATTTGTAGCAAGAGAACTGAAGTATGCAAAGCACTCAACTATCTTACCGTTGATGTAGGCACACTGATTTTCCCTCAGAACTCGTTCTGATTTCTTAGTCATTTCTCCAGTCCCTTTTTTCCCAGGCCATTCAAATAAAGTCTCCTTTAGATTCCCCTGGAGGATCTTCATAAAGCAGTGCGAGTCAGTATGATCATGGATACTGCTATATATACAGAGAATAATGGCACTCAGTGTGATGTACATATTTAATTTCACATGCTAGAAATACAGCAAATACCCTGCTATACTGCAGATTATAACAGCATTTCCCAACTGGTGTGCCATGATACACTGGTGTGCCATCAGGTATGTCCAGGTATGCTGTGGCATTTTGAGCTGGAGCCATGTCTCCTACCTGGCTGGAGTCATGCCCCTCCATCTGCTGCTGCATCTAGCTGACTGTGCACCATGCACCCCCTCCTCCCCGTCCAGTGTGCCCCAATGCTTTTTTATTTAGGTAAGCATGTTATGGGGTAGAAAAGGTTGGGAAATGCTGGATTATGACATTATGGACAAGAGATTTTGGTTTTGCACACTTCTCACATAATCAAACCCCCCACAAATCTTAATGAAACATTTACTGTGAGTCAACTAAGGCTAATGTACTAGTTATTTCAATAATCTAGCATTTCACAGCAGGCCTAGAAGTACTTAGCAGATCGCTATCAGTGGAAGGATACCTAACAAGAGATAAAGTCTAGGGAAGAAAGCCTGTCTATGGGGAAACAAGAGGGTTCTGAGGGCTCTAGCAGGCATATATCAGTTGCAGGCTAGCAGGAAATTAATAAATGTACAGATCCACACCTCTCCCTGGGAAGAGCTTCCTAGCTCTTCTCCATCTCCATGACCTCTTAGCTAGTGTCACAGGCATGAGGTACACAGATGAAAGGAAGTTTCACTGTTTCCCAGTGGTTCTAACAGCATCAGTAAAACTGACCAGACCAAGCTCTTAATTTCACTCACTTATGAGAACCTGGGCATCAGCAGCGATGCTGGAACAGTTTATCTCTTTACTCAGAAATACTTCTGGAATACCATATTTGTAGCCAAAAGGTTAATAAAGGTGATTTAAAGACATCAAAGCTTCCTTGCTACAAAAACAAATGGCTTTTGGACCCAGGCTGCAAAAACAAGTGGTTTTTGGACCCAGGCCTCCCAAGAGAAAGCTTCCTACTCATTCCAACAAGTGGATGGGTTTTGAACCCTGATGTACAATGTTTAATGAAGAGGCGTTCAGTGCTTATGCACAACAAGTGCTATCCAATAAGAACAGACATTGTATTGATTTTGATTTGCAGGAAGCCCAGGGCAGGGTTTGTTTTTTGGCATAGGAAAACTCATGAATGCCATGTAGTCACTCCTTCAGCGATCTCCTTGTGCCCGCCTCTGCTTGACTAGGTGCTCTTGAGCTGCCTTCGCTCAGATGGCTGTCCTAGCTTGCCCCGAGTCTACGAGAGGGCCCCAGATGGTAACTCGGGTGGTGTCAGGAGGCCCCCTAACTTCACCTGCCACAACTTCGGATGGAACCTCAGAGGTGGGGGTCTCCGTTAACATCGCCTCCAGGGTTGTCACGCCTTCAGTGGGCACTCATGGGGCTCCAACCTCCCCTACACTCCGGCCAATCGCCACCTGCTGCTGCGGGTCTCCCTGTGGTCTTCCTTTGGCGACCTCACCATGTTTTCAGTCCTGTGTCTCCCGGTGGTCCCAACTCCGGAGACCCAAGCTTCCCAGGCTGAAATCCACCTTGAGGGTCTCACACCCCCTGATTCCCTGCTGCCCCTAGCCTATACTGCCCCGAGGCCACAGCAACATAAAATGAGAGAGCCTAAAGGAAGGCGAACAACAAAACAGAAAGTCAAGCCCGTCTATCACGCCTAGCCCAGGATCTGACCTGGGTGCCTAAGCCCTGATAGATGGGCTTAAGGCCACTGACTCCCCAGGACCGTGGCTCCCGCTCTCTGGGAGTCTCGTATCTGGTGTTCACTCTCTCGCCGGGTCCACTGCCAGTTTCCCCACTGGCTACACCGCCCACTCCCTTACTGGAACCATAGCTGGTTCCTTCTTTAGTCTTGCTGCTGATGTCATCTCCACCTTCTCTGTTGGCTCCTTTAAGAATGCAGCTCTCACTGTTGTAGCTGCAGCTTTCTTTGCCGGCTCCTTTAACAGGGCGGCTTTCACTCCTGCTACCATTCTCACCGCCGCTGCCGACACCACTGCTGTTGCCACAATTTCCCCCGTTGGGCCGGGTACACGGGCCCCATAGGTGCGGGTCCTGCTCTCAGGGTTCCCTGTGGGCTTCCCCACTTCTGGCCCTGCTCCACTCCTGGAGCTGCCTTTTATTCCTGCCGGGTGATGTCTTCTCCTGACATCACCCGGCCCCAGCTGAATATAAGTGCAGCTTACAAATCGCGGCAGCAGTTTTCCCGCGCATGTGTCCCTGCTCCCTCTAGCTTCTGCATGGAGTAAGTAAGTGTTTACTTCCCCCTGGGTTTGCTCCAGGGTTCCCTTCTAACCCCGGAATCCCTGGGACACTCCTCTACTAAATCCTGGTAACAATTTGATCCTGCTTATTTAGACAGTGAAAACAAACTATGGTATCATTCCAGTCTCCAGCAAATGCTTCTCCAAGCCACAAACAGTTTAATTTAAATCACAGTCTCTATCTAAGAGAGCCCCTGGAATCATAGCTGGTGGGCTGCATGTCTAGACAGCACTTTTACATTCCATTGGGGAAGTCTGCAAGGCACCTTCCCAACTGGTATCTAGCAATATTAGTTCATTTGCACACTTAAAACAAATGGATCGTTTTCTCCTTATGTGCAGATCCAATGACCAGCAGCCAAACCCTTGCCCCCACAAAAAACCCAACCCCCACAACTCCTCCTCCTCCCACAGGCTCTTAAAGCCATTTTTTAAGCCAACAGCACTGGGAAATAAGGAGAGAGAGAGAGACTGATCCTACTACCACAGGCTTGTACAATCTAACAGGTCATATCTCCAGAACGGTTTGTCTTCTAGAGGAGGCATAATGTGTGGAATATATGTAGGAAGGTCCTGTGTCTCAGGGCTCTGGAGGGGCTTCAGTGACTAAGGTAAGGGCTATGACTGCAGATGCACTAGGCATTTCTCCAGACTGGTCATAGCAGCTGCAAAGGCTAATATCACATAATGGCTGTGAAACCAACAAACAGCACAACTGGAATAGGATTCCACTTCTCTCCAAACTCTAAGCCTCCTAATCCCTAGTCTATTTACTTAAATCTAGCCTAACAGACTTGATTACATGGAGCAACTACATGAGATTTATTCTACTGTACAGACCTGATCCTCTAGAGCATATTCAGGCAGAATTTCCCTTAAAGACAAGAGGGGTTTACTGCAGGATCCTATACATTTAAAAAAATAATCTAGAAGATAGAAGCTTAAAAAATGCCCTAAAATCATAATATTCTCATTGTCTTTTTGATACAGCAATCCATTATCACTATTAATGTTTGTGATGATCAAGATTTTGCCCTCTGCCTGTTTTTTATGATACAACAATGGCACAATCTTACAATGGACCAACTGAAAAGCAGTGTACCTTTCCTTTTATTTCTCTCTTTAAATCAAGATCTTTGGATACAAACCTGCCATGCCCTTCAGCCCAGCATAAGACCATCAGGTTGAACTTTCCATTTCCTTTATCCACAAGATTTCTTGTGTACCTAGAGTAGACAAAAACCCACCACATTTGTATATTTTTTAAATATACATAACATATAAAACCATACATTATGTATTTGCTTACAAAATGTAAAGACTCTAAGTATGGTATATCACAGTATATAGGGTCTGTTTCCCTTGGAAGAAAAGCTGTATTTAGAGAAAGTGAAACTAAATTTTAATTGTTTCTGCCCATGTATTTTTTCTGGTTGGAAAAAAATTGAGACAAAATTCACATATTTTATCACCCATTCAGCTTTTGGTTTACATCTATCAGTGGGACTTGGAAACTGTGGATCTGAGATTGAAGAAAGAATGAAGACAAAACAGTTGCTGAATGAAGTCACTCCAGTGACAAGTTTATGATTAGAAACAGATTACTGCCATGAAGAAATGAAAATAAAGAGTGACATTCCTCTACAGCTCATTTTCAGAGATTTCTGGCTTTCCTTTCTGTTGAATGGAGCTCCTTTGCACGAGGGCAAAAAACAATTAAAATGTAGGGATTGCCATAAACGGTAAAGGTTACTATTTTGTGGAAAGTTCTGTTTGTACTTGTAACATTTTTGAACTGATAAAATACCTACATAGTTATGTCTGCCAAACATCTGCTCCCAAAACAAAGTCCTGTATGGTGGAATATGCTAAAAATGTTTCCCATAATAAGATAAAATAAAAAGGCATAAAGAAGTTTACTGTTTAAAAACATTAAATAATAGGTTATTCTAGGGTATTTACCAGTCTCAGGACCTCTTGTACCCACAGTTACACAGTTGACTGTTTCCTTGTGTTCTGGTGTTGATCTATACATGTCAAATGGTTGACTATTGTCCTGCATGTATTATCTTCCTCTCTAAGGCAAGGACTGTCTTTTTGTTCTGTGTTTGTACAGCACAATGGGATCCTGGGCTGCTGGAAGCTATGTCAGTCTAATAAGGCTCTTCACCCTCTGATTTGTAACTGAAAGCCCAGTCCTGCAAGTGTACACAAGTATCTTTGGTCACACAGCTAATCTCACTGACACTACATAGCATCCATGCAAAGCAAATGCTTATGTCCTTGTGGAACTGTAATTAAGTGACACACCATGTTCTCAGTCACTAATAAATTGTAGGAGATTTTCAATGGCATGCAGGAAGAGGGTTTTTTTTCATGTTAACCAGCTCTTTGTTTTACATACCTTCCCCATGAGATGGCTAGGTTTATTTCGCCAAGGTAAGATAGTGTAACAAGTTATTTTCATTTGATCACATTTTCTTTTACCTTCATCGCACTAAAGTTAGTTCCTTTACTTTCTCTCATTGCACTTCCACCTTCTGTTGTGTAGATACAATTTTCCCTTGTATGATGTTTGTACTGGACCAAATGTTTCATAATCTGTTATTTCTGTGCTGCATGAGTAACTGGTCAAGAGGGAAGTCATCATACAGATTTCTCATGTTACAAGTGTTGTAACAGAATACAAGATTGAACTGGAGAAATGAAGATTTTTTAACTTTGTTCTGAATGAAAAAAAGTCAAAGTGAAAAGAAATAGAACTGATCCAAGATAATGTTTTCTTGATAAAGGGAAAAATAGAAAGGAACAAAATGTAAAAGTGCTGAAACAAAATAGTCAGCTGTAGTAACAGATTACAAAGGAAAAGATACCAGAGGCAAGACAGAAAAAAAGATAAATAAAGAGCAACTTAAATTCTTAACTAATATTATACTCTTGCTTAAGGGTAGGAAGTATAACAAAAAAACCCCACACTAGTCCAACAATATCTACAGAAACTAAGAGGAAAGAATTAAAGGAATTAAAAAAAAGAAGGGGCAGGATGCTTATCAAAGACAGGCAACAAGATACTACACTCAGTTACCAAGAAAACAGAAAATGAAGGGTCCAATAAAACTAGACCCCACACTTTAAGATGTTGTGTTTTCCCAAGTCTATGGTAGACACAGGTATATTTATGTACACATACCATGATGCTCACCAACTAAATGAAAGTGCCTGTATGTGTGTGAATACAAGTACTTGTATTAAAGGGCTGAAACAATCTGAGAGTCAGTGTATTACTGGGTAGGGTGGCTTTGAGCTAAAAACATGCAACTGAAATTCAGAATATCTACAAGGTAGTGTAAGAGTAATGTTGCTATGATGCATGGAATTTTGCAAGAGGTAAAGATTTCTTAGGGTGATAACTACATAGCTGGTTCAATAAAAGGTAAGATAGTCAGACATTCTAAAATAAAATAAAATAGCTGTTTTTAGATTACACCTTAGGTGCATTTCAAGATACAATTCCTGATTCCGACAGAACTAGCCTGTGTGAAATCACATCAGGTGCCTGTGTGCTGGGAACTGTCAGCCCACCTCTCCCAAGAAAGCAGATCTCCCTCAGTCACTCTCCCCTGCGGGCAGGCAGAGTGCAGTCAGCAGAGGAAGCGCTGCCTGGAGGCAGAACTCCTGCACCTTGCAATGGAGCTGTGCCAATTCTGGGCTGAGAGCCAGGCTACATCTCTGTGTCTTAGTCCTTGGTTTCCAACACATCGCTGACACCTCTCCTCCCATACAGCAAGATCAGACACTGCTGAGAACCATGGCAAATCCTACAGACATGTGATGTCCAGTAACCCCCACTCTGGTGCAACAGCATAGGTAAGAGGTGCCAAACTCATCTGGCCCCAGGGGCTGGATGAGTGGTGTGGTCCTGGTCCAAGGGTCAGCCCCACAGGCCACCCTGGACAACCAATACACACTCCAAACCCTGCATGCCAAATCTAGCACCTGCTCTGGGACCCACAGCATCCCAGACTGGCTGCAGCAGGGTGCCGAGTGCAGCTTGCATCCTGGACCCATCATAGTGAACCCCACAGGTACTGGATCTGGTGGGGGTGGGTGGGAACAACACAGGATTCCTAGACTGGCCCGGTGCAGGCACTGCATGGCTCCGTGTGGGCATGAGGCAAGTCCGGCATGCTGCGTGGGGCTCATCTTGAGACCCAGGGCCAGGGGTTGGGGGCTGCATCTTTGACAGCCCAGGGGGGAGGTGCCTTCCCGTGCACTGGGGAACCGCAGGGGAGGCACGGAGGGAGCAGGGATCCAGCCCCAGCCCCAGCCAGGGCACTGGGTTCCTCCACCTCCCTGCTGTAAGGAGCGTCATGTGCTCAGTTTATAGGGGCCACAAGGGTCCAGATAAAATAATCGATGGACTTTTGGCCCGTGGGTGGGGGGAGGCAGCCGGTATCACGGCAGACACGTGACGCCCGCCCCGGGCTCTGCCGCAGCCCGCAAACAAGCGGTGGGAGGGCGGGCCCTGCTGTCACCCAGGCCGGGCGCTGGGCTCGGATTGGGCGACCGGACAGGGGTGTAGCTCGGGGAGCGCCCTGATTGGCTGTCGGAGCCCCTCCCTCTCCCTGCCTCTGAGCAGCCAGCGGCTGGGCAGTCTGGAGCCCCCGGGGGGATGTGGGGGAGGAGGAGCAGCGGAGCGCGGGAGCAGCAGCGCCCCCCCGGGTGGGGGGGCACGGAAAAGCTGTCGCCGCCACCCTGCAACAGGCCCCGGCTGCGCTTTGTCTGCAGGGCACCGGCACCGCACCGGTACTGGGCGGGTCAGCACCACAAGCGATGGGGAGCGGGGGAAGACGGCCCCGTTTTGTTGGCGCGCGGACGGGCCCCCTCACCTGAACTGGTCGAACTGGGCGAAGCTGGCCCAGTCGGCGGGGTTGCTCTCGTAGGACTCCATTAGCGCCTGCACCTCCTCCACGTTCACCTCGTCGCCGGCGAAGAGGCGGTGCAGGATCTGGACCAGCTCGTCCAGGCTCCGCGCCTTCCACACCTGCGTCTGCTCCATCTCCGCGCGCGAGCGCGCCGCCACCGCCGCCTCCTGCCGCTACTGCTCCTGCTAGGCTGCGCTCGGTGGCAGCCGCCCCTATTTATGCTCGGGGAGCTGCGGCGGGAACGTACCAAGTGCCCGAGGAGGTGGGGACGGACACGCGGGGGAGTTGCCCGCTGCGGATCCAGTGGCTGGGCCGGCCCAAGAGCGGAAGCCCCCTCCCACCCACTCCAGGCAATGGCTCCAATCTCCACCGACGCGGCTGCTGTCTGCCGGCGCCGCATCCCAGGCCCACTCGGGTCCTTCATAGCAGGGGAGCTGTTTAGGTGTGCACGCACGAACACACATGCACACACACTCTCGCTCTCACTTAATATTAACACGCGCACACATTATTAATATTAACCCTCTCTGTGGTACGATATTAATCATCTTCCTCACTGTCCCTTCATAAAAGCATCCCTCCCACTTCGGGATGTTGCACTGGGGTGACACAAACGTCCCTTTTTCTTCTCTCCAACAAAGGGGCGTGGAGGTGCCACATTTTGGTGTGCGCGAGGCTCTTTGGGTAAATAGGCCACCTTTTATTAGACCAGCTCACATAGTTGGCAAACTTCTTAGCAAGCTTTCAGGTTTAAGTGCCCTTCATCAATCTGAGGAAGCATTTGCATAAAATAAGTTTGCCAACTATGTGAGTTGGTCAAATAAAAAGATCTCCAATTTAACCTGGTCTGCCTATGTCCTTAGACCAACACTGCTACGTCCTACACCCCTGTCACATACTGGCTCAAGGGCAGTCAGAGAGCTGGGGGAGAGAACCAGAGAAAATAAGGGTTGGAAGGGACCTGAGAAATCATCTAGTCCAGCCCCCTGCTTGAAGCAGGACTGTCCTCAGCTGCATCCTCCCAGCTCAAGTTTTGTCTCTCCAAGTCTTAAAAATCTCTAAGGATGGAGCTCCCACCACCTGTCTGGGCAGCCTGTTCCAGTGCTTTACTACCCTCCTCAAGAAAGTTTTTCCTTATAGTTAACCTCAGTGTCCCTTGCTGCACCTTGAGACCATTGCTTCTTGTTCCGTCATCTGCCACCACTGAGTCCAACTCCAACCTCTTTGTAACGAACCCCTCTTCAGGTAGTTGAAGGCTGACATTTCACAATCCTCTCTTCTCCAGACTAAATAAGCCCAGTTCCCTCAGCCACTCCTCAGAAGGCATGTGCCCCAGTCCTCTAACCCTTTTTGCTGCCCTCTGCCTCACTGTCTCCAATTTGTCCACTTCCTTTCTATAGTGGGTGGCCCAAAACTGAATACAGTACTCCTGTTGTTGCTGCTCCAGTGCCAAACAGAGGGGAATAATCATTTCCCTCAATCTGCTAGCAACACCCCTACTATTGCAGCCTAGTATGCTGTTAGCCTTCTTCACAACAATGACACACTGTTGGCCCATTTTCAGCTTATTGTTCACTGTAACTCCCAGGTGGCTGTCACTGACATCACTGACATGGGGGCATCACCATCAGCATCTCCCTCCTGCTCCTGGATGGCCTCTCCGTGGGCACCTTCTTCCTCTGAGGCCAAATGCAGGGTGAACAAGCAAGACGGGAATGCAAAGCATTTGTCAATGTCATTCATTTAGTTTCTTTGAAACAAAGAAGGTGAAACTTCAAAAAAGCTTCTGAGCAAAAACAAATAAAAGCTGCCACCTATGTTAATTTGAAATAAAGCTTTAAAAAAAAAAAAAATCTCAGGTTGGACTTTTTTCCTAGAAAATGTAAGTGGAACAATAAGGATATCTAATGCATGCAGAAATGTGCTGTCCCAGACTACATTAACAGAGGTTACTTATGTTCTTGAATCTTTAAAACCACAATTACAGTTTGATTCAGTTCAGTGGAATGGCTTGTGTTCATTAGTACCATTAGTGGCTGGCATTCTATAAATAGGATGCATGTTTGCCATGATTTTTGCCAGAATTTCACCTTTGGAAAAATAAAAGTACTGTATAGATCAGATTTTTAGGTGTGCCAGATAGGACTGATGATTGTTGTATTGCTCATTAGCTTTTGCACAGGGTACTGGCGCTAATCTATCCCCTCTACTGTACAACTCAACAAAACATAACCTTTTTTGTGATGAGGATGCATCTTTCCAGGTTGATGATCATTTCTTTAATGTATCCAGGTCTTTCTGACTCCTAACCCTACCCTCCACAGGGTCTACAGCAGAGGTGGGCAAAGTCCAGCCCATGGGCTGGATCCAGCCAGCAGTGAACTCCATTTCCCAGCAGCTCCTGCCAGCATAGCTGGGACTGGTCTCTATGGAGACACCAGATGCAGCTGGCCTGTGAAAGCACAAGGCTGGGGTTGCCATGGTTATCTGGTCTCATAAAGACCAGGACACCACAGACAAGGCTAGGGTGGCCATGGTTATCTGATATGCCCAGCAATCTTTTTCTGTGAGTCACTTACATAAAACTATCACATAGGAAGTTCCTCAGTTCGTGTTGCTCAGTCTCATGACTCAAGTGATGCAGATTCCAGATGACTCAAACTTCCAGGGATTCCTTCTTAGCATGGGAACTGCTATTTCTACAGCCTCTTTCAATGTATGAATTGATTTGACAGTCAATAAGTTCTTCCAAATGTGATCATGATGCAACCGTGAAACAAGCTCTTCTCAAGGGACATTGCTTCTTACCTAGCCAATCTGATAGTGCTTTGACAAAACACCTACAAATTGTGTTACTGAATCTCCACTGTCCCAAGTTCATTAGTGGAATCTGTATCATTATGTAATTATGGATGAAGTATGGGGAAAATGTTCTGGATTATTTAGACTGTGACTCCTGGCACTGACACAAATGAAAATGTCATCCTCATCAAAAAACGTTTGTCTTATTGCCTTCACAGTGGAGGGGCTAGACTAGCTCAGGGACAGTACAGTACCCCATGCAACAGCTAATGAGCAATACAACAACCAACAGCCCCATCTAGCATGCCTACAAATCTGATCTATACAGTACTTTTATTTTTTTAAAGGTGAACTTCTGGCAAAAATCATGGCAAAAATGCACCCTATTTATAGAATGCCAGCCACTTTATAGATGGGTACGAATGGACACAAGCCATTCCAGTGTGTCTGAAAGGGACCTGGGGTGACAACTGACCGGAGGATGAATATGAACCATCAGGGTGATGAAGTCACCAACAGAGCAAGTAGAACTCTGGTGTGCATCAGCAGATGTGTCGCCAATAGAGCCAGAGGGTGCTTCTCCCCATCTAGTTGGCATTAGTGAGACCACAGCTGGAGTACTGTGTCCAGTTCTGGGTACCACACTTCTAGAAGGATGTGGACAAGCTTGAAAGGGTACAGAGAAGGGCCACCTGCATGATCAAGGGCCTGGGGGATAGGTCTTATAAGAAGAAACTTCGGGACTTAGGTTTGTTCAGTCTGAATAAAAGAAGGCTAAGGGGTGACTTGATAGTTGCCTACAAATATGTCAAGGGAGAACACCAGGATCTGGGAGAGCAAGTTTTGAGAAAAGCACCCCCTGAGAGGACAAGGACCAATGGGCACAAGCCAGCCAAGGAAAAGTTTAGGCTGGGCATATGGAAAAACTTCCTTTTTCATTCAGGTAACCAAAACCTGGCACCCTGCAGCCACACATTGCAGCCCTAGGCCCCAAGCCCCATGCACCCTGCAGCTGGGCAGCAACTCCAGCCCCAGTCCTGCCAACCCCCTCCCTCCTTATGGGGACCTTATTGCCCTCCCCCTGCCACTTACCTGCAGAGGGCATCCATATGCATATACATGCACATGGTGCTCATTGTCTGACTGCCCCATTCTTGCCTCCTCCCAGCCCCTTGCAGGCTGGAACTTTGCCAGCCTGTAAAGGGCTTGTTGCAAAACTGCAAAATCTGAGGGTTTCTCTGTTAAAATGAGAAATCCGTGATTTCCTCCAGTAAAGAGGAAAATCTGCATTTTACTCCGTTTTTCTGTGGGAAAAGAAAAACCCGTATTCCTGCTAATCACCATTGCTGTTAATGTTTGTGCCTTATTTTTCACTGGACTATAACTCAATCCAGTTTCCAGTCAACAGTCATTCTACTTCTTTACACTAGGTTAAAGAGAACTTTAGTATCTGCTATATTCTTTTTTGGCTGTGGACAGACAACACCTTTGAAATGTTTTAAAGTAGTAAGCAAACAGACATACACACCCAATAAAATACTCCCAAAGTGGTTGAAATGTAACAAAAACATACCTAGAGAAAGCAGGTACTATTTTGCACCATTTTATTTTGGAATATTTTGTTACTTGTGCATGGTAGGTCTGTCTTCCAGGATGCACCCTGGCTGCTGCTGCCTCTTTGCTGGCTCCCTGCACCCTGGCTGCTGCTAGTGTCAGAGCTACCCACCCAGCATGTCAGAAGATGCACTGCCCACAGTGCCCAAATTACCAGGAGCTATAGTGCCTGCAGTAGCAAGGGTGTGAGGACCCTGGCAGGGCAGGAGCAGTGACTATTGTGTGGGGAGTGCTCACTGACTTTGCTCAGTGCTCCCCTCGTCCCCTCTTGTTGGCAGTGGGGAGCCATAGGATCAAGACAGTCCCTATTGTACCCTCCTGGTGGAGAGCACTGATGCTGCAGGCCATTTTGAAATTTAGTTGGGGGGGCTGCATGTATGTGTGTGCCTGGAAAACTGCAGTTTTAAATATTCCAAATGTTACTCGTCTGCACTGTCTGTGAAAGTACTTACACCAGCTAGTCAAGTTGCCTTAAAAAGTTTTTGGTTTAAAAACAAGATCTTGCAAAAGTCTCCTTGAAAAAAAAATCTCATTGAGATCAGCCCTGAGAAAGGGAACAGATATGCAAGGAACGTGGGAAAGCTTTGCGCCCCTGAGATAACATCAAACATAGGGATTAGGTGACCTTCTGTAAAGATTAAAATAAAACTTGGAAATCAAAATAAGGTATGGTGGTGCAACAGCAGCAAGTATGCAGCCAGAACCTCATCCTGGCTGGCTATGCCATTACTTTTCATTAGTTCCAAATATACTCAACACATCATCCATTTCCCCTCCCACACCTTGAGGTTCTACTCTCTTCCTCTTAAGCTAGATAAATACCTAATAATGCAAGCAAAACAAAGAACATGAATAAAAACCTCTCAATACCACAATTTTTTTGCCTCCAGAAAGAATGAACGTTTATATGGTCTTCCTTACATTTTCAATGTAAAAGGAAGGATCATAATAATTGTAGTGATAGAAATAAGCAATTCACACAGGTATAAAAGATCTTACATTACAGAGTTTTTGTTGGCATCATAATAACTACAAGGGCAAAGCTTAAATGGATTGTGGTATGATCCCTAAAAGATCCCTTCAGCCATAACCCCTTTTCATCTTAAAACTCAAAACCACCATTAAATCATTTTCATATGAATTACAAGAAAAACTACAGAGCTTGATCCCCCCACTACCCAGCCCAGGGACTTTTTACATGCTCCTTAACTTATCAGGGAACACTTCGGCGATCTACAACACAAAAAAAGAAGCTTACAAGTGGAAACTTGGACAAACAACTAGGGAGGAGTATAAGAGTCTCTCTCGAGCGTGCAGGGATGAAATCAGGAAGGCCAAAGTGCAACTGGAGTTGCAGCTAGCAAGGGATGTAAAGGGTAACAAGAAAGTTTGCTGACATACTTGTAGAAAAAAAGAGTAAGATCATGGAAAAAAGCATGGGTCCCTTATGAAATGGGGGAGGCAGCCTAGTAACAGATGAGGAAAAGGTTGAAATATTTCAATGCCTTTTCCACCTCAAATCTTTACAGGCAAGATCAGCTTCTACACTGCTGCATTTGGCAGCACAGTTTGGAGAAGAGGTAAACAGTGGGCTATAGTGCCCATCTTTAAGAAGGGAGAGAAGGATCTGTGGGAATTACAGACCAGTCAGTCTCACCTCAGTCCCTTGAAAAACCATAAAGCAGATCCTCAAGGAACCCATTTCTAAGCACTTGGAGAAGGTGATTAGGAACAGTCAGGATTCACTAAGGGTAAGTCATGCCTGACCAACCTGATTGCCTCCTATGATGAGATGACTGGATCTGTGGATGCAGGAAGAGCAGTGGGTGTGGTGTACTTTAGCAAGGCTTCCGATATGATCTCCCATACCATTCTCGCAAGTAAGCTAAGGAAGTATGGGTTGGATGAAAGGACTGTAAGGTGGACAGAAAACTGGCTGGATCATGGGCTCAAATCAATGCCGCAATGTCTAGTTGGCAGCCAGTATCAAGTGAAGTCCTCCAGGCATCAGTTTTGTTCAATAGCTTTATCAACGCACTGAAAGATGGTATGGAGTGAACACTCAGCAAGTTTGCGGATGACACCAAGTTGCGGGGAGGAAAATAGTAGATAGACTAGAACAGCAGCTCCCAAACTATGGATCACAACCACAAATGGGGTCACAACATCAGTGGATGGGGTCACAATAAACGTGCCCCTGAGATTTCTGTGCTCACAGTGAGTTGTAGGACCAGCTGGACCAGCTGCGAGCAGGAGCTGTCTCTGTGGCCCAGTGGGTGGGACCCATTGTAGAAGGGAGTGCCACACCACCATGGCTGCAAAGGTGAGGCATGGCAGGGTTGGTGGCATGGAGTTGTGCCCACGCTGCTGCCAGGTGAGCAGAAGGTGCCTCAGCTTGGCAGCTGGAGTGGTATAGTGCAGTGCTCCCTCCTTTCCATGCCAGTTCCTGCAGGCAGCCTACATCATCCCCTGACCCCACCAAGGGCTCGGCTCCAGCAAGGCTGCCTGTGGGGGTAGGGGCAGGCAGAGACAACCCAAGCAGGGTTCAGGGCCCTGCCACCGGATGCGAGGAAGCTGGTAGTGAATTCAGTGGCGGCTGCGTGGGATGCCGGGCAGGCAGACGTGAAGCCAGTGGCAGCATAGAATCACTGAACTGCTCCTCCCGTGTCTGCGGGGCCCCCCAAATAATGGGGTTCAGGGCAGTTGCCCCGATTCACCCTCCCCAGGATGGCCCTCAGGGCAGGGGGAGGTTGAAAGGCTCTGCACTCTGCTTTGGCTGCAGCTGCCACCTCCTGCAGGTGGTAGTCAGGGCTTGTGCTCTGCTGTGGGGAGCCAGGGGGCTGTGGGTTGGGAGGGGGGGCCATGCTGAGGAAATGATGTCATAATTGGGGTCACACTGAAAAAAGAATTGGGAAGCACTGGACTACAGAGTAAGGCTAGGATTTAGTGAGACCTTGACAAATTGGAGGATTGGTTTAAAAGAAATATCAGGAGAAATGCAGAGTCCTGCACTTAGGCCAGAACAATCCCACATACCTATACAAGCTAGGAACTGACATAGCTAATCAGCAGCGATAAAGAAAAGGACCTGGGGGTTACAATAGACAAGCTGAATTAAACAAACAGTGTGCCCTTGTTGCCAAGAAGGCTAATGGCATACTGGACTGCATTAGTATAAGAGGGAGGGAAGTGATTCTTCCCCTCTATTCAGCACTGGTGAGGCCACATCTGGAGTATTGTGTTCAGTTTTGGCCACCCCACTACGGAAAAGGCATGGACAAATTGGAGATGGTCTAATGGAGGGCAACAAAAATGGTGAGGGGGCTGAGGCACGTGATTTATGAGAAGAAGCTGAGGGAACTGAACTTATTTAGTCTAAAGAAGAGAAGACAGAGGCTATTTAATAGCAGCCTTCAACTACCTGAACAGTGGTTTGAAAAAGGATGGAGATGGACTGTTCTCAGTCGTGGCAGATGACAGAAAAAGGAGCAATGGTCTCAAATTGCAGCAAGTGAAGTTTAGGTTAGATATTAGGAAGAACTTTCTCACTAGGAGGATAACAACACATTGGAACAAGTTGCTCAGAGAGGTTGCAGACTCTCCATCCTTGGAGCTTTTTAGGACCTAGCTAGACAAAGCTTTGGCTGGGATGATCTATTTGGGGCTGGTCCTGCTTTGAGCAGGGAGTTGGACTAGATGACCTCCTGAGGTCCCTTCCAACCCTAATTTTCTATGATGCCACCATCTAAAACATGTCATAAGACATGTATGCTATGTAATACATGTATCATATGATGAAATTACTATTATACATGCTAAATCACCTACTTCACACAGACAGACCACTGAATAACATGCTATGTTGAAAATTAATACAACACTTAACTCCACACACTTAGCTTAAGATCACTTGGGTGAAAAATTAGGCTGCTTATGTGTCTGTTGTAAAGTTAAGGGTTTTTTTCTATGTACATTGTATGAGGCAAACAGTTTTAAATTGTACATTCCCCTCTCTATGTGCAATATTTAAGTAAGTAAAGTAAAACCTTGCCATACCTTTTCACTGCCTTTTTTTCCTAACTGGAATTCTCCTGCATTTCACAGTTGTGCTGTTTTAGAACTGGAGATCCCTTTGTGCATTTTTCTTTCCAAGAGATCTGATGCCAAGGTGGGAATCAAGTGACTGTGTCTTTTATAACTCTATTTATTGGTGTTTGCTTTTCAGTGCAGGAGTTGTAATTTGGGTCTACTCTTTGGATATGTTTTTGTGCTGAGGCCTACTACACTTGCTGTTTGATGTATACAAGTAATAATGACATTTTGATAAAAGTGTCACCAAATTCAATGACTTTACATTAATGGATTACAAAAAGTTATTCCTAGAGAGCATTGACCTTAGCTAATTTGTTTGTGGAACTAGAAAATTAACCTTGATCATCAGCTTCAGATACTATATGGATATTATCAGATCCCTGTGCTTTTGAGTAGAAAACAGCTCCGTAAATGATATTTCTTTGCTTTCTACATTTTACTGTCTTAAAAATATCTAAGGCATCTGTCTGCAGACAGGCAGCCATCTGGTACTGAGCGAGGGAAGGCACAAACAACCACACAATGGTCTTTGATAGAAACTTTACTGCCCTCGGGTCCCTACTCCCAGGGATTACATAATGTGAAAACCACTCAGACTGAAAGTATCGTTGCTCCTACATATGGAAAAATACAAAGGTGAAAGCTAACACTCAATCCATGCATGTTTTCTGCACTCAATCCATGCATGTTTTCTGCAAGGTTGCAAATTAAAAAGTCATCACAATCCAAGATTCTTGCATTGTGTGCATTTATTTTTTTTCTTTCTTGCATTATCCCCAAATATGAAGCTGCTACCATTTAAGTTATATTCTCAGCAACATGTGCATCCAGCTCACTGCAGAGTAACAAAGCTTTAGCCAGGTTGCTGAGAACACACACTGAAAAAAAATACTTGAATAGTTGTCAACATAAGACAGAATTTGGTTTATGGGATGCTTACACCTGGAATAACAAGGCAAGAAAAACAGCTACCTCAATTCATGGCTTAGACTGAGCTCATATAACTGCCAGGTAAGATGAGCTTTGCTTTATTGTAAGCTAAGCATTTTTGAGGTGGTGTTACAGAGATGAAAAATACAGAACTGCTTCTCCACTCCTATTTTGGCAGCCATCTTCAAAAGTAGAAAGCTGCTTTTAAAAAGGGTTGACTGCCTTTGTTCAAGCAGGCCATCAGCTGACATCAATATATTTATTAGTCACTGCCATGCTTCTAAATTTCCCTTATTAGCTGCTTTTAAATTACTCTACTTGGCAAATTTTTAGTTTTAAGCATCTCAGCTTCATTTACTAATTTATATTTGAAAAGGCCTACACAATCAGATCCCTCAAGGACCTAGGCAAAAAAATGCCTACTTTCTGGATGCCAGTTGGCTCAGGATAGAAATATCAGACTGGTTTCTATCCTGAGGTTAACCTGCTGTACCTAATCTGTAGACAACTCAATCCTTTATTGCAGAGGTTCCCAAACTTTTTCTTATTGCATACTCCCTTCCAGATTTACCAGCTGCCTATGTACCCTTACCAGCATGTTTTATATTTTAACATCTTAAATGCCAGTTATAATAATAATGAAAATTAAATCCCATGCAACTGCCAAAAGATGTCTTGCATGCCTCCAGGTATATACATACTAGTATGGAAACCCCCTGCTTTATTAGATCTAGTCCTACATCCCACTTGAGGAACTTACGTCTTTTATTGGACCTGTACTTTTGAGTCACTTCATTTCAAACTGCACTTCCCTATCAAGTGAAACAGTTTTCTTATTCCCAGATGCCTGACCAAGCATTTGATTGTATTAAATCATGTGTTCAAGGTTCACTTCAGCATAGCTTACCAAGCAATCCAATTACACTGTAACATTGGGCTGTCATAGCACAAATTTGGAGCGGTAAGCAATCTGCACATTTTCATATTACCAATGATATGAAATAGTGTTAGACAAAGATAAGATGCCTGAAAGCACCAATACTGAACAATGCTCCTCTATTTACTTTCTTATATCAGAGAGCAAGTTTTTAATCTATTATAATGCATGCATTTTCTATGGTGTTTTTTTCCATGGTGTTAATGCCATCAGGTATTAAGTTAAATTCCTTACAGAAATCTATGTCTACTAGACAGTCATTATCAAAGGTAATGACTGATAGAGTAACTACGTTATGAGCCAAAGGTCTAATCTCAAAACAACTAATAAAGTTGATTTGATATGATGTACTGTCCATAGAACTGTATTGATTAGCAATAATTATGCTACCAGTTTTTACTTTATTACTGATTATATCCATATATCAGCCTTCCTACAATTTTGCTTCCAAGTGATGTGAATCAGGCTGACCTATAGTAACTGTTTAACCTTTCTTTCCAATACTGGAACAACAGTTACTCACCAGATGTCTAAAGCTTTCCAAGGCTTCTTAAAAACGTTAACGAGTGACAGCTCCTCTACTGATTATTTTATTTCATGGTGCAGGTTATCTTTAACTTAAAACCTTAAGAGTTAAGGTTGTATTACTTTCCAAAATGACTTATCCAATTTTTCAGAAATGTTTAGCAAGCTTACAGAAGTAATTTCCACATACACCCAAGAAAAAAGTTATTCATATACATCATCAAGGCAGCATAGTAAAGTCATTATGACTATAAACTGCACTTACCTGCTTTCTTAGCATACACTGACTGAGCTTGGATTCCAAGAGGCTGCATTGCCAGATGCAATTGCTAATTAGTGCAGCTTTACAATGGAATATATTTTAAAAGCATGCATCATCCCTGTTATTTGTCTTAGTTTCTTTTGCACTCACCCTACAATCTGAATGGATTTTACATTTTTTATAACATTTTACTAATTTTCTTAACCAAGTCCCAATCTTACCACTCTTCCTTACAACTGGTCACAACCAGCCTGAGAATGTCAATGCATACCCTCCATTTCCTCTATTGTTAATAACTAATGCAATGTCCTATAAATTATATCCCACATACATAGTGGGGTATTATTTCTGCCTAAACCATATTCCAGTTCACATTTTGCATATCAAAATGATGGCACTTCCCTGCATTTCTTCACTGCTTCATTCACTTTAGACTCACCTACAAGTTGGGATGGGACATATTATTATAGCTTTAACTAAATGAAATTTGAAAATATTGGCTCTACCTAGTGTCACAGAAGGATCTGCAGGACTATAGGTACTAACACTAGTAGGAGAAGAATGTCCAAATGAGAAGAGAACAAGCCATTATTTTTAACATACTCCAAGACAATATCTCCAAAGGGGTGAGAAGAGAGGGAGGGGAAAAGGTCCGAGTGACCAAGCAATTTTACATTATATTATATCCTGCAAAACTCCAAATCAGAATCGGGGCTGGGGGAGGGGGAGGTGGGGCAGAGGCAGCTGGGAAGAAGTAAAAGATTAGAAAAGGACATTCAGTGAAGAACACAATTAGGTTACCTCCCCATCCCAAAAAAACAATGCAGTACTTCTGGTAGGTGTAAATGACTATTACTTCCAAATACAAGAGGCAAGGAGTGTTTGGTGGAATCTTATTGGGCCACTTAGACAGTTTTCAAATGCAGCTCATTCTTCTCACAGTTACAACATCATCTCCAAAACACTTACATTTTTTTAAACTTGACTTTTCCTAGTAAGTAAGTTTTTGGGATGAAGGTTCCAAATAAAATCCCTAATCACAGCTTTAAGTATATCCAATACTAATATACAACTAGCCTTGTGCTGGGAATATGCTTGCAGTAAGGGAAGCAGTGTGCGACAGCTCACATCAAGTGACAGGTAAACCAAGTTATGCAAGTATTCTTTTAATAAAAGATCCTGCTACAGTATATGTGAAGCATGGCATAGAAAAGGGATTGAAAAAACTATATTCCCTCTCAAAACCAGAAGCAAAGAACAAAAAAAAAAAAAA
>JAGPOW010003395.1:28310926-28351073 GCA_030014935.1 Caiman crocodilus
TCCAGCGAGCCGCTGAGGAAGGTGGCCAGGTCACGTCTGGCGGGTTGCCTGCCGATCCGCTTGCGGATGGTCTCCTCGAGGGCGCTGGTGGCGATGGTGCGGACTGTCGCGTCCGGGCAGGTCAGGAGGCGGAAGGCGTGGGTGACCACGGTGATGTCGCCAAGGTCTCCCATGTGGGGCACGTTGGCACCCCCCTGCCGGTAGGGGATGTGCAGGACCTTGTTGCTGGCCTGCAGAGGCAGGTGCAGCCACTTCTTGAGCAGCCACCGGATCTTGGTGTCCACCTTCTTGAGGGGGGTCTTGGGGACTGCTGAGCCTCTCAGGACGAACGCGACATGGGGAATGAGGAAGGTGTTCACCGCGTCGATCTTCTGCCACGGGGCCAGCAGGGACGAGTCCAGTTTGCGAGCATCCTGCACAATGCCGTTGATGGTCTCCTCCGGCGTCTGCCTGGCCCGGTGCCCGGTAGGCGTGCCCAGGTGGCAGAGTAGGCCTCACCGTCGCGCAGGTGCCGCATCGCCTGGCCCTGGATCGTAAGGGTGGAATCCAGGATGCGGCTCTTCTGCTTCCTGTCGATATGCAGGGAAGCGCACTTGGTGACGTTGAATCGCAGGCCCATCCACCTGGCCGCCTCGGACGTCACGTCCAGCATCTCCTGCAGCTGGGCGGCGTCGGGGGCAAGGAGCACGAGGTCATTGGCGTAGGCTAAGATGCTCTAATAAACAGCATCCAAGCCTGCCTTATTTTCTCCAGTGAACAGCTCTCTAACCAGAGCTGCCAGACTTGCCCCTGCTTTTCCTGATGCATGTCCTCTTCTTGAGGCTTGACTACCTTAGGCTTTTTATTTTTGAAAATGTCTTACGAGTGGTAGCAAGGAAGGGAGCTGTGATGTGAATGTGGTTCTTAAGGACTTGGCTGTTCATAGCACTTTTATCAACCTACTATTGAGTGAGTTGTGATAAACGTAATGTATAATGCTGGTGTAAGTGACTGCAAGCTTGTGCAGGGACATGCACCAAGTTTAGCATGGATGTGACAGTTTTCAGGGAAAAAATAACTAGCATAGACATGCAGTAGTGGCAAAATGCCTCACCTCCCAGCTAATCATTGCTTCCGTTATGGCTGAAGGCAAATATTACCTATCTCCTGCACAAGTATGAGTAATGTCTGATTTGATCTGCCATAGTACATTCTGTCAGAGGTTTTATGCCTTCCAAGTCCACAGGAGCATGGAATGAAGTTAAGAAACAAAAGAAATTGCATTACAAAAATTCAGCTTCCTCTGCCCAATAGCATGCAAAGAAGGATTTTTCCAGCTATTTGAGTTGGTCTAGTAAAAGATACTGGATTTACCCAAAGAACCTTGTCTGTCCAAAAATTCAGTTAATCATTCTTCCAAGCTTCCTGCTTATTATTTAGATGGTTTGGAGAAATTCTCTGACAGTGATTTGTAACCTGCTTTTCTGAACCGGGACCATTTTTCTGTTTGACTGAATTAGCAGCATGGATCCTGTGAAGCAGCTGTGGTTGAGGCCAAGGGAGCATATTTTCTCTTGAGAACGTATTCACATATTTATGTAAACAGACTTCCATGTGTGATCCTTATATAAACACAGTCTCTTTCCATGTGAGGGAAATATCCCAGTAATTCTTCCCACTACTCAGTGCCTCAAGGGCTGAGCTTCTCTTCCTAGATAAAAAGTACTTTTTGCATCATATCTTACTCTGTGTTGTTACTCTCTTTGCTATCCCTTGTCTAAATGTGGAGGAAGGAGGGAAACGACCAACAAAACTATCTCAGAATAACTCCCCCAAGTAAATTGAGTGAATAGAGTAACTTTATTTTGGAATAAAGTAATATTTATTCAGCACCATAGTGTTTAGGGTATATCTGCACAATGACTTTTTAGTGTCGTAAATATAATTTCAAACTAAGTAGCATGGGTAAATAGTAACATGGGTAACTGCCCAAGTACTGTACTTACTTGCATACCTATGCACATTTTTCTCCAAAATTATCCCTCCAAAATGGCGTGATATGTCTTTATTGGGGAAACTGATTTATCTTTGCTGGAATAGAAGCATGGGGATGTACCGTAATGGCTGCCAAACTAGCTGCTGTTTTTCTCTGGGACAGCAAGCAGCAGGAACAGAGTCTAGGGTTAGCCCTTTCAGAGGTGCTGCTGAATTGGCATCTGCTATTCAGCTAAAAGCTGCTGCCAATTCAGCAGTGGAAAGGCTCATACTGTGGCTTTTGCCTAAAGACTGAAAAGGCTTTTGCTGGAGGAATAGTAAACTGGCTGAGGATAAGTGAACCATCACATCACATGCAGTTGGCTTAGAGCCATGAGTCTGGAAAAATCTTTTTTGTCTGTGTTTTGCTTCCAAAAACAAGGTGCATGTCTTATTTGGGTGTATGCATGTCATATGCGATAAAAAGTGGTATTTATCCAGCTATTGGGCAGGTTATATAAATCATACTGAGTTTTCTGCTACTGTAGCTAACTACTACTAGTAACTGAGCTTGTTAGTTTATAGCTTGTTAATTTAATGCACAATGACCACTTCTACATGAGACGCTGACTGCACAGTAGCCCAAGACTACTGTGAAGTACTTTTGCATGGCAGAAACCATGATGCAACTCTACTGTGCTGTAGTCTTGGGCTACTGCTGCACAGTAGCATCACAAAAAAAGTAATTTGTTGGCACTGCTGTGTAGTAACTCAGGTTACTGCACAGTCATGTGGTATTTGTTTGTACAAGTACTCAATGATGGCACAGCAGTGACTGTCAGGCAGCGTGTCATGTAGATGCAGGTAGTGACTACAGTGTAGACATCATTAGGAGTTCTCGTTAACTTAAGATTTCCTGTTCCTTCTTCATGTTCCTATGAATGTAGGTTTGCCTGCCTAAATATGCGTATTAATAGGGCTGGAGTGTTGTTGTAGCTGTGATGGTCTGGGAAATGAACCAATAAAAGATATCACATAAAAACCCCATGTCTCCTGTACAACTGATAGAGAGATGTTGGACAAGCTTCAAAAAAGTGCCCCAAAACTTGTCCAACATCTCCATCTGAACTGTCTAGTTGGTTCAATAGCTATCTATCCTGGAAGAACCCTTGATTTTCCTAAATGTGTGCACTGGCAGAATTCATCCTTCTCCTTGACCTTGCATCTGATTTGTTTACTACAATTTCCTTTTTGTCATTGTCTTCCTAAATTCCCTATAGAAATGTCAGCAGGATCAGAATTTTACAGCTTAGTCCAAGAAGGAGGAACATAATACTCTTATGCTGGACCATGTATGTGATCTTCACTCATTTCTATTAAATTCAAAATGATCTATCTTGTTTTCAAAGCCTTTCATTTGACTTAATGTCCCCATTGATCTCATCACTATGATAATTTTTGCAGGCCCAAATGAAATCTATAAGGAAAAGCATGTAAGCTATAACTTTGTAGTGAGTACAGTAAAAGTAGATAATGTTGCCTGCCTCCTTATGAACATGTATTTTGTTTTCATATAAAGTTTAAGGCACAGATTTGTCTTTCAGATTCTTCTAGAGTAATATTATAGTGCATTTTGAGGAAAGTTATGGTAGTTTCCCCTTTTGTGTATATTTGCTATCCTTAGAATTAGCAGCAGGCAAAAGTTAAGCAATAATGCTAAATAAAAGCATGTTTGAGTGTATTATTGCAAAGTATATTCAAAATCCACAGGCAATTAGAAAGCAAGAGTTGAGGTATTTATGCAATAAAATAGGATACATACTTTTATTTACATAGGAAAAATAATGCTTATTAACTAGATTGACCTGTAGTAGAATCAGTCAAAAAAGGAATCTTTCATCCAATAGAAAATTCTGAGATTTTAAAGAGAATTTTTTTTTATCCTAAGGAAAAAAACACACTTTTTAATGTTTATTTTTACTAGACAAAATTCTGAGGAAAAAATTGGGGCAGTCAAAATGTTTTATATAACATATAATAAATATGTTTAAATAACAATAATATATAAATAAACTCCAAAGTATGATTTCAACTTTATTTGTTTTTTAAATAATATAAAGCAAATTACTGAACAAAAATAATTTCACTGAAATGAAAAATTAAAATATTTTATTCCAAAATGTTGAAATAGAACATTTTGACATTTTGAATTGTTTTGCTAAAAAATCAATAAAAAGCTGGAAAATTTATGTGACAGATTTCAGTTTTTTTGAAACATTTCCCAGTGGGAAAGTTTTTCAATGTACCTGTTTCAACTAGCTGTAATCCTTAGTCCTAATCCCATATTTAAAGGAATATGTGCAAATAACCTTGTTACCTAGATTTTTTCAACAGGAAAAAGCCCTTTTGGCATGTTGGGGAGAGTTTTCCAATTTTCACCTGTTCCAAAACCTGTTCTGTTTTCACCAGAAAGGAGAGGACCAGAGACTTCAGATTGGACCCAAGTAATTAAACTCCTTGCTTGCCCCTTTCTTTATCAGTTTTTTATGGTGGCTTTCAATTTATAGTTTAGCCAGTGAGTCTGAGCCATAATACTCTCATATAGAAATCTGCACTGAACTTACTGGCAACGTTATAAAGATGCCTGGAAGGCACCTCCTACAGAGAGTTGGTTTCTTTTCTTTTCTTTTTTTCAGGGGGTGGGGGGAGCAGAGGAAATGTTTTTCCCCCTCCCTTCTTGAAAATGCAGATTCATCAAAATCAACATACTCTGTAGGAGGGTTTTACTTTTGATGAATAGCATCTAAAAGAAGTGAAACCAAAACATTTTGGGATCTGTTTTAAACTTATCAGAATGGAATGTTTTAATTTTGCATCATGAAAATACTTTTGATTGTAAAGCTTTGATTTTAAAGCTTTGTTTTAGATTAAAATGTATGGAATAGAGGGAAAGAAAAAAGGAACTAAAAGAAAAATATATAATAAAGAGCTTGAGATCACAATCTGTATTACTGAAACAGATCATCAAATAGCAATGGCATACTTTTGTTTTGAGGGAAATTCTGTTGGCTTGTTCCAATTTGAGACAACGTGCCCCCCCCCCCCAAAATGTTAGGACTTCTCATACACTGGAAATTCTGGTTCCTTAAGGTCTGTAATCAAGTGAAAAAAACACCATTTATTAACATGTTTGCATTTTAAAGAGGGTGAAATATATCTTGCACCATAGAAAGTTTTGCATTTTAGCTTTTTTGTACCTTTTGAAACTCCCAGTGGGATTTGTGCAGCTGGCTTTGAGTAATCCGAGTATCTGTTAATTTTCTGGCATTTTGGTTCAAGTTTGTTATAGTTATCAAAACTAAAATATGACAAGATTTAGCATAGCTTTCATAACTCCTATTGCACAACAATCTTATAATTTTGTTGCCAGTCTTCTGCTACCCCTGGTCTTTGTAAGACTATTGAGGGTCTCCCTGAATTCTATGCACTCACAGTTTCATAGTTTTTATTGAATTTCTTCAATTGGAGTACAATTATCTGGATTCTCAACAGAATGGCAAACTGCTTGAAGTTGCCTTTCTCCTTGTTTTCTTTTTTTTTTCATTTCCAAAGAATTTATCTCCATATCTGCCTTAACTTAGCATGAATGATGCTAACCTGAATTGATGCACTTATTGGCTATAAGCATATTCAAAGATGCTAGCTAGGAGCTACTGGCTGTTTGCTTAGAACAATACCAGAAATAGGCATCTACTAGGATTATCTGGTAGGAAAGAGGAAAGAAGCTGGGGTCTTATTAGGAGTTGGGAGAGGGATGGTTCAAGAGAAGGATCTTTATCCAAACCCAATGGGCTCTCAGCCTTGGTTATAACCATGAAAAACCACATTGTCAAGTATAACACTCAGTACTGTAGTTTACCAAAGGGGAGTAAAGTATGGGAATGACCCATCTCTGAAAAAAAATCACAGAAGCTTTTGACTCAACTTTTCATATGTCTTTGGGTTCTGTTTTTAAATTATAGAGATTCCAAGACATTCAACAGAGAGATTGCAGAGTAGTAAATGTGTTGTGATTATTATAGCTGAGATTTAGTCCATCAGTTCCCAGTAGAAGGAATCTCTATAATTTAAAAACAGAATCCAAGGACATATGAAAAGTTGAGTCAAAAGCTTCTGTGATTTTTTTCAGCAGTTACCTCAGAATTGCAAAAGTCACATTCCTTCTATTTTAAGTCCCAGTATTGTATTGATGGGACGTTGTCTAGTAATGAGAAAGAAAAAGGCTTATGGACCTGAGGTACATACAAATAGCCTATTAATTTGCACTCTACTATGACTTATTGCTATAATCAGAAACATAGTTTGTTTATCTGTAGCTCTGAAATTCTCTGTGTGATGTCATGCCCTGTTCATAAAAATTCTGAAGAAAAAAGTCTGTTCAAATGGAAATGTGCAACAGAGTAGAAACTGTAAGGGCTTGAGTTTTCATGAGCAGTATAATTGTTTTGTATGAATTTCTGAATTCCCTCCTGTACATTTTGTTCTCTTAAATGCAACCATTCATGATTCAAAACAGAATTCTCTGCTTAGCCCAGGAATGACTCATTAACAGAGCTAGTTGGAAATTCTTTAACAAAAAGACTTTTTGCTGCTTTGGAAAAAGGCAGTTTGTTGACACTGAAAAATATAAAGGGAATGAACCAATATTGGTGAAAATTTTGTTGTGGTGGTGGTAACTAGATGGGATTTCCGGTTAAAGCCAAAGAGAAAGAGAGACCCCCCCTAAGGCTAGGGACAGACATTACATATAAACCAGTTTAAGTGATCAGAAACTGATTTAAACCTGTAACAGAACAAACATTCAGTGCATATGAACTAGTTTGAAAATGGCTGAAACCAGTTGAATGGCTGAAAACTGGTTGAATGTAGTATCAGACTTAACTGATTTGGGTCAAACCAGTTTATGCAACGTCTGACCCAGACCCCTTGCTGGTTGAAGCTAAATCAGGTTCCCCCAGCATCCTGGCACGCTCTCTAGGCTGGGCTGGGCAGGGCTCTTTGCTCCACAGCAGGGCTGCCCTCCCCCTGCTCTCTGGCTTCAGCTCAGCACAGACTTGCAGGAACAGCAGGGTCTGATGGCTTTCCTGTGCCCCACTTCTTCCCTCTCTCACTGCTTAAGCAGGGATCCCTTCCTTCTCTCTCCCACAGCATGGACTCTAGCCGATATGTGGTATGCTAGCTAATGCTGTGTAAGGCAAATAGGACAGTGTCCACATAGGGCTTTTGGGCACTAATCAACAGCTCAGCTGTTAATGTCCCTACATTACTTCCTTTGGAAAGAGCTGTTTAAGAAGAGCTTGAACTAATGAGCAAGGATTTGTTTTCTGATGGGGCGCTAAATGCTGATAACAGAGATGATAGATGCTCTGTTATCAAAGTGGGGGAGAGCCCCTCCCTAATCAGAACATCCTGCCTGGCCCTTGCCACACACACCTTATCTTAGCCCTGAGCAGGGGAAGGGAGGGCTGCTCTAGCACCCCCTGGCTTTTAGTCTGAGTCTCTGCAGGGCAGGCATGTGCCTGCATTTCTGGAATGAAAAGGGAATGTTTATCCACCTTCAAGTCAGTTCAAACTTTGCAGATTAGCCTAACCTGCAAAGATTGAACTAATTCAGGCTCAGGCTTTTTGAACGTCCGTCTCTAGCCTAGATATCCAGATCATTCACCTGGGATGCAAGTGGCTGCCCAAATGAGACAGAGCAGGGACTCTTCTTTCTCACATCCCAACTGAGTGCCCTAACTACTGCACTGTTAAGTCATTCTTTTGTACTGTGTTTTCAATCTGTCCCATTGGGTCTCGTTTACTTTGTATTAAAAAATGAAATATTCATTCAATTCCTTTCAGGGAAGGAAAGTGAGAGACTCAATTATTTGAAAGCCCAGAAATTGAGTTCTTACGTAAAATACAAGAGAATAAGGTGTGAGTTCCTGGTCCAATGAGTGTTTAATTAGTGATACAAAATGGAATGGTTCCATCAGGACAGCTTATGAATGACTCACCCTACAATAGCCTATGGTACTTACCTGGCTTGTGGGAGACAAGTCTAAGTGCCTGCTCCATATCATTCACTCAGGTACTTCGAATCCCATGCCACTGGCTCTGAGGCTCAGTGGTTTTTTTGTTTTTTGTCAAAGTCTTGGTTTTGTCTCAGTAAAGAACAATTTTCCTATCAAGAAAAAATGTTTCATTTAGTTCTACTCATTATTTCCATGAATTGTTAATGTTTCTAAGTTTTGCCACTATAATTTTGCTCAAAAAAACATCTGAAAGTTGTAGGCTCCCAAATGTTACTGCTAGCTTCTATTAGGGCCTGGAGATATACCTGCCAGTTCCTTAGGTCACCCCAGTTAGCCCTGGCCCACACCTGCTAGCAGCTTTACAGGCTGCCCGGCATGGTAAAGTGACACACCCCAAGTGTCCTACTGTATACACAGGATGAAAAACAACCATAGGAAATGAGCACAGCAATAGAACATTCTGGTAAAGTAAAAGTACAATGTAATAGGTCAGTTAACTTCAATTTATACATTTAAATTAATCTAATTTACAACTGTGTTAATCACGATTTATAAAAATATTATTAAATGTTGTTTAATAATAACAACTATTAAATCAATGATGGTGTCCACTGTGGTTCATAGAAAGGAATCCTGTCTGTCATACTATATAGCCGACAAGCCAGGAAAGGCAGGTAATGACTTGAAATCAGTTATATGCTCTTTTTTTTTTTTTTGCTAAAATATATATTATGGGAACATTAACACACTTACCCCACATTTGCCCACAGTGGAGTATACTCAGATGGACCTCAACACATGTTTAGACCTATGCCCATTTAATTTCAAGTTTGGGACCTAAGGTTGCTGAGTGAAATAGTCAAAAGCTAAACATCACTTTCCAAACAATCTTTTCCCTCCTTAATCTAATTTGTCTCTTTGTTACATGTTATGTTTTGGTTTATGAATTTAGCCAAAGTAACAACATGCATTTTTATTACATGATCATACTAAAGAACCTTAGCTTTACATGTAGGAAAAGCAGACTACGTTAGGTGTGCAGGATTCTTGCTTCTCTTTCATTTCAAGTTCAGTTTGCAACATGCAAAGTTGTGAACTGCCAAGCCTTAATGATACTATCCTAAACTTACTGAAGTCAAGGAGAGTTTTTTCAGTGAGATTTGGATCAGTCTCATACCCTTTTGGACATGTTACCTGATCTCACCTAGCCTCTAAACTACTCAGTAACTCTCAGTTCTTTGTCCCTCAAAGCTAGTGAACTTTAAACTATGAGCTCTTTCCAATTAAAAAATGGAAGTGTCTTTTATAAACCTTGCACTCTCTGCCATTTTTTGCTGTTAAAAAAGGATAACTCTCATGCTGAAGACCAGCCCTGTTATACTAGGCTTAGGGATTCAGTTGTGTGCTGATTTTCATAGCCCTCCTGTTCTTGGATTGCAGAAAGCAGCTCAGAGATAGCCTGAAGTCAATGCAGCAGGTGTACAGGGGAAGAAATACAAAATAAAGCAGCCCAAATATATACAGTATCATACAGTGAGGGTTGTATGATAGGTATGCCTCAAATTAGTCCTGAAT
Organism: Caiman crocodilus; assembly: GCA_030014935.1. NCBI lineage: Eukaryota > Metazoa > Chordata > Crocodylia > Alligatoridae > Caiman > Caiman crocodilus. The sequence continues at coordinate 28,320,532 of JAGPOW010003395.1, forward strand.
ATGGTTCCAAAGTACTCCCCGAGTACTGCTCCAATCCCCTTTTCCTACCCAGTCTGCTCTTCTCTGCTTCCTGCCTTGTCTACAGCTGTGGTGGATACCTTCCCTGGTCTGTCATGTGCCACACAAGGGCTGCCTGTGCCACTTGTGGCACATATGCTGTAGGTTGACCACCCCTGATGTATTACACAGCAAGTCTAGTAATTAGCTATTAATATATCCCATGCCAATGTTAACCAATTGAGGATAGGTTAGAATAATACTCTTACAGCATCACGTGGTAGCTCTCCACTTCTCATCCTGCATATCTGTTGTTGGTATTGGTATTGTTTTGGCTTTTCATTTACATTATAATAAACATAGGGACAGAGACTGGGAGCCAGATCCTTAGTGTAACTTCATGGACTGCCAGTTTTATACCAACTGAAGATCCATCCAATGCCCTTTCTCTGTATTTTGTATGGTGCAGAACACATTGTCAACTCTTGAGCTTTTAATATTTAAAAACCTAAGCTACAGAAGTACTGAGCCTTAAACATTTGAAACGAATGGGAGCTCCTGGTACTCAGTGCCTCAGGCTCGAAAAACTGGTTGATTGTATGACCAGTTTTGTCTAAATCCCTTTAGAGCAAATACAGCTTAGATGAGGGTTGGCTTGAAGCCTGTTACAGAATCTGACAAGCTTTTTACGTGCATTTTTTTATTTTAAATAGTATAATTCTTCTGTAAGTCTCTGTGACTCAGTTTCATGATTAAAGTTCTTAGCATGGAAAAGGTTAAGCAAAACTGCTTTAAAGAGTGGCAAAGACTAACAAAGAGGGAATTCCGGGGTCTAAACAAATCGAACTGTCTCTTCTAGATGGCCTCAACAACAGCAAACTCAGCATCATTTTCAAACCACAGACATCTACCAATGGTAACATTTTTAAGTGGTTTCACATGTGGCTACACATTTCAGCGCAAGCCAGGGCTGCCGGGTCAGAATTTGAAAGCTATTTAGGAATCGATCTCCTACTCTGAAAATGTCCAATACCCATTTTACTGGATAACATAAATCCATGTAGATTCTTCTCTTCCTTATTGCAAAGCAGGCTGCGAAGTTGCCAGTAGCAAATGTCATACAAAGTGCCTATGATCTGCTCCTCTGGTTGTTTAGTATGGTTTATCAGTGGTTTTGTCTCACTTGTTTTGACGTAATGCAAGGCCAATATACTTTATTGTTTTGAAGGCAACTCATTTATTTCTTCCTGCTGCAAATACCCAACAGGACAAGCTCCCCTTTAGAGCAAGAGTGTAGCAAATCCCAGATAGTATTAGGGTCATAAGGGGTAAGGAAAGCCCCAAAACAGATAACTTGTAGAATAAAAAAAGATTTGACCAGTATAGGCAGAAAGTTTGTCTACACAGTGGCTGCGGTGTTTGCCACAGAATCTGAGGAACGTAGAGCTGGATGGGACCACCCAAGATCATCTAGTTCAGACCCCTGCTCAAAGCAGGATTAGCCCTGACTAAATCATCCCAGTCAAGTGCCTGTCGAACCTGCTTCTAAAAGTTTCCAAGTCTAGAAATTCCACAACTTTTCTAAGTAACCTGAATTCAACACTAGACCATCCAGATAGTCAGAAAGTTGTCTTGTGAAGTGCCAGTATAAAATTGAAGCTATCCTCACATGCAGCAGAAACAAAACCACCGTCTGGCACAGTGATTCTCAACAAGGGTGCCACACAGTGCCACTCAGCATTAGTAATATTAGGTGGCCAAACACTTACAGATGATTCACCTCAATATTTCAAATAGGAATCCATTGTGTCAAAAACGTTCTGCCTTGTTGTGGTCTTTTGAAGCTCTTTACAACCAAAGAATTACTCTACTACTTTTCCATAATCAAGAAGTGAAAGTGAAGAGCTGGCATTTCTGAGGTCTTGAGTCTATTTTCAGTGCACATTGAAATGGTTGAGAACTGCTGGTCTAGAATTTGTAGGAAGAAAGTGCCTGAATGAGGGGGTCGGGGGACACCTCTATGGACCAACCTTGCTGATTTTTTGGCTTTGATGTCTTATGAAGAAACCCTCTGAACTACAAAGGAAAGGACAGGAAGGTGTGTCTGCTCTGCAGCCTCTAAAGTGACATAGACTCAAATGAGATTTAAATAACAGCAGAAATGACTGGTTTAGGTACTTGCTCCAGGATGGAGTTCATGGCTGTGAGTCTAGGATGCCTTGATGAATTAAGGGACCTGACTGTGTGACTCCTTTCCATGGCATTTCCTTCTTTTGCTAGCTTAGGCGGTTTTCTGCTTAATGTCCTGGATTTTGTGAGTACCCCTCTTAGGCCTCACTATTATAATTTATCTGTGAGGCCCTATTCAATAGGCATGCCTGCTGGATCAGATATTGTGAGTGAGACAGTTGGAGAAAAGTCTAGCAAGTGGAGACCCTCAGGAACTTACTTAGGGACAGAAATTACACATAAACCAGTATAAGTGATCAGAAACCGGTTCAACACAACAGAAGTTTCATGCACATAAACTGCTTTCCAAAGGGCCAAACCCAGTTTAAGATAAACCTGGATGGATGTGGTATCAGTCTTAACTGATTTAGGTTAAATTGGTTTATTGAACTTTTGTCCCAGATCCTCTCCAGATTCAAGTTAACTCACAAGCCCCAGTATCCCAGGATGCTTTGCACCTCTCCTGTAAACCACACCCCCCTAGGGTGGACAGGCTAGCCTTGGCCCAAGCTTTCTACTCCAGCTAAGCAGAGAGGCATGCTCTAGCACCCCCTGGCTTCTGGCCTGGCCACTACAGGCACATGGCTGCATTTTCAGAATCAAAAGTAAATGTCTGTTCGCTTGCTTGTTGGTTCAATTTATGCAGTTTAAATTAGCCTGTGACTATTGAATCAATTCAGCCTCAATCTTTTTGACAGCCTCTACTTAGTCAAAAAGGAGATGCCTAGCTGCTCAGTGGTTTCAGTAGAGAAGTAGTTTTGGGCATGCCATGAAGCAGAGGGAACATTACTGGTGGAAACTTAAACAGCTTTATGGTTTGGTAGTAGCTGAGCAGCTGATTTGAGATCTAGTTTTGTATCAAGGCACCTAAAATGACAGCAAGACATCCAAAGTTTTGTGGGGAACTGGACTAATTTTTAATGGAAAATGGCTTGGCCCTTGTGGACATGTAGTAAGGCTAGGGGTCACATCATAGGACTGGGAGTAGGGATTCTATTCCCTGTTCTTTCACTGTCTTCATCCATTTCTACATAATGTTTGCAATATGTTTTAAGGGCTTTGGATGAAAGGGACTGTACAAATACAAAATATACTTTGCAGAAAATAATGCCTAAGTTGGACAGCAGCACAAGCTGTCTTGCAGAATAATAACTGTTGTGTTTTACAACATGTTTTTTTCAACAATAGAGGGATTTAAAAAAAGAAGTAGTTGTGCAGCTTGTTATTTATTTATGGTATCTCAGCAAGACTTGAAAATATATACACATCATAAAGAAATAAAACAAACAAAACACCTCAGCATACATCCCTCTTTGACAATCAATTTGATAACCATAGTATTTAAGAATAACGTGTAAAAATGATCAACACCGGAAGTTTCACTTCTGTCTCCTCTCCACAGAGATCCCCTTATGAGTACAAAAGGACATTGAAATAGGATGTTGAACTTCTGATTCAAATCCCTAAATAACAGCTGTAATTTTTTGTGGCTTCTTATAGGCAAGGTATCAAAAGTAAGGGAAAGTATCAAAAGGCATGGGCCAGATTATGACCCCTTCTACTTGGGTAAATCTATAGCTCTATTGAGATAAATGTAATACTCCATATAACAGAGAACTTTGATCCTGGAAAGTGTGGTATGCTCATCACTCGCATGGACTTTGAGCTTTTTAAGATTTATTTTGCAAAATCTTGCTTAGAATTTGGCCCATTTCTTCCAACATTAGAGACTGCAGAGCAGACACACCTTCCTGTCCTTTCCTTTGCAGTTCAGAGGGTAATTTGTACAGATGAAAATAAACTATCTACTCTTTTTCTTCCTCAAATGCATGCAAGAAACTTAGACAAGGATTAGTAAATCAAATACTACATAAGGCCCCATAATGTGCGGTAGCCTATTATACTGCACATTAGCATGTCAGAGCAAAAACTGTGCTAATGTGCTAATGCAAACACACTTAGTCTACTGTGCATTAAATATCACAAAAAAGTTCGTCTTTGCTAGCATAAGCTAATGCACCTTTATGTAGTACCTCATATGAGAGGTACTAAACTTAATGCATAGTAACAAAGGTTCATTAATGGACATGTAGGCATGCCCAGCATGTTTTTAATTGTATCCTTTGGGATCTAAAATACTTTAAATCTGCACAAAGAGAATGCTGACAGCTGCACAGTATCTTGCATTTCCCCTTAATTAGAGGTAGGTTAATAACTGAAGGGAGGACAGTTGATCTGTTTTTTGGGATTTAAGTGTTGCCTTATCAGCTATTTTACAAATAAAGCCCTTAAGCTGATCTTTTGTATTTCCACTGAGTGTTTTGTACGCATACTCTTCACTTCCCTCCTACACAGCTGGACAGGTGCATTGTATCCTCAACTGCATATGTAAAGTTAACGTGATCACCTACTGGCATGCAGACAGATATTGGCACTTGAATAAACATGTTTGTAACCCTAACAGACTTCTATTGTGCAGCATTTCTGGGAGCAGGGGAAAAAGTTTAAACTTGCTATGAATGAAATCTAAACTGGGAGAGCCATTTTGTCTAAATATTTGTCCAATTCAGAAGTTGCTGTTGGAATATTTAAATTCCATGAGCTGTTTGACATATAATAAATGAGTAAACAAAAGAGAGAAAACTAGGTAAGTAGGAATGAATATCTGACTGGTTTTGTTCTGGCTGCTTTTAAAAACCTCATTTAAAGCACTTAATATCATTTGATAGGTGTGATATATTAATAAAAGTTCAATCAGCAACTCCCAGGCCCCAAGAGGCTTTTCAGTTTATCATTTGTGGCCCTTCCAGAATGGATCTGGGATGACCTGCCCCCCCTTCCCGACCCCAGCATCTGCCTTCTTTGTGCATCAGGATCGTGACAAGGTCACATCCCCGGTAATCACCAGATTCCATTAAAATGCAATTTAATGCCTATAAGAAAATTAAAAATGATATAATTGCAGCTGTTCCTTTATGAGTTCTGGTGATGCCATAAGCCAGGGGAATGAAGAATAGGTGGTTTATGTAGTGATCAACATTACAAGATTCAGTCATACCCCGTAATTCAAATTGTGGTTATTCTTTGATATGTGTAGGCAGGCCTGGTAGCACTACCTGTTAGTAAGCTTGCTTGACACTGTAGTTTATAACTGTGAAACTTTAACCATTTATGGTGGAATTTCCCCTACCACGTGCTCCCTTCAGGCTGATTTTTTTCAACAAATTTCAGACAAGTTGATTCATTCTGAGAATGAGGTTAGAGAAAAATGTCCATTAAAAATTAGACAACCTTTCCTTTGAGGAGTATTAGCACATCCATGCTCAGGAGCTGGGACTTAAAATTTGGCAATGGAATGGCTTCGAGTCAAGGCTATGGGTTTGGCTATGCTGGCATTGCAAATAGTAGGTAACACCTATGATAATAGATAGGTCTAAATGCTGTGTCCCTTTGAATACCTTTCTTTTACTACACAATAGATCCCATTCTCTCTCCGAAAATCTCAGATTACTTTTGATGCTATTTCCCCCTTAGTAATTAAACTCCCAGTGACTCTAGCAAAGTGTCTCCTGGCCTGTCTTCAAACACTTGCTAGCTCCCACTGATTCCTTACCTCCAGGCTGGCCTTTCAGTACTGTTGCTGTGGCTAGTACCTTGCGTCTTTTCTCTGATTCCAACCACAGGGGTTTTCCATCTCTGTTACATTCCTGGTAGCTGCTTGGGAGCCTCAGGTCAGCCTGACAGGATCATAAGCTGCTTGTTTGAACCAAGCAGATCTTGCAATTAGTGAATGTGTTTTCCTACCCATACATTAAGAAATTCTTCCCCTACATGGGCTCTTACCATTTATGTTTTGCCATATATGTGTTAAATATTGCATATTTTGTCATCTGCAACATGGAAGAAGGCCTGGGCTTCATATTTACACCCTCTCCCTCATCTCCCACAGCTTCACCTTTAATAGCAATATTGCAAATGTTCAGAAAGTCTGTGCTTACTAGAAAACTCAGAAAGCAGGGTGAGAACCTGGAGAAAAGTAAGTAAGCAGAGGTTTCTTTAAAAAAAGGAGAGATGAAAGTGAGACGATGAGAGATGATGCAGAAAGCTAGGTCAGGGACACTGCAGAAAGTAATAAATTAACAATTTAAAAAAAATAAAGTGTTTCTCAGGCTGCTGTAGGGTCTAGAGTCACTAACCCAACCCTTAAGCTTTGCTTTTGTGGTTTACCATGACATGAGAGCCACACAAAAGAATTTCAGGATTATTAAACAAATTGTACTATAAAACAGTCAAGGTTAGTTACACTTCTGGGATTTAGCTTCATCAAATTTCTCAAATAACAGAGCATAAATCTCAACTTACGCTTTCTCACCAAGTCTGTCTGTTTCTATGGCTTCCTGTCCAAGAAGTCCCCAGCTTGCTCCAACCAAAAAGTGACACCCAGTTTTTTACCCTGATGGGATTAACACACTTCATTTGCCACAGCATGTCCAACCTCAGCGCTCCTCCCACAGGGTTCTAATTCTTCCTTAACTAGGTGGAAACAGATGTCACATTTTTATGATGGCACAAGGTGAAACTAAACAGACATCTGTACCTTCTGTCTTGGCACAAATGCTCAAATTAGTGGCTGCAGTACAAGGTAGTGACAAATTGGGCTGTTTTATTGTGGCCCACACATGTTTGCTTAGAGCAGAAGAGTTCTGGTAGTGTGAAGTAGTGTCTGGGCTCTCCGGCCTCCCAGGGCCAGGGGATCCTCAGGCTTGAAGGGCTCAGTCCTGCACACCCCTGGAATCCCTGGGCAGAACTGGCTGTATCAAGCCTTGAGAATGCCTGCTTCACTTTCCATATTTACCCAGATGTACCTGTAAGCACTGAGTGGGGAGTGCAAGTCCATCTGTTCCTCCAGCTCCCCCGCCCATGCTTGCAAGGATTTGCAGGGGTAAATACCTGGCTGAGATTCTTCTGCTTCTAACATGGGGAGGTGCATCTGAAAGTGGGTGTTTTTTCCCCTGCTTGCAGATGTGTCTCAAGTTGTGGCATAGCAACCAGGGATGTCTATCAATATCCCAAGAGCTCAATATCCCTGGAGCAGACCTGACACAGCACAGCTGATCATGGCCCAGTGAAGATGTCTGTTTCTAGCTTAGGAGTCCAGCCATCCCATTCCAATTATAAACAGAGTTAGGACATACTTTGCATTCAGCCTTCACCTTTGTTCTGTATTGCAGAAGTGAAGTTGAGCAGTAAAATCCAATTTTGGTTACTAAAGCAATGTGGACTTGTTTGAGACGTGGGTTTTGTTTCTGCATAATTAAGATAAAGAGAGCTAAGCAATAGGCCTGATTCTGATCTCACTTGCACCAATTTTACTGTGATGTAAGTTGTCTTAGTTCAATGGAGTTAATTCTGATTTACACAATATAAATGAGATGAGAATGAGATTAGAATAGGCACCAGCAGGAGGTGGAAATATAATTCCTGAGGTAGAAATTAGCCTGGATGAACACTACAGCCTCCACCTAGCATACTATTCCTAATAGGTATGATTTTTTTTATATGCCTTTACATTGGTAAAAGCTCTTACCAGGGAAAAAAATGCTTATGTGGATATAGCTTATTGGAAATGGCATGTTTTTATTTTGGCACTGTAAATTGTATCTACACTAGAAGCAAAGCCACCAGACTAACAGAATTTCCTTTCTGTGGAAAATTCCAACATTTTGAAAAAGTTTGCATGCTTATTAAGAATAGAAAGTTAAAATGAAATTAAAAAAACTCTATTTTGGATCAGTTACAGCATTTATTTTGATAGAGATTTAAATATTTTATTTTGGTTTAACATTGTTATACTTTACTAGCCAATTGCCAATCAAGAATAATGGGATAGGTGGGTGGGCAGGGAACAGAACAGTGCCACCCAATGCCCCACGCTGCTACCACTGTACCTTTGGACCCATGCCTCCCCCATCCAGATCCGTGCAACCCCCCTCTTACCCACCTGCTCCAGCCCCTCAGTCCCTACCATCATGGGGGGGTGGAGCCCCACATCCAGCCCTGCCCCTGCTCCCACTTTTCATTAGGCCCCATTCACCCCCATTCCACCCCACTGCATCAGGTCCAGGCCCAGTTCTCCCACTCCATCCCCCTCTGCTTCCAACTCCAGCCCTGCTGGGGGATGGCGCCACCATGACGGGGGGAACTGAGGAGCCAGAGCAGGGAGTGAGGCCAGCAGCTGCTAGGCTCACCCCCCTGCTGCAGCCCTGGTCCTTGGGGGCAGAAGGGGATGGTAGTGATAGTGCCACCATGACAGCGGGAACTGGGGGCAGCGGGGTGGGGAGGGTGAGGCCAGCTGTGAGAACAGTACAACATAACAAGTGGTAGTTTGATTCTAAAATAGTATAGTATAGCATAGTATTTGATAATTACTTGGGTAATTGATATTTTAATTAGGGATTAGTATCTTAATTGGTAACTGGAAATTGGTATTCTGACTGATAACTGTTAATTGTTGAAATGGGTAATGGTGAAATGTTAATTTCTTGGTAATTGGCTTGATTTAAACAAATAATGGAAATAACATTAAAAATGCAAAATGAAATGCCATGATATAAAATAAAATACATTCAAAAGTGAAAATTATTTTGAAATTAAGAGTTGATATTCCAGTACAATAAATTTGAAATGCTTCATTTCAAATAATTTATTTTGATCCAATATATGCATTTAATTTTTTTATTTTATTTTTTTTGCAAAATGAGTAATCAACATGTTCCTATGGAACATTTTGGTTTCAACTAATAAATCATGTATGATGAATAGATTGTTCTATTGGACAAACTCTCCTTGTTAGGTTAAAAAGTTTCCTTATAGTTATATAGACAAACCATTTCTAGACTTGGCCTGAGTGAAAAGAATTATTTGAACATAGAACCGTAGAAAATTAGGGTTAGAAGGGACCTCAGGAAGCCATCTAGTCCAACCCCTTGCTCAAAGCAGGACTGTCCCCAACTAGATCATCCCAGCCAAAGCTTTGTCTAGCCAGGTTTTGAAAACCTTCAAGGATAGAGACTCTACCACCTCTTTGGGTAACCTAGTCCAGTGTTTTACTAGCTCCCTAGTGAGAAAATTCTTCTTAATATCTAACCTAAACTTCCCTTGCTGCAAATGGATATCTTTGCTCCTTGTTCTGTCAGCTGCCATCACTGACAACAGTCTAGCTCCATCCTCTTCCACTTCAGGTAGTTGAAGGTTGGTATTACATCCCTTCTCAGTCTCCTCTTCTCTAGACTAAATAAGACTAGTTTCCTCAGTTTTTCCTCAGAAGTCATGTCTCTCAGCCCTCTCACCATTTTTGTCACCCTCCACTGAACTTTCTCCAATTTGTCAACACATTTTCTGTAGTGGGGGGGCCAAAACGGAACACACTACTCCAGATGTGACCTCATCAGTACTGAATAGAGGGAAAGAATCACTTCCCTTGACCAGGAGCAACACACCTACCAATGCAGCCCAATATGCCGTTAGCCTTCTTGGCAACAACAGCACACTGCTGACTCATATTCACTTGATTGTCCACTGTTAACCCTAGGTTCTTTTCTAGAGAGCTGCTGCCCAGCCATTCTGTCCCCAGCCTGTACTGGTACATGGGATTGTTCTGTCCTAAGTGCAGGACTTTGCACTTGTCCTTGTTGAAACTCATAAGATTAATTTGGCCCAATCCTCCAATTTGTCTAGGTTACTGAATTTTAGCCCTACCCTCCAGCATATCCACTACTCCCTTCAGCTTGGTGTCATCTGCAAACTCACTGAGGGTGCACTCTATGCCATCTTCCACATTGTTGATGAAGACATTGAACAAAACCGGCTCCAGAACTGACTCCTGGGACACTCCACTTGATACTGACTGCCAACTAGAAATCAAGCCATTGATTAATACCCTCTGAGCCCGATGCTCCAGCCAGTTTTCTATCTACCTTTAAGTCCATTGATCTAGTCCATACTTCCTTAGCTTGTCTTCGAGAATGTTTCATAGTTTCATAGTAGTTAGGGGTCAGAAGGAACCTGAATAGATCATCTAGTCTGACCCCCCGCCACTGGTTAGAGTACATGCTGGGATCACACGACCCCAGACAGGTGATTATCCAACCTCTTTTTGAATTTACCCAAGGTAGGAGTGAGGACCACTTCCCTAGGAAGTTGATTCCAGATCCTAACTACCTTGACAGTGAAGTAGTGTCTTCTAATCTCTAACCTGAACCTATTCTCCAGCAGCTTCTGGCCATTGTTCTTTATCACCCCAGGTGCTGCTGGGGGAAATAGGACCCGTCCTATTTGCTGCTGATCTCCCCCAATGAGTTTGTAGGCAGCCACCAAATCCCCCCTCAGCCTCCACTTGCTGAGGCTGAACAGGTTTAGTTCCCTCAGCCTCTCCTCATAGGGCCTGTCCTGTTGCCCTCCAATCAAGCAGGTGACCCTCCTCTGAACCCTCTCAAGGCAGGCCACATCCTTCTTAAAGTGTAGTGACCAGAACTAGATGTAGTACTCCAACTGAGGCCGGACCAATGTCGCGTAGAGGGGGAGTATCACCTCTCTGGACTGGCTTGAGATGCATCTTTGAATGCACAATAAGGTGTGGTTGGCTTTGCTGGCTGTGGTCTGGTGTTGGTGGCTCATGTTCATCTTGGAGTCACTAATGACTCCAAGATCCCTTTCTGCTTCTGTGCTCACAAGGGGGTAGCTCCCCAGCTTGTATGTATGCTGTGGATTCCTTCTCCCCAGGTGCAGCACCCTGCATTTATCTGCATTGAAGCCCATCCTATTACCATCCATCCATTTCTGTAGTCTCTCTAATTGCAGCCTCTCTCTCCCTTTGAGTGTGCCTACCTCTCCTCACATCTTAGTGTCATCGGCAAACTTGGACAACGTGTTTTCCGCCCCCTCTCCCATATGTTGTTGGAGAATATATCAAAAGCCTTGCTAATAACAAGGTATGCCACATCCCCCTGTCTCCCCACATCCACACAGCCAGTCACCTCATCATGAAAGGCAATCAGGTTGGTCAGGCATGACTTGCCCTTAGTGAATCCATTCTGACTATTCCTAATCACCTTTTTCCTCCTCCAAATGCTTAGAAATAGATTCCTTGAGGATCTGCTCCTTGATTTTTCCATGGACTGAAGTGAAGCTGACTAGTCTGTAGTTCCCTGGATTGTCCTCTTTCCCTTTCTTAAATATGGGCACCATGTTTGCCTTTCTCCAATCATCTGGGACATTTCCTGATTGCCATGAGTTTTCAAAGGTGATAGCCAATCACCTTTGAAAACAGTCACATCAGCCAACTGCCTCAGCACCCTCAGGTGCATCCAATCCAGACCTATGGACTTGTACATGTCCCGCTTTTCTAAGTAGCCCCTAACCTGTTGTTTCACTACTGAGGGCTTCTCACCTCCTCTGTAAAACTGTGCTGCCCAGTGCAATAGTCCGGAAGCTGATCTTGCCTGTAAGGACTGAACCAAGAAAGGCATGGAGCACTTTAGCCTTTTCTGCATCCTCTGTCACAAGGTTGCCTCCCCCACTCAGTAAGGGACCCACACTTTCTCTGATCCTCCTCTTGCTACCAGCATAATTGTAGATACCCTTTTTGTTACCCTTCACAACTCCAATTGAGCTTTGGCCTTTCACAACTTCATCCCTGCATTCCTGAGCAGTGCTCTTACATTCTTCCCTAGTTATTTGTCCAAGTTTCCACTTCTTATAAGCTTCCTTTTTGTGATTTAGCTTACTGAAGGGTCCCCTGCTAAGCCAAGTTGGTTTTCTGCCATATTTGCTAGTCTTTCTGAGTATTGGGATGGTTTGGTTCACCTTTAGTGTGAAATATGAATTACTAGGATTTCAGGAAATTAGTATAGCCGGAAAAGTAGGTGGCAAGAGAATAAAAGAGAAAAAAAAGCCCTGTTATCAGAATATTAATCAGAGCAAGTGATATCATTTTGTTGTCAAGATCTGGGGCTCCACTTGCACAGCTGGCCTTGGGAATTCTTTCTTCAGAGAACATATGGAATCCTAGAGCTGCAGCTTTACAACATCGTAAAAGTAGTTGATGAATTTGGCCCTTTATGTATAATAATGGCATATTTGTTGCAGATAGTAGTTGTTGCTTATATTATAACAACAAGAAAATATTTATGACAACAGCTTCATCATTTTCAACTTTTTTTTGCCAAATAGTATCTATTTTCTGGCAGTTCCTAATATTAAGAATAAAATATTATTTCTTTACTAAGTTTTTTCTTAGTTTTGACACAATAAGCCTTCTACACTTGGCAAAATAATATGATAAAGATAAATGTTCAGGTTTTAATGGATTTCCCAGGTTCTTCTAGTTGGAGATTTCTTGTTGCAGCACTCTGATTATTTGAACAGTGTCAAAAAACCGTTGTTATTTTGACTTAAAAATTCCAGGCAGTATAGCAGTCTGTTATTGGTAGGGACCTACTGAAGTAGCAATTTCAAGATTTTTGCAGCAACCGCCACTTTGGGCAGGCCCCGCACAAAAGCATGGGCTCCGTGAAAAAGCACACAGTCCACACTTGTGACAGGCTCCTTGAAAAAAACCCAAACTCGCTAAAAATAAAATGCTGGCTCCCTTTGGGAAGCCAGCAGTCCTTCTGGCCATGCAGCTCACCCAGGAGGAAAGGAGAAAGAGAGGCTGCTGGCACAGTAAATGGTGGCCATCCCTGCTCCTTGCCACCAATCAGCAATGAGGGGCAGGGCTGTATGATGGACATCTTTCATAGCCAATCAGTAGCAAAAGGTGGGCCTACTGGGGCCTCTCAGCCAATCAGAGGCATGGGGGGACCTGCCATACTACACCTGCCTAGCCTGTGGTCTGCCTGTAAAATTGATTGGCAGCTGCCTCATCTTCAATAGACCTCTAGTTGTTGGTCCTCTTATTTCATTTTTATTTAACTATCAGAAACAACAAAACCCATCAACTTTACTAAGACTATTAATATACAAATTTGAAGGCTTTCTAAAGGCCTGTACTGTGTGTGTATGCATGCATGCACGTGTGCTCTTTCTTTCAGTTATCAGTGTTACATAGAGGAAAATGTGGCTATCACTTTGTATGACTATAAGACTCTCTGATACAGGATCAGCCAACTGCAACTTTTTGGGGGAAACTTTTTTGGCAGGCATATCACAAATGAGCCTCCCACCCTCTCTGAGTGCCACTCCAATCCCTTTCCTTTGCCTGATCTGCTTTCTGCCCTGTGCTCCCTGCCCTATCTACAGCTATGCTTCCTGCCCCCTCCCAGATCTGCAGTGCCATCTGCAACATGCATGCCACAAGTCAGCCACCCCTGAGCTCATGAAGAAGGTAAAATTGATGATTCATGAAGCGCTATGCTGCATAAGGTTTCCTCAAAAATATTTTCCATTTGACAATACATGTGTGTGACGTTCGTTGCGTAAAATTACTTATGAGCCTTCTCTTCATCCCACAGAGATCCCGTTTCCATTATCTCTCTGTCACCCTTCAATCCCTCCTGTCACCATCTTTCCTCACCATGTTTCCCTAAAGATCATATTTTATTTACCTTATGGAACCTGCCTTATTTGGTACTCTAACCTGACAGGTCTTCCTCAGAGCAACAGGGATGTTAACAGGCTCTGTTGGCAGGTAGGGTCTCCTGACTTCAGGGGGTGAAGTGGTTTGTGGGGTTCACACTTATAGTGGGTTTGGTGGTTGATTGGGAAATGGGTCCTAAGTTAGGCAGGTCTCACCAGAGTGCTGGTGGTCTCCCTGGAATGAGGGTGGGAGGAAATAAGAATTTCAGATTGCCTCCTAGTTCTTGCTTTTTTAAATTCCACCTTGGGTTGGGCATATGAACACAAACAAGGAGAGAAGATAGGTGTTGCAGATGCCAGAAGTGCACTAGATGCAGCTTTATGTTGGCTCTATGTCCTCTGCTGCTTCCTGTGCGCTGCTGGAGCAACGGCTGCAGGGAGAAAGGGTGCATGTGCCAGGATTGCTTGATAAGTCCCTTGTGCACCATTTGTGACATTGGTGAGGAATACAACCTGGATGCTTCCTAACAGCAGTGCACATAGTAATAACAGGAACAACTTGTATCATGGCTACTACCTGATTGAGCAATAGCTGGTACAGTCCTATTCTCAGTGAGGGTAGATTTAAAGTTAACAAGAAGTGCCAACTTTAGTTTTACGGGCTGGATCTTCAGAACAATTTTCGGAATCAGTCCATGTATAGAGCATTACCAAAATCATTCTTGGGATGTGCCAGAAGCTTAACTGACTTTTTTCCTGGAAAACACCCCAATGAAGAGATTAGACCAGATCTCATCTTGTTCATAATTTATCACATACTATGCTTATACAATTGACATAATCAATCATTTGTGTGAAAATGGAAGACTGAAGAGCTTGTGTAACTAATGCGACATATTGGCAGAAGTTTAACTCATTTCCTTTTATTTAAAATGTAATAATTCTTTAAACTGAAATTTGGAAGTATTCCAAGTTTGGGGGAAAATAAAAATAATGTAATTGGACATAGACAGTTTTTCTAGTTTAAAGCAGAATCTTGTATGACTACAGTCCATCCAACCTGTTATGTTTTGGCTATTTTCCCTTATTATGTATCTATTTTCCCTTATGTATCTGCTCCCTCATCCCCATATGCTATGGAGCCCCCCGTCTTGAGGCACACTGCACCCCAGCCAGCTGCTCTGCAGTGTGCCTAAGCTCAGTGATTCTGCAGCGCATGGGGGAGTGGAGCAAGGCCCAAAACAAAGGGCATGTGTAGGGATATGTGCTATTATTTGTTTTGCTACAAGCACAGACCCCTGCTTGTCTGTATGTGGCCCCAGGGGCTGATTCTAGTTCCCCATCCTGGTAATTGCCTTGGGCTGCTGTCCCACTCATCCTGCCCTGGTTACACTACTGAGAGCCAGTAAAGTTAATTCAAAAGACATATGAATCCACACATTTTTCTCCCCCAAAGTAGTCTGCCATGAGACAGATGCAACTTGCTTTCAAAATGGAATGCTCAATTCCCAAAAAGTCTATAGAATAATTAGATCATAAGATAATTAAAAGGAATAATGGTGTTGTGTGCTACAAGGCATTCTAATTCTTATTTGAGTTGAGGCTGAGGCTATTATTTTGTAAAATGTCTGCTGAGTGGCATCCCAGGACCAAACCCTACTCCTACAGGAAAATCCATTTCATAGCCAGATTTTGAAGAAAAGGGATGAATCATCTGGCATTCTCTGGAGTGACCACAAGAATAGGAAAGCAGCGTTCCCCCCTCTGAAACTGCATCACTACACACTCTGGAGCACAGAGCTATTTCTCAAAATATACTGCCTTTCTCATTAATATATATTCTGATTTCCCTGCATGCTAGGCCCCCTCTCAGGCTGCATAGCTGCTAGATTTGCTAATCTACATACAGAGGATTTGGGTTGGAGGGAAGGGCTCTTAAGGTCTTTAGCTGACATCATTCTTGCCTGGCTTTTCACAAATAAATAACAGATAACATGTGTAGCAAGTGCCCAATCCTTTTTGTGCTGAACACAGTTAACACACAACCCCTCTTTTTAGCTTCTAATATGGCACTGTCAACTCTTCTTCTATCACTATCTTCTTCTTCTTCTGTGATGGAAAAGAACTCAATGTTCCTCATGTGACTGCCTATTATTCCACAGATATAAACTATAGTTAGTCATTACAAAGGTGATAAAACGCATGTCCTTCCTAGTTTTAACTTTTCTGTTGCAAATTTAGAGTACTATTATACTTGGGGAGGTAATCCATCAGAAAAAAAAACAGTTGCGTGAACTGATTAAAACTTTACCTATCTTTTCAGGCATAAGTCCTATGGTCATCTATCATTTATCGTACCTCTGTTATCAACATTAAAGGAGCAGCCCCTGTTCATTTCTCTAAGTTAAAATGGCTTAATTTTATGGTCTGCTGATATTTGTTTAGGGGAATAGTCTGTGGTCCCATTTCCCTGCCCAAAGTCTGTTCACAGCAGAAAAGGCAGAAAGATTTTTGTAAATCCTGTTTTTGCCACTTGACGGACTCTTGAACTGCACTGGAGACTGAGTTGTCCCAGAGTGCACTAAAATATTAAGGAATTATCTATCTTGTGTGATACTCATGCATATAACTATAACTTGAAAAGAAAAACTGGCAGATCCACAAAAGTGGTTGTAATTATTAGGAAGTCTGTTCAGAAGCTCATCCGTTAGTCTTGTTAATTTATGGGCTTTTCTGTACTAAAGTGAAGTTCTATGAACTTTTCTCTTCAGTCCAGGTCTTCATGCTCCCTGTATGTTAGGTTTAGACAAGAACTTTAACTTTCAATTCTCTTACTCTTAAGAATCCACATACCCATCAATGCTGCCTAAAAAAGCTGATTAATCTACATCAACAGCATTGGGGAGGAGCTAGTCCTTTCTAGGGCATTTATACATGTGACAAAGCTCTGCTCCAATGTGTGCTAATTAGCATCAGAGCAGACTTGCTCAAGTCTGCTGGAGTGTGCTAATTAGCAGAACATGCTAATTAGCACACTATGCAGGAGTGAAAGAAGAGCCCAACCTGGCAGGAGCTGCAAAAGAGTGAGAGGCCACTTTGCCTGCTGGCTCCGGCACTGTGTACCCAGGTGTGACCATAAGCTGACACTATTAGCTGGAGTTTCCTCCACATTGGAAGAGGGAACCCAGCATTGATTCTTTTGAGCCAGCATGCCAAAAGGGGGAAAGAGGAAGACTGGAAACAAGGAGGCTCCAGGAGAGCTGAGACCACAAACAGCTGTTCCTACAGAGTCTGAGAGCATTGCTGGTAGCAGGGAGGCGGGGAGCAAGCAGCTGGCACTATGCCAGCTGCCTGCAAGACAGGCCGACCCAGCAGTAATCAGAAAAGCTATGGCAGGAGCCCAGAGAAACTGGCTCCATAACCTGGAAAGGCAGAAACAAGGAGGAAGCAACAGAGATAAGCCCTGAAGCCCTCTCTGAGTGAGTCCTCCTGATTTTTTTGTTTTGTTTTACTCTATTTTTGTGAAGTTTATTTTTTCTTTGCCATGCTGCTGAAAGTGCAGTCTAGCCCTAAAACCTCTCAGGGAGAAAGAGTGCTAGCAGGGGCACAGCTGGTGTCCCAGTGAGGCAAGAATATATATATTTTTAATGAATTGACTGCCAAAGTAATATAAATTACATCCTAGTTGATGCTGTACTGGACTGTAACCATCTCAAGGAACGTAGGACAAAGCCTGCCAAATCTGACTGTCAATGATAATGGCAAGATAAGCTAAGGGCTTGGGCTATTGTAGAGATAGGATCTTGACAGAAGGGATCAGCTAGCCCCATGAAGACTCTGAACAGGGAACGTCATATCTGGACAACAGACAGTATTACATGGTGGGAAGGGAAAGGGGGCATAGGGGAAGGAGGAGCTCCCAGAAAAATCTGTTACAGTATCCAGGGATCACAACCCTCTATGGACTCTTTCTCCCTATTCTATTTTCCATCAAGTTGTGGAGGACAAGCGAGTGAGAGTATAATGTAAATGACAAGGATATCCAGGGACTACTCTACTGACGGCACAGACAAGCAAGGCATGTAAGAAACATGGACCTCAGCCCTGTCTGGTGAGTTCCCAACACACTCTCCAGCGACCTATGTGACATGTGTATTCAGTGTCCCTGCATTTCAAAATGGTGGCAGGGGCTGTTTAACTAAAGCTCATCAAATGATACTGTGAGCTATCAGAACCACTCTAATTAAAGCACCCTCCTCTCCGCCCCAGAGCACGCCCCTAGTTATTCAAGTGCAACAATGTTAAAGGTATTTGGATCTATATTTGGGTGCATGAATTTTAAATACTCCCATAATCTACATGAGACCCCATACTTTTTTGTCATATGGTAGACTAAATGCAGAGACTGGCAGATAGTGTTCAAAATACTATCTAACGAATTACATGAGATTTGACAGGAACTCTCTTTCTTGTCTCTTTTTGTGTCAGAATGTATAAGGGAGTCTTACTTGGGAATTCTTTAGTGTCTGAGAAATCAATCCTAACACTGATAAGAACAGCATGTTGGTACCTAGGTAGTAGTGATAACTGTACCACAACAACAGTGACAAAATATGTTCAAATGAAGCAAACTGAGATGTGCTAAAGTGTTAAATCAGAGACCTGTTTTAGTCAGTTTGCAGATATGCCTCAAGCACCAATATGTTTCCAGCAAACTATAACTGAGTATCCTGCCAGGAACAGGCTCTAGAAAATGAACTCTCTACAGTCAGTCAGGATATACAAAGCTCTAGCCAATTTGATCACTGTTGGCATGAAGTCATATTTGGTAGTAAAATAAATGATTTGCTGGAATGATAAAGACGCTGGAAGTCTGTTCTTAAACAATCCTCTGAGAAGTTTATTTTGTAATATCTGATTGCAGGAATCCATAAAAAAGTCTATACTACCAGGATCTTGGTCTTCACATGAAAAATGGGACATGGACTAAGACTGCCACATTACTCATGAGAATCTGGCTCAGAGAGTCAAGTTGTAGATAGTGGATACATTGAACCAAGCCATTTCTGGTGTATAAATCATCTCAGTGGAGTTAGGTCATGAATTAATTTGTGGCCTTTTTGCATTATTGCATTTTGAGATGAGCCAAGTTCTATAGACAGTATATCATTAAGAAACTGTAACTACCATGTGCAAGAAAGGTTTGATGCCCCCTTGGCTCATGTTGCTTGGTTTTTCTACAGACAGCCATCAAAACAAGGCCTTGAACATACAAAAAGTACTATGTAAATACTACCCCCCATGAAAAGCTCAGGTAAATGAGATCCTAGTTAAATATAATATCAGTTTATATAGAAAATTCTGGTTGTGTGGAACTACAAAGTAATAATTTAAATAATACTGGGTGGGTTTGTCATGCAGCATTTCATGATACTGCGATGATAAATTGTCTTAGATTGGCTTCAGTATGTGTCAATCATCCCGGGGCTGTGTAAGCATTGTGAATGATGTGGGAGGACCAGGGCTTTGCACTGCACTGTAGTTGTTGTGTTAAATTTGAACTGTATTGAAGGGAATCCGGGATAAATGCTGTCCCAGAGTTAATCACCCTGGGACTGGGACTCATTTACATTTCAGGACTGTCCTGCTTAATTAGGGATGGGTGGTCACCTTTGGTGCCTATATGCGTGTTCTGGAGTGTGGAAGGAGGGGCATTTTAATTAGAGCTTGTTCGACAAGCTTTAGTTAGTGCTCCCACCACCATTTTGAAACTCAGGACACTGATTACATGACATGCTGACGCATGCTGGAGCGTTCTGATTAGGACACTCCAGCAGACTTGATAAAGCAAGTCTGCTCAACAACTAATTAATATGCCTCGAAGCACATGTAAAAGTACCCGCTATAGCTAAGTGATGTCTAAAATGACATCATAAGCTGCAATTATTATTAATGTACGGAAGAGGAAGAAAATGTAATATATGAATTCTAACTAAATGTAATGTAGTAAATTTAATAAAAGAAAAAAATGAGATGTCTTAGGGTGTAGCACAGTTTCCAAAGAAAACCATAGGAAACAACAGAGCTAAGAACTTTTAAAATTATATTGATCAGTACACCAACAGTACACCAACAATGTAATTTAGAGAGAAATCCTGCAGTCATTTCCATCTCTAATATCTTTACGATTAAAATTCTTTATAAATATTTTTATTGTCAGTCCACAAAAGTCAAGCTATTAATCTAATTATTGTATTCTAAGAAAATTCCTGTGTGGGTTGTTCTAATACTCTGTTTGTTAAAATCCCACTTAATTTTCCATTAAAAAGTACTCACTTTCTGACTGTCACATACCCTGTTGATTACCATATTTTACCTGAAAGGGTTGTGGATGCAGTGATTCCATGTAGTCATATTTTTCTTTGTTTTTTATTTAAAAGTTTTAATCATGAGAAGGACTTTGCATTAAAAAAAACATGAAATAACACCCCTGGTTTGTAATCAGATAGTAAAGTTTATCAGATATTTTGGTGTCTTTCAGACTTAAAGGGGCTATTTAAATGGCCTGAGTACATTTATAGTAGGTAGAATCATAGGATCATAGAAAAGTAGAGCTGGAAGGGATTTTAGGAGATCCTCTAGTCCAATCTCCTGCTCAAGGCAAGTGACCCCTATCCAAACCATTCTATACAAGTGCTTGCCTAACCTGTTCCTAAAACTACGCAAGAACCCAGTTGTACAACTACAAGGCAGATTTAGGTGTAAAGGTGATTTTCTTGTAGTTTCAAATTTGTACAAGTGGCTTCAGCTGATCTTAATTGCATATCTCCAACCAAAGTGAGAATTTGGCTTTTCTTACAGTTTGATGGATTGACACACAGTCATATAATTTCCATTGCAAAACATTTATTTCAGCTGCCCTAAGTATAGTAACTCTCAACTGTGCTCAGCAAGATCATACACTACTGTTCATAATAAGTTCTACTGAATACTAATATTTTTAGTAGTATTGAATATTAAGTATTTTTGTTACTGCCACAATGGATAATCCACAATGTGGATATGGTAACTGCAGCCTTAATGCTTAACTTCCTTTACATGCAACTGTTATAAACTTGGGGGAGTGGGTGTGGATGCGGCTCTGGTATGTACCATTTCCCAATAAAGTAATATAAATCATAAAAAATACTGTATTTGGTGCAAATAGTTAAGAAGAATAAACTTCAATAATTCAGTTCAAACAAGAAGAAGAATAGTATATTCAGTTGGTCCAATACAAGTTAGAGAATCATACAAAATAAGGGTTGGAAGGGACCTCAGGAGGCCATCTAGTGCAAACTACTGCTCGAAACAGGACCATCCACAACTAGATTATCCCAGCCAAGGCTTTGTCTATCCAGATCTTAAAAATCTCCAAGGATGGAGAGTCTGCAACCTCTCTGGGTAACCTGTTCCAGTGTTTTACTACCTGCCTCATGAGACAGTTTTTCCTAATATCTAACCTAAACTTCCCTTGCTGCAATTTGAGATCATTGCTCCTTGTTCTGTCATCTTTCACCACTGAGCACTGTTTAGCTCCATTCTCTTTGGAACCACCTTCAGGTCATGAATAATGCATGCCCCTGGAGACTGTGGGGGCATTGTGACGGCATGCAGGTGGCCACGGCAGTGTTGACAATGTGGTGAGGGGGGTGGTAGGAGAGGGGCAAGCAGCAGTCACCTGCAGATGCCACCAGCAGTGTCAGCAGCAAGGGGGGGCTGATGAGCAGCAACCGCTGGCGGTGCTTCTCTTGGGGTGCACCACCAATCTCAGGGAGTGTACATGCACATGTGTGTACCCTCTACGTGTCACCAATGTTTCAGATACTTGAAGACTGCTCCCTCCTCAATGTTCTCTTCTTGAGACTAAAGAAGCCCATTTCCCTCAGTTTTTCATAAGTCATGTGTCACAGCCTCCTAACCATTTTCATTGCCCTCTGCTAGACTCTCTCCAATTTGTCCACACTCTTTCTATAGTGGGGGGTCCGAAACTGGACACAGTACTCCAGATGTAGCCTCAGCAGTGCTGAATATGGGGGGAATAATCATTTCCCTTGATCTGCTGGCAACACTCCTACTAATGAAACCCAATATAATATCTCTAGCATCACCCTAAGATATTCTTATTTTATTGCTAATAGATGTTAATTGATGTTTGTCAAACAAAATTCTTTAAAAGTCTATCCTTTGTTCTCTGACTAAAAAAAATTTGAATCTTTTGCAAAAACATAGCAGCAAAGGATTGGTTTAGGAATAATGAAGAGGGGAAAAAATCAATGTATTTGGAAATTCATGCAGTATTACATCTACTGGATCTCATTTTCCTTTCCTCACTAATTCATACTGGTTCCTCTGGGTTTGGCTCAAGTCCTGTTGCATTTTAAATTGCTCCTGGACCTCTACATGGGGTGAAATATCTGCATCCCAGAGCATATTTCACTTGTTCTCCTCCTCTTTCTCCTCACTGTGCACATGAACAGCGTGTGCCCCTGGCGGCTGGGGGGGACATGGCGGTAAACGGGAGCTGCCACAGATGCCACCAGCACTGTTGGGGTTGGGAAGGGGTGGTGCCTTTTTGATGTCTGCAATGCCTTTTTGTAGGGGGTGCACATGCACCTGCATGCATCCCCTACACATCGCCCTTGCTGTGCACTGCCAATGTTGGCTTCTTTAGTTCACATAAGGAGCATGCTTCTATTACTGACTATGCCAGGTGACAGCATGCAGAATCATGTTATATTGCTCTGCATGTGCTATATTCCTAACCAGAAGTAGTATAGCCACATTAGGATGGTTTTGTGCGCAGACTAATTGGCCCCAGTACAATGCCACACAAATGTCCTTGCACCACTACCAGTTTGTGAAGTAGCACATGTGGTGCAGCAAGGAGCCCAGTAAGTTAGCAGTGTAGATATATTTGAAGTGTTCACAGAAACATCCAGAAGTCCGCATCTAACATGGCAGGCAGCTCTTTGTAGAAAAGGCAAGCTCTAGAGTTTCTCTTGTCCACCTTAACTTATGGTTGGGTACAGATCCTTTGCTTGACATTGCTGCTTGACACTTTCATAGTCCTGAACTCGCATCTTCATTGAAGGGTTTACAAAGATCTGACTTAGACCTTGTAGTTGCAGTCTGGCTGGGCTTTCACCGCTCTTCCTCCCTACAGGCTGTGGAGAGTCAAGATATCTTTCCTGATACCAGCAAGGACACAAAATGATGATCTCTCTTTATGCTTTCTTCTCATGAAAAAGTAAGCTCACAAAGGTGGCCCATCCAGGAAAAAGTAATCTTCTAAAATGTACTGGCAATCATCGGGTGGGAATGGCCCTCTGACCACTAAGATCCCTGGGTAGGTTCAGAATTGTGACCTCTTCCAGGGGCAGGGTATTGTGGGATTGTGATTGGAGATCTATATGAACAAATATACCCTAGTAATGCATTGCCCATACTGACATAATGCTAATCAAGATATATTGGCTGAGGGCTTGTATTAGCTGAGAAACAGGACAACAGAAAGCTGCCTTACCTTGGTTATTGGATGTGTACATAGGTATATGTACACCTATGGCACTATATGTCAAGTTCTGTACAACACTGATATGTGTAACATCACCATATTATTACACATTTTCTTTTATTTCTTACCCTGTCACTCAATCATTTTATATTCTTTTTGTACTTAAAATCATCCCTTCATTTGTATCTGATAAGGGCTGAGCAAACTTTTGATGTTATGCACATCATAAAAAATAATAACTATTTTAAACAGTCTTGGTCCTGCAACCCATATAGCACTCTGACATATATCCAACAAATCACTTAAGCATGTGCTTAACATGGAGCACAGAAGTAATGTTATTGATTTTAATGGGATTACTACACAAATGATGTTATACACATGGTTGTTTGCAGAATTAAGCCCTAAAGATTTGTTTGGATTTCTCCAAATAAGTAATGTTTTCCATAATTTTGTCGATGTCAGAGATTATGGAATTAGTAGCTTTCTCCCAAGTCGTATAATATTTGGATTTCTCTTACAAGTAACAGTCAATTTCACTTCAAAAATAATATTCTGTAGCCTTTTAACTAGTGAATTTTCCATTTTTTAATTTCTCCATTTCCATTCATAAGCTTGAAGGAAAAAAGCAAAGGTATATTTTTCTTTTGTTTTTATTTTCTTGCTGCTATTTTTTCTCTGAAAAAGTTACTTTTCTTTCAACCAACACAACTAGATGATTGGTAAAATCAGCTAAACAAACCAACCATCCTTTTTGCTTCAAGACTTTCTGTAACATTAATTTCAATACATTTATGAAATATTCCCTCCCAATCCTGTCTTTCAAACAACTCCATTGCTTTGCCCACCTCATCAGAAGAATCAAACTTCTTGATGATCAAGGTTGTAGCCGTGTTTGTCTAAGGACATCGGTAGACAGATTCTTTGGGTGAATCTGATATATTTTATTAGACCAACTTAAATAGTTGGAAAACAATTTTTAAGCAAGTTTTCGGGTTCAAAAACCCTTCGTTGAGCTGAGGAAGTTTCAGCAGTTTCAGGAAGAGCATACACCAACTGCTGAAACTTCCTCAGCCTGACGAAGAGTTTTTGAACCCAAGGCTTGCTTTAAAATTGTTTTCCAACTATTTAAATCGGTGTAATAAAAGATATCAGATTAACCTAAAGAATCTTGTCTTGCTGATCAATATACACCTAATGGAATGCAACCCTGTCCTAACAAGAAATTCAAAACCTGCCAACTTATTTCCACTGCTACCACAGTAAAGATCCCCTACAACAAAACCATCAGAATTTACACAGCCTACATGTTTATCCCAGAATATGGTATATCTTATTCAGTGCACCAAATGGCCTCATGGAAACTATGTGGGTAAAATGAGACAAAAACTGTACTCCAGAATGAGTGAGCACAGGGACAAAATAGAAGAACCAAGGCACATGAACATGGGTACAACACTTTCACAGAAGAACGGCTCACTTTTTGACCTTGCAATCCTTGTGCTCAAGGGAAATTTATAAAACCCCTTCAAAGTGTTGGTGTGGGAACAAAAATCCAAAACTATACTGGTCACCAAAAATCAAGGATTAAACCTGTCAATTAAACACTGACTTTTCATCTCACTGTAATAATATACCTGCTCTCTTTGCACTTCAGGACCTTTTTCCCCTTTGAATTGATTTGTTCATCCACTTATTGGGTTATCTTCCCTACTGCATTTCTCTTTTCTTTCTGCTTATCCTGATAATGTCTCTTTGATCTTCTGATAGCCCTACTCCAGTCTTTTTAGCAGATTTTTTATTTGTATATGGCGTTTTTCTTAGGCTATTATTCTATTCCTTACTTCTTTTTCAGACCTGAAGATTACTTTGTGCTTGAAACCTCATTTAAAATCTCTCCCAACCATGCAATTGGTCCCATAAAACGATACCACCCTCCAAAAGTATCTTTGCTTCTTTGATATATGGACACTTAATGACAAATAGCTTCATTTTGCTACTCTATATTGTTTTTATTGTACATAGATACAGACCTCTTTAAAAACAAAGGAATAAACTCTCCTTTGACGGTTGTTTAGATACAAGCAATGCCAAAACAAGTGTGGCTAGGTCCTGAACCTTGCAGTCCTTGTTAGCACACTGCTGTTAAGTCTGGCTTGTTTTGTAATATCACAAAGAACAAGTTGCCTTTACTGCTTAGCACAGCTTGACAGAAACAACTATAAAAATTCAAACACCACGGTGACAGAGGGAGGAGAGCTAGAGAAATCTTACTGAACTACCACCAGGAAGGTTGCTGATGTCTTCCCCAGTCCTGTGTTCTTACTGTCCCTAGGGGACTAGTCTCCAAAAGATTAAAAAGAGTACATGAGAGCACACACGTGCAATCCCTTTGAAAATCAGATGCACTAAATCCAGTGTGAACTTTAAAAAAAACAAACAAAACTGCTTGGTGTTTCATCTGTGCACCACATTGTTTCCATTTTCATGCATCGTGGTTTTTATTTATGATTCATTCCTTCATCTGATTTTGGCTTCCTGCAACTGTAGGTGCCTCTGCCACATACAGTACATATTGCACATCCATTTCCTTATATAAGAAGTGGGGGGAGGGTGTGCTATTCAAAAGGTACTAGATTAACCTGCCTGGGAATACCTTAAATTTTTATTAACATTTCATAAAAGCAGGATGTTGGCTCCTCCACTCCCCCTGCTTTACCTGTGGCAGTGTAGTGTGTTAGGTCTGTGTTGTGTCAGATATGGACTATAGTCTTATGCAGACTGTCTAGGATGGCTTGGAGAGGGCTGGTCTGGGACTTGCTGACCTTTGAAGGTCCCTTCCAGCCCTGCTTCTCTGCCATTCCATGAATGGCAGAGCTTGTGCCCTGCGATTAGCTCAAGTGCTTTTCTTTCCCCTAAGAGAAGTTGTGTTTGCAAAAGGGCAAGAACGAATGTAGCCTTCCTGACCTAACCTGGCTCTCCTGAACCCCGCTCTGCACCTCATGGACTCTGAGAGCTACTCCCCAACCATGGACCACTCCACTCCACCTGGCAAGGACCCCTGTGGTAGGACTCTACGGACTGAGTAACTACTTCCACCTACCCCTCCACCAACACAGACTATTGTAGGGAGTTGCTGCATCTATCTTCTTTCTCTCTCAGCGTTGCAACCCCTTCCTCCCCTTCCGCTGCCCTCCTCCCCACTCGCTAGCGTTGTATTTTCTGTAACTCCAGTTGCATTCCCTTCCTCGTCCCCAAGTTAGTCCCTTGCTCGGGCGCTCTGTATTTCCATTACGGCTTTGTCATTTCTTTTTTTGGTTCATGATTCTAACATTTTCTAATAAAATTCAGTGTGAACTGCCCCTTTCCACACTGGCTGAACAGGATGCCTGCTTTTGCCTCCATTTAAAGGCAAAGAAGCAGGCGAGCATCCCGCTGCCAACAGCGAGCATCTTTTCCCCTCTTCCGAGCAAGAGGTTTGGGTTTTTCGGAGGAGACGGGAGGAAGGGTTCCTGCAGCCGAGAGGGTGAGGCGAGCGCCTCTCTTCCCCTCCGCTCCACCCCAAGGCGGCAGGGCAGGAGTTTCCCCTTTCCTCCTGGCTCTAGAAGGCGGGTGGGAACCCCGGGCAAGCTGAGGAGATAGAGGACTCAGCTCCCAGTACCAGGGTGCGCTTCTCTCGCTCTCAGATGCCGACTTCCAAATGCAGGAGCCGCTGCCTGAGGATCCTGCCCGCCCCGTCTGGGCAGCTGCAAAGCCCCGCGCCCAGGCAGGGGATTGCCCACCCCACCCCTCTCCAGGAGCTTGCTTGGAGGCGCCGGCATCCAGAGCTCGGGCTGCCGCAGGCTCGACCCCCCAGCCCGTGCCCCATAAGCCGTGTCTCCCCACCCCCGCACTGCGCTCGTGACGCCCCGGGCCAAGGCGCTCCACCTCCGAGGCCGGGCCGGGTGCGGCCGGGTGGGGGGCGCGCTTACGCCCACGCAGCCCCACTCTGTAAGTAGCGGGCGGCGGAGCCCCGCGTGCCGCACAGCTGCTGCCATGGGGCTGCGCGGCGTGTACGTGGGCAGGAAGACCGCCGCACTGGTGGTGCTGCTGTTGGCCGCGCTGCTGCTGGTGCTGGGTGCGCTGGGCGCGCTGTACGGGCTGTGCCGCCGCCGCGGGGCCGCCCCCGCGCCTCCCACCCCCGGCTCCACCGAGCCGACCCCGGCCCCGGCCTCAGCCTCGGCCCCCGGCCCCACGCGGCCCCCGGGGCCCTGGTCCGGCGCGCGCCTGCCGCGCAGCCTGAGCCCGCTGCACTACGAGCTGGAGCTGTGGCCCCGCGCGCGGGCCGCCCGGCCGGGGGAGCCGGCCGCCTTCACGGGCAGCGTGAACATCACGGTGCGCTGCGCCCGCGACACGGCGACCGCCGTGCTGCACAGCGCGGGCCTGCGCTACGGGCCCCCGCCCGTCGTGCGCGGCCCGCAGGGGCCCGTGGAGGTGGCGCGGCTGTGGCTGGAGGAGCGGCGGCAGTACGCGGTGCTGGAGCTGCGGCAGGCGCTGCGGGCGGGCGAGCGCTACGTGCTGCACCTCGCCTTCCAGGGCGCGCTCGACGGGGACCTGCACGGGCTCTTCCTCACCCGCTACGCCGAGCGCGGCCGGCCCAGGTAGGCGGGAGGGAGATGGCCGGGGCGGGCTGCCCGGGGCTGCGACGGCGACGAAGCGGAGCTCCCGGGCTCCGAGGAAGGGCGCGTCGAGTCTGGGCGCGGGCTGTCCGGGCTCTGGTGAGGGGAGTCTCTTCTCAGTGCCAGGCCTGGAGTCTGCTGAGGGGCATCTTGAGCCTGAGGAGTCTCGTGACAGGGTATCTCGGCTCCGGTGAGGGGCATTTCTGCTCCGATGTGGAGCGTGCAAGCGTGAAGTGTGAGGAAGGGCACTGGCACCTACTGAGGGGTAGCTGAAGCCTGAGGAGGGGCACTTTGCGTTTAGTGACAGGGCATCTCAGCTCTAATTTGCAGCACCTCAAGCCTGGAGTCTGATGAAGGGCACTGGAGCCTAATGAGGGGTGCCTGGAGTCTGAGGAGGGCTGGCTCAAGTCTAATGAGGGGTAGAGAATCGCAGAAAATTAAGGTTGGAAGGGACCTCAAGAGGCCATCTAGTCCAACCCCTTGCTCAAAGCAGGACCAGCCCGGCCTAGATCAACCCAGCCAAAGCTTTGTCTAGTCGGGTCTTGAAAAATTCCAAGGATGGAGATTGCACTACCTCTCTGGGTAACCTGTTCCAGCGCTTTCCTACCCTTCCAGGGAGAACAATCTTCCTAATATCTAATCTAAACTTCCCTTTGCTGCAACTGGAGACTGTTGCTACTTGTTCTGTCATTTGCCACCACTGAGAACAATCCATCTCCATCTCCTCCTTCAGGTAGCTGAAGGCTGCTATTAAATCCCCTCTCAGTCTTCTCTAGATGAAAGAAGCCCAGTTCCCTTAGTCTTCCCACATAAGCCATGTCCCCCTGTCCCCTCATCAGTTTTGTTGCCCTCCTTTGGACTCTCTCCTATTTGTCCATGTCATTTCTGTAATGGGGGCTCAAAACTGAACACAGTACTCCAGATGTGGCCTCACTGGTGCTGAATAGAGGGGAATAATCATTTCCCTTGACCAACTGGCAACATACATACCAAAGCAGCCCAGTATGCAATTAGCCTTCCTGGCAAGAAGGGCACAGTGCTGGTTCATATTCAGCTGATTGTCCACTGTAACCCCCAGGTCCTTTTTTCAGAGTGTCTGGAGTCTGATGAGGGGTACCTGGACTCTAGGCTCAAGATATTCTTCATTAGAGTAGAGGCACTCCTCATCAGACCCCAGACACCCTTCATTATACTTGTGGCATCCTTTGTCAGACTTAAAATAAACTTCATTAAACTGGAGGCACTGCTCATCAGACTCCAGACACCTTTCATTAGGTTTAAGGCCCCTTTATTAGACTCAAGATACCCCTCATTAAACTGAGGCACCCCTTTTCATACTCCATTCATTAGGCTTGGAGCCATTCATTAGGCTCAAGATGCCCTGCATTAATGAGGGGTACTTGGAGCCTAATGAAGGGCTCCTGAAGTCTGCTGAGGAGTGCCTCGAGTCTAAAAAAGTTGCAAACCACTGCTGTGGGATAATGCTCTAGGAAGGGAATAGCATCAGCCCAACACACGTTAAAAAGAGTTGCTCGCTAACCTGCATTCATTCCCTGCGCTGAGTAAAGGCCTAGAGGCATTAAACAAAGCTTTTCAATGTCCTTCTCTTGGCTTGGGACTGAGGGGTCTGTTTAAACAGCCTTAATCTTTGCCAGAGGTAGTTTACATGTGCTAGTCTGAGGCCAGGTGGGAAGGAGGGAAGAGATACATTGTATGGACTAACTGAATGCAAAGATGCATATGCAGCTCAAGTGATGGTTAGGTGAACGAGTAGTTGACTGACATCAGTGGGAGAAAGTGCTTCTTGCCACTGGTAAAAGTTTCAGAATTCTGGTCATACTCAGTTGTCTGTCTGTCTCCCTCCATCCACACTCTGCCACTGTGTGACACAGGGTTGTTCTTTTCTGTTATGAAGTTTTATTTGCTTTTGACCTTGTGGCACCCAGCTGTTTTGGGCAGCAGCACAGCCTGGGCATTGGTCACGATGCCACTCTGTGTAATCGTCACTTTGCCTAGCAGCTTGTTGAGCCATCGTTGAGGATGGCCAGCTGCAGGTGGCATCTTCTTGTCCCGTGCCGCGTTGCCTGCCAGTTCCAAAATATCAGCTGTCAGGTACTCCAGCGTAGTGGCCTGGTAGATGGGTGTGCCGGCCTCTGCCTGCTCTGCATACTTGCCCTTGCACAGAAGGCTCACAGGGAACTGCCACCTAGCATCCAACGACCACAACTTGGTCTTGGCCCTGGCCCATGCCTTCTTGCCACCCTGCTTACCAGGGCCTGCCATTCTCATCACAATACAAAGACTGAACATAGGTTGAAGAAGAGGCAGGAATTGAAAAGCTCCAGAGACTGGGCAAGATGGACCTGTGGTCTGACACAGTAAAATGGCAGTTCTTATGTTCAGAATCAGGTCCTGCACTGTAGTATGTCTGTGTTCATAGTATCATAGTATCATAGTGTCTAGAGTCGGAAGGGACCTGGGCAGATCATCTAGTCCGACCCCCTGCCTTGGCAGGAAAGAGCACCGGG
>JAGPOW010003395.1:28351173-28374451 GCA_030014935.1 Caiman crocodilus
ACTTCTTGTTGTCCTTAATCCGGGAAGCTAGTCCTATCTCCATCTCTGCCTTGGCCTTCCTGACTGCCCCCCTACATCTTCGGGCGACTGTATCATAGTGCCTCTTGGTAATGACCCCTTGCTTCCATTTGGTGTATGCCTCCCTCTTAGCAAGGAGACATTCCCGGATGCTCCTAGTGATTCTGCTCCTAGCTTATGTTGTTGTCCCCTCAAATTACATTCTAACTTACAAACCTTTAGGCGTGGCAAAAGTATGTTAAAGTTGACTGTTGCTTGATTATTGGCACAGGTATTCTCTCAACAGAGCACTAGATGGTCAGCACTGTGCACAGATGGTTATATAGGAATGGTAGTTGTCTTTCTTCTGGTTATAAAAGCAGCTCCGGGGGTCCTTTGTAAACAGGGTTGGGGCTTTTCCTTTATGAGGGGAGCTTCTGCTTTATTGATTACTGGCCTGTTACCCAGTTAACACCGTTGCACATTTACTCCTTTTTATTCAGTGACTTATTAAATGACAAGGAGACCCTCAGGAGATGGACCAGATGGTTTTTATTAGCCTAGCATCAGCAGTTTGCCATTTTATAAGGAAGGAAGGAGTAAAGGAAAGTACAAGACATGATTTTTGTCCCTTAACCTAATTCTTCCTTAGAGCAGTGATTCTCAACCAGGGTGCCTTGATATCCTTTCAGGTATGCTGCAGGCAGTCACACAGAGTTAACATTGTTAGGCGTGCAAATGTGATTCACAAAGTAAACCCATAGGATGCCTGTAGATGTGAAGGAGTCTGCTCCGATGCGCTGTAATTGCAGTGTGTCAGAGCAGATTAGATTAATAGAGTCTGCTGGAACATGCTAATTAGCACAGCCCAGCAGCCTCCTGCTTTGGTGTATTCAGCACCTCTGAACTTCAGAATGGCAATGAGAGGGCTTTAAAGCTCATCCAACGACCTTCAGTTAAAGTGCCCCTTTCTCCATTTTGAAGTGCAGGACATTGAATACACGAGACGCTGCAGGTGCTTTAATAAGCGCAGCTCTCAGAGCCACTCTGATTAAAGCACCCTCCCCCCTGGAGCACATGTAAAAACGTCCATAGACTGCAGGTAGGAATCCATAGTGTCAAACACATTCTGACCTGTTGTGGTCTTTCTGAGTTCTTTGCAACAGAAAAATTGCCATATTATTTTTCTGCAGTCAAACAACTTAAAAGCTGGGGTGTCTCTGATCAACGAAGGGGTGCCTTGAATCAAAAAGGCTGAGAACCACTGTGCTGAAGCCACAAAGCACTAATGATATATCATCTAAATCTTCTTATAGTCCAAGTATGTGCCAGGCAGGATATGCTGGCCACTCTGTTCTCCCACATGGCCTCCTTGCTCTATTTTCTTCTTTAAAGTGGCAGCCTGTTTGTTCCCAGTGACATCCTATACACCAGGTGCCTTGATGCCTTGCTCCTCCACTATCCATGATTCTAGTCATTTGTGCCCCTTCCAGCAGACTCCTTTGTCAGTATTATCTCCAGTTAGAGGGAATTCCACAAGTTTGCCACAGCAGGGCTCTCCTTTGGGGAATCACATCAGAGACAGAAGTAGGGTAACCGACTGCATTTCTGGTGTCTTGTGCTGCCCTTTGCAACCTAGTTTAAGTCCTATTTATTGACAGAGGTTATGGAGATGGTATAGAGAAGGGAGACTTGCTGATAAAGATTGCACAATCATTGTAATTTTGTTATCTGCTGTACTTCCTACCTCCCTTTCCAATTTCCAAGGCCCCATTTTCCCAGTGTGAACACTTTTGCTAATCCTCAGGTCTGTTAGTTTGTGGCCTCTGCAAAACTACTACAGTGATTCTCAGCCAGGTTGTTGTGGCATTTTGGAATGCCTTGAGATCTATTCAAGGGTGTCACAGTCTGCCATGCAGTGTTAACACTGGTAGGTATGCAAACTTGATTCACAAGTTAAATCTAGAGATTTTAAATGGGAATCTATAGTGTGGAAAACACTTTGACTTGTTATGGTCTTTCTGACTTCTTTGCAAGAGAAGAATTACTCAGTTCTCACTCATTTTTTTTTACTACAGAACAACAACAAAGAGCTGGAAGTTTCTGAGGGGTGCCTCGAGTCAAACAGCTTTAAGAATCACTACACTAGAGGCATGTCAGATCTAGCACCTGCCTCAGAAGGGCAAGCTGCATTGCTCTAACAACTTAAAAGTCCCCACTTCATGCCTTACATTAATACGGGACACTAAGACAACACATACATCCAATACATCCAATACATCCTACTACTTCTTTGAATCTTTGTTTCTGGCCTTGTAAATTTTCATATACAGTGGCACTCTGTTTACTTTACTTGTGAGGGTATCCATAGGGAATGCAATTTACTAAAGAGTTCAGAGTTCAGACTGTGTGTTTAAGTGTGATTTTTGAGGAATTGGATGCATGCATTTTACGTGTATAATGGAATAAAGTTTTAGTTGCAGAGTGAAGTAGTCTGAGTATTGTTGAGCATGGGGCTGTCTAGACATTAGGACTTGGAATCAGTGTTTATATTGCATATTTAGTAACTTTCTTGACTTTATGACTGCAGTGATAGTGTTTTATATCTAAAAAACCTGTACAATACAGAGACATTGCTAAGCTAATGTTTTTTTCTGGGCCAAATAGTAGGGAACACAGTCCTTTGTAAACAAACTTTCACCTGCAGTATATCATAGAAATGTTATTATTAGAGGTGCACTGATACATTGGTCCATATTGTATAGGCACTGATAAAAGGAAAATTCACATTATCGGCAATTGACTTTTTTTGGCTGATGTAGATGATAACATCACCAATAAATGCTGTGTGCATGTGCACAGCTGCAGTATGCACTCAGCCAGGAGTGCAGCCCACCAGCTTGGAGAGCAGTGTTCAGCTGGTAAGTCTGTGGGAGGGAAAGGCTGTAGGGGGGCAGATTGAGGCCCCCGTTGTAAGGGAGGGAGTGAGGCTGGGGCTGGAGCAGGGGCAGGTGCTGCACAGCTGGGGTGGGGTGCAAGACGGAGCTGTGGCTTGTCCAGGGGCTGGGAGGAGTGGCTCCTGCCACTGCACACATGCTGGGGAAGGCATGGGAGGCATGTGTCCCCTGGTTCTGTGCACAGGGTAAGGGTGGGCTGCTTCTGCAGACTCATTGTTAGAGACTGTGCCAGCCTTTTCCCAGTTAGAGGGGCAGAGGCCAGATGGGTGGCAGCCCTGGAAGGGGGGGATACAATGAATTTTGGGGTGGCCATAGCCCACCCCATATCTCCCACTCCCAGTGCCACCACTGTCCGCCCTGCCCCACCTGGCACAAGCACAGCCTGGCCCCATCCCACCCCCCTGCTGGGAAGAGGTTGGCAGAGCCTCTGGTCCTGAGTGTGCAGTGGTGGCCTGCCCTCACCCTATGCACATATCTGGGGGGCATATGCCCCCCATGCCTCCCCCAGGGTTTCACACAGTAGTGGGAACTGCCCCCCTGCACCCCCTGGACAAAGTGTGGGCCCCCCCACCTATGCAGCACCTGCCCCACTACACTATCTCCCTCACCATGGGGGCCTTGATCTGCCCCTCAATACCCCTTCCCTACTCTCCTTGCCCCTTACCCCTGAACAGACTTACTAACTGGATGCTGCTGTCATCCAAGCTGCCAGGTTGTGTATTGGCAATCAGATTGGTACTGGCTGATATGACTAGTTAATAATCGGCCACTGGTATTGGTCCAAAAAATCTTTATTGGTGCACCCCTAGTTATTACCAGTACTATTACTGCTATAATAACAACATGGTATTATTATATGACTAACATATTATTAACAATAATATCAATATAAGAGTAGGGGAAAATTCTGCCAAAATATTTGGAAATGAAATTCTCACAAAGGTGAAACAGTGTTTGTTGATTTTTTGTACATCAAGCCATCAGAAATACATGATATAAATATATACATGACAAATATACACATAAATGAATAATGAACAGCAGAGACTTCCTGTGCTAGTGGAAGGGTGATTGTGCCTAAAAATTTGCAAAGAACTTTTTTCCAACTACTCAGTTGATCTAATAAATGATACCACATCTACCCAAAGAACCTTGCCTGACATAAGTAAGGAATGCAAAACAAAACAAGTTAAACAGATTAAAAAAGTTCAACTTTATGAAGTTAAGGAGCAGTGAATTGGTGAAGATTATGCAATGATGAATAGCAGAGCTAGGATTAGCCTGTTTTTGGCTTCCAACCTACTGAATAGCCCACTAAATTAGTCAGCAGTCTGATTTTACAGATACCTCAAAAATCCAGACATGCATACACACAGACGGGAAGACTAAAACAAAAAAACCCATGAGATAAAATTAGACTTTGAAACAGAAAATGGTCTCATGATTTACTATGATTGTGCATAGGTTTGTTGGCAGCCAGCTCTTATGTAAATCTTTACTGATACCATTCTGGAAAAAGTAATGTATACTGACAACATTTTTTATAAGAAAAAGTAGGCAAGTCAGCCTGAGAGAAAAGAACATGTGTAATTTATTGTTGTAAATTTCTTCTGATTTTCTGCATTCTTCTCCCCCTTTCAGACTTTTTTACATAGAATGATACCTGTCCAACTTTTGAATTTTAAGTCCAGGGAAAACAATATTTAGCTTAATTTACACAACACCTCCACTTAGACCTCTCGTTATTCCAATTAACCCCACATGCATCCATTTTAGTTTTAGTTTAGTAAAAACATCCATTTTTACTATTTTTAGTACACACATTCATTTTGTTCTTTTTGTTGTTCTTTGTTTGTTATAACCAGGGATCTGGGTTTTCCTTTTCCTATGTGAAAACAGAGAAAAATGCGGATTTCCCCCTTTACTGGATGAAATCATGGGCTTCTCATTTTAACAGAGAAAGCCATGGATTTTTAAAGTTTTGCAAAGACCTTTCTGCAGTCTGGCAGAATTCTAGTGTGCAAGGGGCTGGGAGGGAGTGTGAGGAGGGCGGTCAGGCAGGGGGTGCCATGTGTATGTGTATATGCACATGGCTGTCAGGCAGGCTGGAGCAGCTTCTGTAAGTAAGTGGGACGGGAGGGTAATTGAGGCCACTACAGGGAGGGAGTGGGGGATTTGGAAGGGCTGGGGCTCAGGCTGGTGCTGGGGCTGCTGTCCAGCTGGGCAGTGCATGGGGTTGGGGCCTGCGGCTGGAATGCATGCTGGCAGGGCCCTGGCAGGGAGTGGGATGGGGCTGTAGGAAGCTTATCCTGGGGGGTGGGGCTGGCTCTCCACCACTGCATGAACTCCTGCTGGGTTGCACCCACTGGGCTGCGAAGGCCCCAGGGGAGGACATCAGGGCAGGAGCCCAAGCCCTCACTGGGCAACCTGCACCCATCCCCACCCTGGGCACAGTTCAGGGGGGCACAGGTCCCCCGGGAGTGTGCAGAGCAGTGGAGAGCTGTCCCCCCACACCCCCCACCTAAGTCTGCAGCAGGCAGGGGGGCGAGGGAGGAAAAGCTGGGCTTCGTTCCACAGCAACAGCTGCTGCCTCCTGCTGGGGGTAGGGGGTCCTTGGCTCACTAGCCTTGGCAGCTGGGGGCCCCCCTCTGGCAGGGCAGGGTGGGGCAGAGAGATGTGGGGGGGAGTGAGGGGCCTTTCATTTTAATCCTGGATTTGGGGTTTTTTATCAGAGAATTTGCAATTGTTTTATCAGGGAAAACCAGGATCCCTGATTATAATGCTGCCTGACCCTTGCTACCCCTCCCCCCACAAATTATTGTAAATAAGTGGTTATTTTACCAGATCAGTGTTACAAAATCTGAGAACAGTATAATATCAACTTTGCTACCACAGAACAAAACCAGAAACAAAACAAACAAACAACAACAAAAAAAACAGTGAGCCAAAAAACTGAAGACCAGAAATTTTTAAAGGTGTTAACATGGTATATTTAGTGAAATTGAAAGGAGAAAAAAGATCTGGACTCAACTATTCTATTTTATTCTTACCTCACCATGTTGCATTATCAGAATATAGAACTGTGATCTGTTTAAAAATTCTTCAGTAATGTTCAGAGAACGGAGTAAAAAGAAACCTTTGTTGCAGTTTTAAATGGACACTTTGCTTACCTACTTTTTGTGCATTTTTGGTGTTTTTAATGGATTATGCTTGTGTGTTTTGTTTTGGTATTTTTGCTTTAAAATTTCTTCAACCAAGTGCAGCTGTACTTTGTTGTTTTCCCTTCATTCAGCAAGAGGTAATCATTTAGCAGCTTCCTGCCTCTGCTTCCCTTGCAGTTTGGGCTGTTAAAAATTTCATCAGCTCCAGTATAGAGTAGGTTGGTAGTGGTAAAGCCATTATCTTCTGCAACCTGTTTAGTGCCTTTACTGACTTTAGTGGTTACAGTTTTGGTGGTCAAATGTCCATGTTGACCTTAGTGGTCAAATGTCCATAGATTCATAGATTCACAGATGTAAGGTCAGAAGGGACCTAAGAAGATCATCAAATCTGACCCCTGCCCTGGGCAGGAGAGAATACTGGACTCATATGACCTCAACTAGATAATTATCAAGCCTCCTCTTAAAGACCCCCCAAGGTAGGAGCCAGCACCACTTCCCTTGGAAGTTGGTTCCAGATCCTAGCCATGTTGTTGTTGGCAGTTTAGCAGAGAGGCAAAAGGTTTGATTGACATGGACAGTGAATTATACTTTTACCTTCTTCTCCCTCCCAATCAAAAATGAAGCATGGTGGTGTGGGGAAGCTCATCTGCCTGTACAGTACTTTAACTCTTCTGTAGTCAGAGAGGATATAAATGACCACACAGGAGCCATTCATGATCTGTTTGTTTATAGAAAGTGGTCTAACACTATTAGGGATATTAGGTATGTACTAAATCAAGCTTTGGGATACAGAACATAAGTTTGCAAAAGCATGGGTTGTTGACATCACACAACAAGTTTCTGCAGCATTTGCAACACCATTGGGAGTCCAGTGTGGAGCTGCCCCTGCTTCTCAGTACTTTGCACTATTTACTTGGTACAAAACAGTTGGAAAGTTGTCCTTAAGGGGACCAGATGAAAAATCCATGGCTGACTTGGAAAGTTGAGAGAATCAGTGCCAGAATAACAGGAGGCAGAAAGGTGCCATAAAGGTACCTCTCCATATCTTGCCTTTCAGCTGTGTTGGATTAAGTCAGGTGAGTGTGGGACGTATGTTTTGCCTACATTAGTCTACACACAGGATATTCACTGCTCCAAATAGAGTGTTATGTACTTAAATCAAAAGTAGCATAAGGCCCCCTGGAATGTGAACTGAAGTGCCTGCTGTATTTTACTGCAAATCTTGGTACTCAAAACCCTCCAGATAACAATAATATTTTGCTTAGTACCACTTTATAACTGAGAGTTTTTGTTCCCACATGCAATGTGTCTTGAAGATTCAGTTACAGATTGTGAAAGTAATAAGTCTTGGCAATCCAAGAAATGCTAGAACTCAGAACAAACAATGGTTTGATAAAGAAGGCTAGGAAGAAGAGTTATTGCAGAAAATATTACATGTATTATTTTGCATGTAATACAAAGTGCTCTAGTACCTGGGGGTTAGATCATTTCTTACCAGGTGAAGTAATGCTATTTGGAATAGCTGAAACTATCATGATTTATTTTTTAAAGTTCTGTTATCTGCCTGGTGGGACTTGCTTGGAATACTGCTTTGATTGTATTTGGCTAACATTAGGCAATGCTACCCAATATTTGTTAAAATAGCTTACAAAAAGAATGCAAAGAAAAGAAACTGATATGCAAAAACACAGGAGTTATGAAAGGAATTGATTAGTCTGTTTATGCAGTACTAAGTTTCTGTGAAGTAATATTCCATTTGGATAATTTGTGTCAGGTCATAGATGTGCAATGTGGAGTAAAGTTTGCTAGCAATTCAGCTAACAAAGAAAACAAGAAAAAATAAACAGTGACTTATAGTGCCCCTGGCCAGATATCAACGTGTATAAAATAACCACTATTTACATAGCATACATGAAGCATTTTTGGTTTGTTTCTTTTTACTTGGGAACCTGCTGAAAAAATAACAAAAAATCCTTTTTCTTATTTCTTGGCCCAGAATATATTGTTTTGTGCTTTTGAATAAGAGTTTTTGCAGGCATCAGGCCAACCTCACTTACGGTCTGTATTAGTTTTCCTGGCACAGACCTTGGTACAAGGCTTCCCTGAGACAGGAATTCCATTGGACTGGGGAGTTGGCAATAGTGAAAGGTATCCACAGTATCTCCTAGAACTAGCAGTGAGTGACCAGATGGCAGGCACTACCTCAGATGTGGGCACAACTCCCAGTTGTGAGGGAATATGTTTATGCCTCAGGTGAATATTCCCAAGATATGCAGGGTAGGTAGGTATTTGAGGTCTTTCAATGCCATGGAGATTTTGTGATATAATATCCTGATGTGGTACATCCTATCATCATTGCACATTAGCCCCATCTACATTATTTCTGTTCCATTCATGTTAACAATGTTGAGAGCATTGCATAGGTGGACTGCTAGGTGTTTTCCGTACCACTGTTGATTAGACTTGCTCTGAGCAGGATTGGATGATGCAGGGTGCATCTACACAAGATACTTAACTGTTCAGTAGCCTAATTTTATTCCACAGTAGAGTGCAAGGCAAAAGCCATGCTAATACACTAATGTGCAATAGTATTAGGCTCCTGCTCAGTTAGCGTCACTAAAAAGTTGTGCCCCAGCAGTACTGCTCAGTAGCATTGGTTACTGTGCATTGATTTAGTATTTGGTTATACAGGCAGTCCTCAGATTTACAACACAATTGGTTCCTGAAAACCTTGTCTTAATTCGAAACGTTGTAACTCAGAACCAATTTTCGTATAAGAAACAATGTTATAAATGGATTGGTTCCTGAACTAAGGCTCAATACCCTATTTTCACTAAAAATACCCCAGTATTTTATACTCGATCAATTATAAATTGGTAATGTAGCTACATTAATGTATTTTTATTGTAAATAGCAATCATATTGATTTGGAAGGACTTTTTTGAAGTGGCTTTGCTGGACTTTCTGAAAGGCTCTTGGTTGGACTTTTTGAAGGGTTGTTGGCTGGAGTCGTCTCAGGAGTCTTGGCTGCAGGTTTTTCTGGAGTCTTGTCTGCTTTCTTAGAGAAAGTGTCCCAGGAAGTTTGAATAGATGTTCTCCAGGGAGATGAGCAACGCAGTGAACTTGTTGACTGGTGTGGCGTTGCATCGCATCAAGCATTGTAAAGTTGAAACTGACATCATAAAGTTGAAATAGGGTGTCAATTTATAAACAGTGTAAGTGTAAAACAATATAACTTGAAACGTTGTAAGTTGAGGACTGCCTGTTCAAGTACCAACTTAATGTGCAATAAACATGTAGACACACCCACAGTGATTAAATAGTGATAGCAAAAGATCCGTCCACACAAGAACTCTGAAGGTCCTAGCAGCAGGAGGCTGAGCTGGTGGTAATGATATGAAAATTTTGAATTTCTCTCCTGTAGACAAGTAAATTGCTACTTCCTCATAGTGGGTCTAATCCTGTGAGATGTCGAACATTTCCTGTGCTGTGTGAAAGTACTCGGTGAAATGAAGTAGTTGGAAACAGGCATGCTTGATACCTTGCAAGAAGTTCTTGGCACCTTGCTGGATCAGGGGAGATATAACATGCAACATCATTATACCACAATGCAAGTGTTTTGTACTGCAGGTTAAAAACAAAAATATTCATTTAAGCTTCCTTTGGGATACCTTGGGCACAACTACAGTTGCCCTATGGCAACATAGCTACACACTACGTCATCATGTGGCACGCTGCGCCAACATAGTGATCATGTGGATCAGGCAGTTACTGTGCCATGATTTTGTACTAAAGGAAGTACTAAAGCACAGCGTCGTGTAGATGCAGCCCTTAAAGAAGTGCTAAAGAATACAAACTGCAGTTTCTTTTTTATTAACTAGTTTGCTTGTATAAATCTAAGTGGAAAGAGAAACCACTCATGTGTGATGCTGAAGATAAGCCTGTTTGTAGCTAATATATTAGATTATTGTTTAGGAACATCTCAATCACATGAAAGATGTAAGTCCTGTAGTGGTGTCAAGACAAATAAGGCTAACAGTGAATTCTTGAATTAACAGAAGTTACAGCTTCCTTGTGACTGCATTAACTCACAGCTCAGTTTTCACAGGTTTATAAGTGCTGTAGAAAGTTAAACATTTGTAAATTACTTGCTTGGGTGGCATTTTTTTGTCCTATCTAGCATCACTCACCTCATACTAAGATGTATAAGAGGTTTTTATGGTGGCAATTTGATCCTACCACAGAATGGTCAAAATTTTTAAAAGGTTTCCACTGCACTGTCTTCCCATAGTGGAACTGTAAGGAATACTGAACTCAGGGAAGTAATTTTGTCTTTTTTTCAGTTAGGATGTTTTAAGTTGGGCACCCCAAACCAGTCCAAAATCTGCCCCCAAAGCCCTGTTCAGAATTATCACATGAGTGGCAGGCAGAACTCGCTGGCATGCGGGTGGTAGGGGGCAGGGTTCTCCTCAGTGTTCTCCTTGAGACTTGCTCTGGTGCTTGGTGTAGAGGGACAGTATCTGCAACACCAGTTCTTAAAATCCTTTAGTAAAATGTACCACTACAATTAAAGAGCATAATGTATTAAGGTGTATTTAGAGTGACAAGCAGGCAGGCATCCAGACAGTATTCATTTCTGAGATGAAAATTTGGGCAATTACATAAATTTTAAGCAATTGCCTGCTGTGGACAGTATTATTTGTGCATGAGACTCTTATGTCAAGCCAAAACTCAAAGATATAAAACTGTGATCTCTACAGATAAATAAAAAGCAGGCACAGAGCTTGCTTATCTAGTTGGTCTTGATAAGTCTGCATGTGCAGCTCTGAAGGGGTTGGTTTGGTCTTGTTTTCAAGTGCTGACTAAGCCTGTTCTACGTCCGCATCTGTATATGATTAACCTTCTCTATTTCTAACTTGGCAGATTTTGTGCACCACATATTGGTTTTGATTAACTGCAACATATTGGGTTAACAATATTTATATTTTCAATTTAGTATGCTGATTGCATCACAGTTGGAACCAACATATGCAAGGAATGTGTTTCCATGCTTTGATGAGCCTGACATGAAGGCAACATTTAACATTAGAATTGTCCATGATCCCAGCTATGTAGCTCTTTCCAACATGCCTGCTATAGGTAAGTTAAAAACAGCCTTCTGTATTTTCCCAAATTACCTTAATGATGGGTTGAATTACCTGAACAGCATATAAGAGTAGCACATTAATATGTCATTGTATATGAAAATATTCTGTTATCCATGGGCTATAGCTGCTAGATATATTTGAAATTTCTACTCAGTTGGTATAGTCTACCTTAGTAGCACAGAGAAATAAAACCTCAAAATCCCTATGAAGACAACTTGAAATGTAAGTGCAGGAAGGTTAGTAGAGCCAGTGCTCTCTGGTCTTCCTGGAAAGCCTTGGACTTTCTTAGGCCTTGCTGTTCAAAAGTGACATTGATAGATTGCTAGAAGTGACCCTCTAGAAGGAATTTTTCACTCCTGTTTGGGAAAAGGACATAAGACAATAACATGAGCTGAGGCTGAGACACTCTTTACTGGGTTTGTAAAATGTCTTAGATGGTCCAGTGAAAGTAGATAAAATCTTTAGGCAAATATTCATAATCTGTTTTAAGAGATGTAAGTATATTAGCTCACCTTTTGATGGTGCCCGGTACCAGTGAAGTTTGATTGCAAAGTATTTCATGACTTGTTTCTTGTTATTCATTGTTCAGTTACATGTTTCATGTCAGTCAACTTCAAGAGCATAGGTATCCTTTCAGTTTAAAAGGCTTTTTCTGTAGTCTCAATGACATGATTCTTTGTTTCTTATTTAAATAATTACAGTCAGTAAAAGGGAGGACATTATCAAACCTGTGTGGAATGTAGTTAATATTATGATGGAAGATGGGGAGTCTTTATGAGGGTAGCCCTGAAAGTTTCCTCCTCACAGAACTTTTTCCCATGTACTTTTCTGTGCATACCGGGGGAGAATATGAGAGAGAGAGAAAGGGTCTGATGGTCTGATTAGGGATGAGATACTTAAACTTTGGATAATTCTTGTTTAAGCAGATTTGATTTTATTTGTGTTATAGTATAATTATACTTTCTAAAGAAAGGAAGCATTTTTACGCTTTTTTTGCACTAAGAACAGC
The DNA here is from genome assembly GCA_030014935.1 of Caiman crocodilus. Lineage (NCBI taxonomy): Eukaryota > Metazoa > Chordata > Crocodylia > Alligatoridae > Caiman > Caiman crocodilus. The sequence continues at coordinate 28,363,445 of JAGPOW010003395.1, forward strand.
TCTATATGTTCCATAGGCCTTGGTTAAGAAGCTCAGGAGTGGATTATTAGAGTGTTTGCATATGAGGTTATCGTTCAGATACATGGAAAGAGCTCAGTTGTCATAACACCTGTGAGCAGAAACATATTTAGTCAGTGCAGTCCTGTACAGTATCAGAATACAAAAAAGACATGTATAAAAAGGGTGCTAAAAAAACAAAAGTTCTTGTTTAGTTATGTAATAATTTGAATATTTTCTACCATAATTATTTTTGTTCTAGGTGTATCTGAAATGAAAGATGAGAATGGAAGCATATGGACTGTCACTACATTTGATACTACCCCAAAAATGTCAACTTACATAACTGCTTTTGTAGTTTGTGACTTTGATCATGTGACTGTAACAGAGAGGGGTAAAGAGGTAAATGATCTACTGCAGAATGTAACAAGAGCATCTAAGCATAAACTAGTTCCAGTGTGCTGTGTTGTCTGAGGTATCTTTTTATTTCCCAATTCTGAAAGTATTTGATTAAGTGGCAGAAGTGATAACATTTTCCCTGTAACCACATGTGCAGAAAACTTTTCTTCAAAAATGCTGGGGTGCATTCATTCTGTACCAATAGTTTCATAAATGTGCTTCTGATCTGTTTTAAATTAATATCTGATATACTTTGAGAAGTCATTCCACAGAAAGTGGTTCTTATATTTCAAGATCTTCTTAACCCAGTTAATTTATAAAACAACCCCATTTCTGCTCATATGAGTTCAGTGACAAGGGGGCCTAAACTCGTTCAGACCCTTTTAAAACTCCCAACCCTAATGTCTTGAATAAGAGCAGCACTATGCCTCAGTGTGGACTTGTAACTGTATTGTTAGGGGTTTCTTTTTTAATGCTGGGCACCATTTTTAACTTCTAGAAGCTAATGTTGTGTGCATATAAACAATTTTTTTGTTCAATATGTGGTGTTTATGGCAATTGGATTTACCTTGTCATGCAATGGAGTTCTCCTTAAGGAACACCTTAAAAAAGCAGTTAGCAACCTTTTTAGGCTGTGGACCAGAGTGACCTGGTTTGGGTCATAGGCAGGCAGGTAGGTGGGCAGCTAGGACACAGCCACCACTGCTGGTTTTCACTGGCAGGATGAGGAGACTATGCACTGCTGCTGCTTCTCCATACAGCGGCTTGTGAAAGTGACTGCTGCCAAAGCCCCCTGTCACTGAATGCTGCTGAAGCCTCATGTCCATGGGCCAGATCAAACTGCTCCACCGGTCTGGAACTTGCTCACCCTTGGCTGTAAAATGTTACTTATTATTACTTTTTTCGTTTAGTTTTTTTTTTGTATCTGTTGAGAAAGTAAAGACAAATATAACAATCTCTCCTCAGCATTTAAGGACCATAGCTGAGTCCTATTCTTAATGTTGGACACTCTTTATAAATGAAAAAATGATGATAGTGCTACTGGATACAATCTTCTGCTCTGTGTCAAAGAGAAGTATACAGTCTGATATGGTGCCTGCTGCACATTGCAGCAGACATAGGGAGAGAGGCCAGCACAAGCCTCCAAATCCCAGGAATCACTAGATGCTGACAGGAGCAGTAGCCAAGCCCCCAAATTAGCATTTGCTTGATCATTTAGCTGAAGTGCCTCCTTCCTTCTGCACATGATCTAGGGAAAAAATTCACCTTCAGTTCACCTTTGACACTTGTGCAACACTTTGACCAAAAATGGAAACACAAGACCAGAGGGACAATGTTCATTGAATATTTTGATGTATTCTCTTTAAATCCTTAATGTCAGATGCCTCTGAGTCAAGAGCATGCACCTTCTATACATGCACTAATGGATCCTCTATACACGTATTGAACTGAAGCCCTTTGAAAATTCAGCCTGCAGGTAGCAAATGCATTCCTGCATCCAAATGTAAAAGGTGTGCATGCCATAATGGCACATACAAAATGTATAGGCACTGATTTAAAGTCAAATGGCTGTACAGCGTACATGCTTTATGTTTGGAGGCATTGAGCACTTGCATGCTGAACTTTCAAAGGACTTCACTGTAGAAGATTATATGTACATTTACTGCCTCAGGTTCTCCAGGAGATGGAGACTAAAGCCCTGAGGTAAGTGGGGAAGGGGGAGACCTGGAGGAAGAGCAAGCAGGAAGGGGCAACAGGGGAGGTGTTCTCATATTTCCTGAAAAATCGGGGCAGTCGACTAGTTACCTCAGGTGCTTGTATATAAATGCACAGAGCCTGGGAAACAAGCAGGAAGAATTGGAAGTCCTCGCACAGTCATGGAACTATGACATGATTGGAATAACAGAGACATAGTGGGAGCTCGCATGACTGGAGCACTGTCATGGATGGGTACAAACTGTTCAGGAAGGACAGGCAGAAGAGCAGAGGAGGCTGAGTTGCACTTGATGTAAAAGAGCCATACGTTTGCTCAGAGCTCCAGCATGAAAATGTGAAGGGTAACAAGAAGGTTTTCTATAAGTATGTTGATAGCAAGAGGAGGATCAGGGAAAGCGTGGGTCCCTTATTGAATGAGAGAGGCAACCTTGTGGCAGAGGACGCAGAAAATGCTGAAGTGCTTAATGGTTTTTTCACGTCAGTCTTCACAGGCAAGGTCAGCTCCCAGACTAGTGGGCAGCACTGTTTGGGGAGGACGTGAGCAACTCTTAGTGGTGAAAGAACAAGTTAGGGACTGTTTAGAAAAGCTGGACATATACAAGTTAATGGGGCTGGATAAGATGCACCTATGGGTGCTGAGGGAGTTGGCTGATGAGAATGCAGAACCACTGGCTATAATCTTTGAAAACTCATGGCAATGAGGAAAGGTCATCTTGGTCAAACCAAGAAGCAGATACTCAAGGAATCCATTTGTAAGTACTTGGAGGAGAAGAAGGTGATTAGGAACAGTCAGCATGGATTCACCAGGGGCAAATCATGCCTGACCAACCTGATTGCCTTCCATGATGAGGTGACTGGTTTTGTGGATGTGGGGAGACGGGGATGTGATGTGCCTTGATTTTTAGCAAGATTTTTGACATGGTCTCCAACAACATTCTTACAGCAAGCTAAGGAGGTATGGGCTGGATGAATGGACTGTAAAGTGGATAGAAGATTGGTTGCAGCATCGAGTTCGGAGGGTAGTAGTCAATGGCTCAATGTCTAGTTGGCAATCTGTATCAAGTGGAGTGCCCCAGGTGGCAGTCCTGGGGCCAGTTTTGTTCAATGTCTTCATCAATGATGTGGAAGATGGCATAGAGTGCAGCCTCAGTAAGTTTGCAGATGACACCACACTGGGGGGAGAAATAGATATGCTGGAGCGTAGGGATAGGATTTAGAGTGACCTGGACAAATTGAAGGATTGGGTCAAAAGGATTCACATGAGGTTCAACAAGGACAAGTACAAACTCCTGTACTTAGGACGAAACAATCCCAAGCACTAGTACAGGCTGGGGGCTGACTGGCTGGGCAGCAGCTCTGCAGAAAAGGACCTGGGGGTTACAGTGGGGAATAAGCTGGATATGAGCCAACAGTGTGCCCTTGTTGCAAAGAAAGCTAATGGCATACTGGACTGCATTGGTTGGTAGGTGTGTTGTCAGTATGTCAAGGGAAGTGATTATTCCCCTCTGTTCAGCACTGATGAGGTCACATCTGCTCAGTTTTGGGCCCCCCACTACAGAAAAGACATGGACAAATTGGAGAGAGTCTAGTGGAGGGCAACCAAAATGGTGAGTGGGCAGGGGGACATGATTTATGAGGAGAGGCTGAAGGACCTGGGCTTATTTAGTTTGGAGAAGATAAGACTGAGAAGGAATTTAATAGCAGCCTTCAACTACCTGAAGGGTGGTTCCAAAGAGGATGGAGCTAGACTGCTCTCACTGGTGGCAGATGAGAGAACAAGGAGCAACTGTCTCAAGTTGCAGCAAGGGAAATTTAGGTTATATATTGTGTAGAATTTTCTCACTAGGAAGGTAGTAAAACACTGGAACAGGTTAGCCAGAGAGGTTGTGGACTCCCCATCATTAGAGGTTTTTAAGACCTGGCTAGACAAAGTTTTGGCTGGAATGATTTAGCTTGGGATGGTCCTGCTCTGAGCAGGGGGTTGGATTAGATGACCTCCTAAGGTCCCTTCCAAACCTAATTTTCTATGATTTGATGTATTTATGCCATGGAACCACAGAGGGAGATACTCAAAAGGATTCTCTGGCTCCCCATAAATGTAGATGGGGGAGGATGATGATGGGAGTGAGAGTAGGAGAGAGGGCTTCCTGGGAGGAGTGGTGGACTGGAAGTCCCCAGGATGAAGGGAGCTGGCTGTGACTGAGAGGAGGCTGACCCTGGGAGACTTTCATAGGATCTTTCTGAGGTTTAGGTGGTAGTTCAGAAGTAGGGTAAGGATTTTGTCAGGTTTGTTTTACCATGTCCTGTTATCAAAGCATTTGATCGTTTTTTTTTCTTTCTGTGTAATAAATCGTTTTGTTCTCTCTACTGTTTGACTGAAGGTTGTGTGATAAATGTTGATATCTGGGCCAATAAATAACCATAGTATGCCCATTTGGCAGCCTGGGGGGAACTATTAAGCTTACACAAACCAAGGGTGTGTCTTTGGAAGCACCCCATTACACCCGGGTTTTGTAACAATGTAAATGCCTTAGTGACTTATTCAAAAGCCCACAAGTTATGAATTCTGGTATGCGCACGTATTATTTGCTGTACAAGGTAAAGCAATGTTTTTAAAAAAATTCATTTTTTTTACTGTGGAAAGCTATACCAAATCAAATACACCTGATTTTTGTCTGATATTGGAGACTAAGCAGTCCTGGACCTGTCTAGTCCTTCAGTGGGAAACCATCTTTAAATTCCAGATGCAGTAGGAAGCCATGACCAAAGCTGTAGGAAGTCATGACAAGCTAGGGATTCATGACAAAAAACTTAGCCATGTATGAAGAATGAAAGCATTGTTGTAGCTGTACTGAGGGGTGGGAATGGAAAGAAGGAAAGCTCTTAAATGTCACTGTGGTCTGAGGTGGCATGTAGTATAAAAGTAACTAGTAATTAGTCTGCTCCATGTATATATATTTAGACACAAATCTTGGAGCCAAAAGCACAAAGCTATCCTTGATTGTAATGGGATTGAGCTCTAAATCTAGTGGTACATTTCTTCTTTTTCTTGCATAAAAATGTAATTGCATGATCAGATGTGGTAGGCAATACCTTCAATGTAGCTGCTTAAAAATATTGCCTTCACAGAAGAGAAGCAAGGAAATTGAAAAATGCAACAGTTGTCTAAAATAATATTTCCTTGCTTTATTATAGATACGTATTTGGGCTCGGAAAGAAGCAGTTGAAAAGGGGTGTGTTGACTACGCTTTAAATATCACAGGACCAATCTTTTCATTTCTGGAAGATTTATTTAATATCAGCTACCCTCTTCCAAAAACAGGTGAGGTCACTTCTTTTCTTTTTTAGGCACAAAGAGCTGATGATCTTATAACATGCCCATGGAAGTATTGAATCCTCTCTTGCCAGAGTTATTTGAATCTATGCAAGGTTCATGGGATGCTAGTCCTAAGTCTTAACTCATTGCTTTCCTTTCTCCTTTTTGTGCAACATACTTCATTGATTTGTATTTCATTAACTTCAGAATGGATTTATGATCTGAGAAACTGTGATCTTATTTTGATTTGACTTCTAATGATGTGTTTGGGATCCATGTGCAAAAATACTAAACGTTTGATGAGAAATGTAATGTAGCTACTTTTTAGGCTTCGTTATCCTAGCTGATAGGTACAAACCAACCCCAACCCCTTGACATCATTATGGGTCTTGATTACTGTAGATTTACTCTGGTAGACCCGTGTCTATATGGTGGTTCAAAACTAGACTACAGGGCCTCCTGATGTGTAAAATTTTAGTTTCACAGACTTTTCAGTGCTGTTGATTTCTCACTGAATTCATCTGAAAACTTGACTAAAAATCAGTGGCCTGATTTGACCCGTGGTGATGATTCATGTAAATACTGGACAAATTTGAGCTCAAAAGTAGAACTATGACAATACATGCAATTCAGTTAAAACTTTTAGCTTTTCTTAATGTATGAGCTGAAGAAACTACCATCTTTCACCACCATACTTTTGTTTTGCATTTTGATTTAAAAAAATAACCCCCTCTCCATAAATAAATTGCCCCCCCTCCTGTCAAATAATAGCTTTTTAATGGATGGTAGAATTTATAATTTTAAATAGAAAATATTGTTTTATACATACTTGGTATTCATCCAGAGCCTTTTTCTGTGTTCTCCAACATCCAAATCTGAGTCATAGAAGTGCTCCCTGCTCATCAGGCACAAGAGGGATTATCTAGAAAACAGACTTACTCTGAGACATTTTATGTGGAGAAAGACAGGTGTTTCTAGGGATAGTTAATCCATTCATACACACTTTTGAGGGAAAGAGCTTTTACTTTGAGGAGCCAAGAGAAACTTACTGAGAAGTCATGAGAAGTGGGAGTGGGGAGGCGGGGGAAGAGGAAGAAGCAAGTGTTGTTTTCTTTTGGGTTTTTTTTATATCCCCTTGTAGCACATCCAGCCTAGGGGCAGAAAAATCACCCCCTGGCAGCTACCTGGACCCCAGCTTACCTGCCCCCTATGACCTTTCAGGATCCTACCTTGTTGTTTTGCCTTCTATGCCTTGATGTCATGATTGGACAGGGAGGCTGCCCCTAGAAGGCAGGGGGTGTTGGGTGTTAGGCCCCTGTCTGGGCTGAATATAATCTTTCCCAGTAACTGATAAAACTTTAAAATCCTTCAAAAAGGATTTTTATTCACAAAGTACTTCAGTACATGATACTACAAATTGATGAAGGTTGGTCTTAGTTGACTTTTTCGCTGATGAAAGACTGGCACTTTTAAAGAGGCATGCTATTAAAATTTATTCCAAGAGCATTTTCAGAGATGTCCAGCTTGCAGCCTGTGGACTTTATTCAGCCCGCAGAGGATTAATTTGTGGCCCCTAAGTTCCCACATGGCTGCCTCTGCCCCTGTTACTTTGGGTGCAGCAGGAGCTGGTGTCTCTAGACTCTTCTTCCCTCCTCTGGCTTTTGCTTCCTCCTCTCCAGAGAGGGGGCTGCACAGCATAGACCTTGGGACTGGGAGATCCTGTAGTCCGGGTGCCTGCACAGCACAGTGCAGTGGGGGAGCCTAGCCGGGGAGTTGGGAGGTATGAAGGGGAATAGGATACCCACACAACACATGGTACAAGAACAAGTGTCTATGTGGCATGTGGCCTCTGGCCACTTACAAGTTGAACAGTTTTGTTCTAGGTTATTGCAGCAGCTCACCTTGGAAACCCTATCGCACCTTGTATGTATAACCAATATAACAGCTTGGTAAAATTGGGTAAATATATTATATACTTCATGTAGTCATTTAATTTTGAAACAAATTTTTTTTTCTGTTTGACTCAATTTAGATTTGGTTGCACTTCCTGATTTTGGAGCAGGTGCTATGGAAAACTGGGGGCTAATGACTTTCCAAGAATCATCATTGATCTACTGCCCAACGAAAAATTTAATAAACAGAAAGGCTTTTGTTTCCTTAATTGTTTCACATGAAATAGGACACCAGGCATGTGGTAAAACATTCTGTACATATGTTTCTCTATGAAGTTGCTCTTTTTCTAGTTCCTGTAGTGCAACAGCTAATGATAAGGAAGTTTCATAGCAATAAACAAATCCATTGTTATATAATACCAGTTTGTTGGAAAAAAACAGTTTGATTACACACCAGCTTGGCAGATCAAAAAGAAAAGCAAATTGTAGCATGATAGGAGAACCCCAGCCATTTTTGCCTCAAATTATATAGCACCTAAGATGGCATACCCATTCTTCAAAAAGGCTGTTCACTCCAAGGGTTTATGCATCTAACTCCTCTTAAACTGCACTTCATTTTCTTATAAGATACTTTGATACCTTACTGGAACATGTCATAGGGATGAATGTGGTAAAGCATATGTTAGACAGTGTAATGATACTACAATACACTGTAAGAGAATAGACTCTGTAAGGAAGGTTAATTCTTACTGGGAATACATGTAAGTATTGAAGAAAGCCAATTGTGAATCGAGATTTGGGACTGTAGAGTAAATGCACAGTAAATACATTTTCACTTGTAGGTAGACATTCATCCAATGCTCTTAGATATTGTCAGAAAATTAATTGTTTGGTTTAAAATGATAATGTACAATTTCATTTCTTGTTCCACTATACTTCATATACTAGTACTTTGCTAACTTCATCTATCCATCTGAAGGTCTAAAATGTTAGTGCTTTTTATTGTGGGCCAATAAAATAAATGTCCGTACTTAAGTAAACATTGTTTAAAAAGAAAGTAATAGTTCAAGACCTTAAGGAGTAACAAATACAGTGTAATAAAATTGCAGATCACCAAATGATATATCTGTTAAAAAATATAAACTGCCAAATCTTAGTATGTAATAGCTGTTATTGAACTTTTATGGTTTACCAAAAAAGGCATTTGCTGGTCTTGGGAGTTAGCTGTTTCCCCAGCCCTGTTTATTATCTACTTGACACTTTCCTTTTGTTAAGAACAAAGAAAAACAAACAGTTATTTACAATCATCTGTGGGAAAAATATCTTTGTCCATAATCTGAGAAACTGAAATATTTTCAAGTCATAACCTGACTTCTTTCTGTTAGATTTTCAAATTTATTAGTAACTTCTTTAAATTAAATAGAATGGAGAACTGACTGGATATGCTAATGCTTTCTAGCTTCAGACAGGAGTTTAAAAATGTACAATAAATAATCTGTATAGCTTTTTTCAAGTTTTATCTTTGTACTGTTAAATTTCCACCAACTCAAAAAAAATGTGGCATTTTATTGTGCTAACATAGACGCATAAAAAGTCAAAGTCTTCTCTTGGTCACACATTGTGGTTTAACGTAAAACACTGAAGACTGAAGTTCAGAGAAATGCAGTCTAAGATGTGTTTCTTTTTTTATTTAAGTGGTTTGGAAATCTGGTCACCATGAGTTGGTGGAATGATCTATGGCTTAATGAAGGATTTGCATCGTACTTTGAATACATAGGAGCTAAATATGTTGAACCCAAACCACCATTGGTGAGTATGGAACCTGAATGGTTATGGCCATGTTGTAAGAAAGAAAAGAATTAATTGAGCTCATCTGGGAACTACCAGCAGTAACAATGTAGGTCATGATTCTTTTTCCTTAATCATGCCTACCCAAAGAAAGGCTGCTCTTAGCCCTCAGCAACTGAAGGCAACCTGAACACCAGCCTTTGGGTGGATTGCCACAGTCCCTCACTCATACAATAAAGGTTTGGGATAAGGGAGTTGTCACCTAGATGTATCAGATACTAGGACCCTATCTCCACCTGCCCCATTTCCCACCTTCTGAGGATGTCTTCCATAAATCTGCTTTCAGTTCACATTTATCAGAGATGTGGATACCCTAAACTAAAAACAGACTCCCAAGACAAAGCCTTTTATCCAGAGATCCTGCAGCCATGCAAGCCCATTGTCCCCCTGTAAATAACTGTGAAGTCTTCCAGATGATATCTTTTACTGGGGCAATTGCGGCTAATTAAGGGTAATTGCCATTTTGGCTGCTGCTTGTGTTAATGATTGTAAATGGTGCTGCATGTGTAAATGCATGTTTTGATGCAAATCCAAGCAGTGGACAGTCGGACCAAAGATGTCTATTTTTATACTTTATAGGATTAGCATGTCCCTACACACTGGCAACCTGTTAAATTTGGACATTTTGAATCTGAGCTCACGACTCATACTTCTTGGTTCCTGATCTGCAAAACCTTGTCCTAATTCAGACCTTCCCAAAAGACAACAAGCACAATTCTCACAACAGACAAAATACTCGGTTCTATGTTAACTTCAAGAATGGAAGGGTGGAACTAGTAATCTGGGCATGAGCTGGAGCTCAGACTGGAGGGTGGGGGTTATGGTGAGGTTACAACCAGCCCAAAATTCACCATATCCCATCCTGTAGCCCCTCCTAGCCTTGCCACCGCCTGCCCCAAGCACAGCCCAGTCCCCCCCACCAGAAGAGCCTGGCAGGCTGCCGTTGTCCTGCACACAGATCCAGGAGACACATGCATCCCATGCCCTCCTGGGGTGCATGCACCAGCAGGAGCTGCCTGCCCCGCACCCCTACCTGTGGCTCTGCCCTGTGCCCCATCCTGCCCTGGCTGTGCAGCACCTGCCCCGGCTGTGTAGCACCTGCCCCAGTCCCACTCCTTCCCTTGATCTGTCCCCCACCCAAGCTTCCTCTCTCCCCTTTCATCCCTTCCCCCACAACAGACTTAGAAGCTGGATGCTGCTGTCCATGCTGCTGGGCCACATATCATTAGTTGGATCAGTATTGGTCAATATGGTCATTAAAAATTGGTCATTGGTATCAGCCAAAAAATCTCTATTGGTGCACACATATTTATAACTTCCCCTCCCCAGCATACAGGAACCTGTGGATTACCCAAGCCTCACTGAATTGTGCATCAGCTTCTTGGGTGGTGCCTTTCCACTGCCTTCTGGCCCCCTCATCCCAGTGAAGAGCCTTGAAAGAGCAAACTTCTACCTTTTCCCCCATCAGTCCAGAAATGTCCTTCCACTCCTGCTTTAAGGCTATACAGGTTGCAAGTTAATGCTTTTCCCCTTGTGAACTGCAGTGTGGTCCTTATCTGGGGTACTGAATACAATGTTATGTTCTAGCAGTTGTGTGCACTAGCTGGGACTACCTATACAGATGAAGCAAAGCAGTTCCAAGGTTAATGCTGCTTCATCTAGGGATAAAGTTGGAGCTGTTTTGTCACATTTATATTGTTTCTACCTTGTCCATGTGTAAATGTTAGAATGTAACAGAATCAGCAGCTTTCTCTCCTTTTGAAACAACAGCAAATGTAAGTTTATCTATGTATGAAAATTAGTGTTTGTAATAAAGGTAAATCTTGTCTTTTTTTTTTT
>JAGPOW010003395.1:28374551-28385353 GCA_030014935.1 Caiman crocodilus
TTTTTTTTTTTAAATACAGACAAAGCCAGATTTTCAGCTATGGTCCAAGATGGGCACAGAAAAAGGCTACTTTTTGCCAGGGAGAGTCCTTGCTGCAGGTTATAGTAGGGGCCCTTATGTTAGCCTGGATTCACTTCACTGCAGAGAGAACTAGACACTTGGACTTTACCCCCTACACAAAAAAGTTCACCCCAGAAGGGTCTTTGTTTTTATTCCTGTAGTACTTATCACTTTTGTGTATAACAGCCAGGAAAATCCTGGGAGGAGGCGGGATGTCAGTTCACCTGGGTCCAGGTTCTCTGTGCATCAGTGGAGCAACACAAAATAGTCAAACCATAGTTTAGAATTAGACTGTGGTTCTTGAGATTGTTAGTTAAATGCTTTTAATAGTCTAGGAACTGGGAAGAAGAAAACACAATCTTAAGATCAAGGGTTAGTCTTTAATGTTTTTAAGGCTCTCTCTAAATAATTAATGGCAATATTAACATCACTTAGAAAAATAAAGTCATATAATCAACAAACTGCTTTGTTGTCTTTTTAAAGTGTTAGTTCACATTCAACATCAAATACAGCATAGGAAATTACACAGTAATTTTTTTCCTGTTCTGTGTACACCAAAGGTAATGGACTTTGCTTTGCTCTTGCATTGAATCTACACATTTCCTTTGACAATTTTAATTAAGGGAAGAATTAGGCCAAAGGATTGGCTAGAAATTGAGTAACTCAGTTGTGGGTCTTTGCTTTGCCATTCATTTTGTCATAATAATAGGAAGATTGGTAAATTATGCAGACAAAATTAAAATAAGCTTGTAGGAAATGATTATTGAAAAGATGAAAACAACTAAACAAACCAAAAATAAAACATTAATCATTCAGATCAGTAAAAAACTAATCAGTACAGCTGGATAAGTAGAGCTCCTACTTACAAGATGCAGAGAAAGTTTACAAGTCAAATAAAGCATGTATGACAGAGTTCACAGAGAAGTTTTAATCTTAGCATATTGTATAGAACTAAACGTACCACCTACAAGAGTGTTATAGTTTACTGAGGGGTACAGTGACACAAAGTTTCAGAATAAATGTCCAATGATTTGTTTATGTTTCTGTGATCCCAAACTAGAATTATCACTTTGATTTCTATGTAGTTGTGAGGTACCGCTAATAGCTTATCGTATTATTTTAGCCCTTCTTTTCTCAATTTGCTCAGTCTTGGACTACTTGTGGTATATTCCGACTCTCGACTGTCGCATCTTAATTATTGTATGATGTTATTAGTCAGGAGGTGTTATTTGTTTTCTACCACAAATTGTAGGGCTCTGGCAACTCATGTGGAGATCCTCTTGGGTTACCCCTTTATTGTAACTCTTCTACTTGGCACCCAAGGCTCATCATCATTTGAAATCACAGTCTTACTTTGTTTAGGTTACGGTTGTCTTTATTTGTCAAGATTTATTTTTACATCCATAATCAACTTGCTGTTTGTAAAGCTATCGTTACTTCTCTCCACATCAATTACATCTTAATATTAACTTAGACAGAATTCAGTTTGGATATAATCGTAACATCTATAATGCCAACATAGCATTCTTAATCAGTCCCATTTATAACTCCCAGCGTTTTATTTATTTATTGATCTCTAGGCATTTTCTTCCTTCCTGAGAACTCACAATATGTCACAGTCTCATTAAGGAGTAGTCGTCTCCCAGTCTCTCTTATAACCCGTCTTCTATAGAGCCCAAATGGCTCAAAACAAAATCCAATTAACAGAAAATCCCAAGAACCGCTGTCACTGTAATGTGTCTGATAGCCATATTCTTCAGCGCTCTTCCTCTTGCTGTTTGAGTATTACCTTTTAAGGTTTGTGGGGGTTTTTTTTCTTTTTTCACTAGTGATTTCTAGCTTAGCCAGATCTGCTTGAGATCTTCTCCCTGCTCAGGCTGGGTTCTCGGGGTTTCTTTTCATCCCTGCTCTCTTCCCGAGCTTTCTGCTCGGTGACGTCTTCTGATGTCCATTCCTTCCATGCCTCATCTCTCCCCCCTTGGGGTTGTGATACCTTTACGGAGCAGCTGCTCCAGAAGCATCGCTCTCCTCCTGTTCTCATTTCTCTCTCCCTCTCGGACTCATTCTCTGTGGTGAGTGTTTTATTTATTTCTTATTTTTCTTCACAGAAGTCAAGCCCATTATTTTGTTGACTGGATTAAAAATTAAAACCTACTGCTGTCCTAGAGACCAGTAGTGCCAGCTTCATTTGGCCTTGAAGGGCTGGTACTGTGGGCCATGGATGATCAGTGTTGTCACAGATAATTAATGCTGCTGCTGCTCCTTCACCACCAAATTTCCAGATCTGTAGGGATACCTGTGGGTTGAATGACATAGCTCCATTGACCCCATCTAGCCCATGGACTATATCTTAGTCACCCATGATCTAGACCATTCTGTTTATATGCTTGGCACGGCTGTGACCCTTTAACTTAGTTGGGGAGTAGACCGTTCACCACCTTGCTTGTTTAATTCGCCAAAGTACTTAAGAATGTGATTAATTGGAAACTTAACTCAGGCATGTCAAATGCATTCTGTCAGGAGGATCAAATCAGATTTATTTTTTTTTGGTAATGGGATTAGTGAACAGGCTTCTTTGAATGTCAACAACATTTTTATTTTGTATAAATCAGCATGTAATACCATGAGAAAATAGAGAATTAATTTTTAAACTGAAATGAAGTTTTTGCTTGCTTTTTGTTGGTGATGTTTGCCCTTTTTTTAAAAATCTGTACCTTTAATTAGAGGGTTTTCACATACAGCTCAAATGGAGGTACAAAATTATAGACATTGAAAATTTGGCTCAAAAAAGTAATTGTTTGCAATGGTGAGACTAATCTTCAAATAAATCAGGCTCTACCTCTTTGGTAAGTACACTTAAAGTGACTTGCAATGTTTTAACAAACAAAATAAAATCTGTTTTATTGACTGAAATTATTAACTGAATTTGTGTGTAGAAGTGAAAATACAAAATGCTTTTTCAAACAAAGCAAATGAGAATAAATTTCTTCATTTCCCCAAGTATGCGATCTGATATCCTTGTGCTGGATTGGTTACTCTCCTGGTGCATTTAAATTACAGTTATGATGGGCATGTCTACCTATGCATTTAAGCACACCTAAATTTAATGCACATTAGTTTAATGCACATTAAGTGGGTTTAGGTAGGTGTCTACACATGCAGGTGTTAAAGCGCATTAACACTGTGTGAGCACTGACTTGGGACTAAAGTTAGTTAAAAATAGTGAATTTAGGCTATTCACACCCAAATCTGATACCTGCAAATACAGGTATCAAATTTAGGTGCGAATAGTTAAAGCACATTAACGCTGTGTGTGTGGGCTCACTTGGGACTAACTTTATATATTTGTTATTCAGTGGCATTGGAAGCACTTAAAGCAGTATTCCCTATATTCCTTTGGCTAGCTTTTGGAATCCAGAAGCTGAATCTTGCTAGGAAAGAGAACTAAAACATTATTTTAATTCAAATGTAAATCCATAATCCATGTTTATATTTTGTAGTATATTTTGTTGACTTGGAATGTTTAACAGTTTTTACATTTTTTTTAATTAATGCTTAAAACATAATTATCTTTCAACAGACCCAAACCTAAAACCTTCCTGTGCCAAACTTCCATTGCCATAAAGGGTAATTCCACATGAGGAGGACTTGTGAGATTTGAGTCCATTCTCCCTTTTACTTAGGAAACAACTGTAAATTTGTGGAGTGGTGGGGAATTGTTTCTGTTTTTATAAATATTTTTCCCATTGCTATGAATGTTAATTCTGTGATCGACGTGGACTACTTCAAGCCCTTTTTCTGCAACTCAAAACTAAATTTCTGTTTTTTTCATAATTTTCAGGATCATTTGTTTTATGAGAGTGTCTTGCAACCTGTCTTAAGAGTTGAAGGTGCAATGAGTGATCGATCATTGTCACAGAAAGAAGAAAAGGTCAAAGAAACATTTTTACCAGATTCCCTATTTGACATCATCACTTACAGGAAGGTGAAAAGAAAGCCAAATACTTTATATCTATCTGGTAGTCTGTAACAGTATTGTGAGAAGTATATTTGAAAATCACGAAGTTTGGCATAGCTTAGTTATCTTTATATCTAAGATGTAATTTTTGTGGTTTAGTTTTATTCTTAGTATATATGTATACAGCAAAAGCTTTGTTACCCAGCACCCATGGGGAATGTGGGGTGCTGGATAACAAAATATGCCAGTTAACTGAGAGACCCGAACAGGTATCTTTACCTGTTTGGGCTTCCACCTCTCCTGCTGCATCTGGGGCGCCTCCCACTGCATCACGGACCGTCCCGCAGGTCCCACAGGCCCGAAGGGACAGTGTGGGGGGCCCCACGCAGGCTGCTTTTCCTCAGACTGTGGGAGCTCAGCAAAACTGGAAGAACCACGGTCAGCACTTCTGGTTTTGTTTTTATCTTTTAAGCCAGCATGCCAGTTAATAGAGCATGCTGGCTTATAAGGTGCTGGTTAAGGCAGCTTTTACTGTACGTGGATTAATGCAAAAGAAAATGAGTATGAATGCATTTTCAGTGTTTGCTAAATTTTCAAAGTAGAACTAGTCAGCATCACTTTTGAAAAAAATAGGTTTTCAATGTAAGTAACTAAATGTTTAGAGTTTGCTTATGTAATATTTTCATGTACTTTTTTGTGCCTTAGGGGGCTTCCATTATCTGGATGCTTTCTAGCTTTCTGACTGAGAGACTTTTTCTCAAAGCACTTAACGTAAGTTTAGAAAAAGAAACCTTGTCTGGGTTTATCATTTTGTAAATAAAGGCAAGCATGAATAAAGGTTTGCTTTGCTGACATTTTTCATTAACTTAAATGAGCACTCAAGATTATGTTTTTCATTTCAGTCTTACCTGAAGACATTTTCCTTTTCAAGTGCTAACCAAGATGATCTGTGGACCCATATTCAAATGGTACTTATAACATCTTCTCAGTATTTTTACTTCATTGTTTGGGCTGCCAAACTTCGCACGTAAACCAACTGGGAACTTGAAGTAGAATGTCTACCTTTATTCTTGCTCCACATACAATCCTTTGGAGACTACAGGTGATGTAAGGGTGAGAGAAATAACTGTTGGGTCAGAAAGAAGATAGGTGGTCCATATTTTCATGTAGTCACAGGGAATTGCCCTATCCTACTGGGTGGAAAAACCTGCATAGGTGATTCTTGCTGTGAATAAATTTTGCCAAAGACTTGAGCATGGGGTTCTTCAGAGCAGATATAGATTTGTTTTATAATAATATTTTAAAGATGGTCTTTAAAGATGGATACTGCAGGTGTTTAACAGTCTAGAAGTCAGGCTAACTATAGTTCACTTTGATTCTGCTTTTCTCTGGGCACATCTACACGAGATGTTTCACTGTGCAATAGAGCTAATTACTGCATAATAAGCATCACTGTCTACACATGTCAACCCTTACTGTGCAGTAATTTTATTTATTTGGCAGTTAATTTGCTACCTGTAAATGCAAGTAGCAAATTAACTGCTGAATAATTACCGTGCAGTACAGAATGTGTATGTGGCTGGCCAGGAGCAAATTTGCTCCCAGTCAGGTGGGCAGCAGGGGGCAGGAGATTGCTCCCTGCCCCTGGGAACTGCCTGCTACCAGGGTGAGCTCTGTGACTGGAGCCCAGGCAGGTACACTGTCCCCCTACTCAGGAGATTGTGGAGGACAGGCTGGAAACAAGATCCCTGCATGGGGAGAGTTTTCCGCTTGGGCTGGAACTGGCTGGGACCTGACCCTGACCTGGACAGTTTTGGGCAGTCCTCAGCCAGCTCTGGGCTGCACATACACACTTCCCTGCACAGCCCAGGGCTGAGTGGTAACTGTCCCAGTCAGGGACAGGCCCCAGCCCCATGTCCCAAACTGGCAATTGAGGCACGGGGCTTGGAAAGACCTGCAGGGGAGGGGCAGGTCTCAGTCCCCTGCTCCAATCCACTAGTGGAGGAGCCCGGGCTGAGAACTCCCTGGTGCTGGGGCAGGGGGGCATTGTCCTTGCCCAGGCTCTTGGGGAGGAGCCCACCCCAGCAGCAGGCAGTTCCTGGAGGCAAGGAGCTCCCTGCCAGCCCCTGGGCTAGCACCCAGAGAGAGCCTAGAGCTCCCCCTGGCGGTGCAGGGGGCTGGTGCAGGGCCAGAGGGGGCAAGAGCAGACTGCTGCCAGGAGCAGCAAATCTGCTCCTGAATCTCCACACATGTAGACACCTGCCCAGGGTGGGTATACTCTAGAATAAAACCACCTCACAGCATTTGCATGTGTAGATGTGACCACTGTATATCTGTCCCTGTCTTGGGCAGTAGTAAGCACATTTCCAGAATTTGGGTTCTATATACCATTTTATATCAAGCATAAACATGGTCATTAGTAGAGTATAAGTAAACGCAGAACAAACAAGATTAAAAAAAAGAAAGATCAGCTATATATAAATGTGAATTAACAATCTGTTTAAAGGTCCAGCACAAATGCGGATGACATTCCTATCTGGATCTTCCAAATAAATGTGTACGGATCTTGTCCACTCTCATGTTATTGCCCTTTAAATATATGGTGAAGACTGAATAAACCCTGACTCTAGGAAAGGAAATACTAATAGGAGACTTTTTCAATAATAATGTCCTTGCCAAAGGTACTGTAAAATGAAAATTTCATCATAATACGAGTCAGAGCAGAAAGCCAGTTTCTCAGACGGTGCAATTTGTTGTAGCAGCATTGAAATCAGTGGAGGCTATGATGAGTCACAATGACAGAAATCTGGCCCAGAACCAATTTTCAGGTGTAATGGTATTTAATTAGTTAGTATAGTGGTTATCTTGTATTTTTAAATCTTTTATGTGAATTAAATAAACAGTTTCCTATGCAAATAAATAAGTTATTAACCACTCAAGGGTATGGATATCTTTAAATAAAAAATATAAGCTAAAAATCAAGTTACAAAAATTAGAAATGGTGTCTCAGTTTTTTAAATTTCCCTTAAGGGATTGGATCCTTCCTATTTTAATGACAATACTGCTCTTTTTCTTTTTGTTACATTGATTCGTTACTAAAGTGCTGCTGGAATAATGTAAATAAATCATATATTTCTAATTAAGAATTTATTTGAAGGTTATAGATGCACAGGATGAAGTTCAGTTGCCTGCATCAGTAAAAAATATAATGGACCCATGGACATGCCAAGATGGCTTTCCAGTTTTAACATTTGATCCATCAACTGGCACCATCAGTCAGGAACAATTTCATAATATAAGGAAAAAGGACAATACTACTAGTTACAAGTATATGAAATTTATATTTTTAGCATTTCTACATTTACTTTTATTATAAAGAAATGTTTAATTAGTACATGATTCTTTGAAAATCTGTTTGCTTTTTCGCCAGAAGTCAGTCTGAGCCACGAATTCAACTTAGTATTTCAGCTATTCACTTTTCCAAGTGATTAGCTTATTTACTTGATTAGAAGACAAGGTTCCCTGCCTACCCCATTTAATATGTGGTGAAATGAAAAAGCCTCTCACCTTACAATTGAGCATAAAGAAGTGGGGGAGGGTGTGCAGCTTCTGTGGAAAGGGGGTGGGCACCTGAGGCTGCAGGGAACAGGAACAGCATGGAGCAGGGAGGAGAGGGGAATGGGGAATTGGGGCAGCCTGAGGCTGCAGAGCGGGAGGGAGACGGACATAATGGAAGGGTAAAGGTTAGGGGGTGGCAGCAAGGAGCAAGCTCCCTTCCTCTCTCTGCCTGCCCCCTAAAACCCCGCCCCACTGCCTTCTACTGCTTGTTCCATTACTACCTCCCCATCTGCCCTATGTGTCTTCCTACTACCTCTCCCCTGTCTGTCCCCCACCACCTGCCCCATTACTCCCCCCTCATCACCTCTTCCTCCCCTACTTGCAGTATTGTGTGGGAGTGTGAATTTAGAATGATCCTCTAATAATTAGATTCCATGCTTATAATAAATGTATACATTTTCTGTGTGTAGAATCTGATTTTTTGGGGATCATCTTACACACAGGGTCCTCGTGTGTTTGGGTGAATACAGTACTTCCTCCTGGGTGGAATACAGAGCAGAGCAGTTAAGGAAAATTGTTGTGGGACCAAAATAGCGAGTTCAAGTCCTGATTTGTTCTTGCACCAGTCAACATAAGGCTAGGGCAAACCTGTGACCTCTTGATTTCTTCCTGGATAGCAACAGTGCAAGATTATGAAACACCAAGGTTTTCCACCAGGAATGACTAAAGTGAAGCTCCTCATTTGGACTCTTAAATAAATAACTGTTTTTCAAAAATACTGAGCACTAAGCATTTCCTTTTTTAAGTCAGTGGATAGTGCTTGGTGTCCACTTAGATGCTGATTTAGGGGCTGATTGAGATGGCTCTTAGTAGCTTGTACATGACCAGCAGCAAAATCCACAAGCAGCCATAACAATACTCCAAAGAGAGACAGGAAGTTAACTTTGCTTCCACCGTGCAGGAGGCTACCAGGAATCAGCTATTCTAGGCTGGTTTAGAGATGTTACACCATCCAATCACCATTGATTCTCATAACATTAGACCCAGGAGTGGGAAATACCATGTAAGAAATCCTATCCCATACCAATATTGGCAGATCTAGAGGGTCTATTTACATGAATCTTCCTTTCCCTGTATATCTCCCTGGTTCAGTAGCTTTCATATCCATCTGCAGCAAATTGACATTTTCCCCAGATTTTCTGACCAACTGTTCATGTCAATATTTGGGGGTTTTTTTTTCCTGCCCAGAACTTCTTTTAACCAAAAATGTTTTTGAATAGGAATTTAAAGATATCAAGGATATGTTGCAGAGTCATGAAAGGAGAGAAGGTTGGAGAATAAAATTACAGTCAGAAGGAAAGCAGTCCTTAGAGAATGAAACTGGTGTCTAAGAATCATGTCAAAGAGTATAGACCAAATTAATTCTAAATCTCTTTGTCTAGTGTGAGACTGGGGGAAGCAAGAGTACTAACATCAAACAGGGGCAAAAGATAGCTGCAATTTAAAAAAAATATTTGTAATCTTATTAAACATCAGTTTAGAATGTGTGTTAAAAAAAAAAAAAAATCTTTCAGTCACCTCTCAACTTTTGTAAACATATTTAGAAATAGTTTATATTTGTAACCATTTACATAATCGGTAAATATATTTTGAATGAGATGAGAGAGAATAACATTTCAATACAAAAAGTCTACATTAATTATTAGCTAACTTTTAGGTTTAAAAATGATTTTTTCTTTTTTTAAAAGTCTGTCAACATATATTGTTTAAGGTACTGCTTAATTATTATAATTCAGTGGACATTATGAGGTTAGATTTCTACAGCATTCTTTTCCCATCTCTGGTCATTTATACATTTGCTCTGGGAGTGGGAGGAGAGGATCCAATTAAAGTACACAGAGCATCATGTGTATCAGAATCCTCATGCTGCAAAATAGCAGCAGGGGCACTTGTTGAATGAGCTTTAGTTAAAGTGTCCCTGCCACCTTTTTTTTAGTGCAGAGACACTGATATGCATATCACTGGAGTCTGCTAGAGCACAGTAATTACCAAGCTCTAGAAGACTTGGTTAATCAAGTCGGCTCTGACACACTGTAATTGCAGCATATTGGAGCAGCCTCCATGCATATGTATAGGCTCTCTCTGTGCCTAGCAGTTCCTGTTGGCTAGTCCTATGTACCTCTCTGCTTAGCATATTAGGTGCACAATTTGAAGGTAGCTAACTCTCCCTTGACTGTGAAGAGATCCTAGGCACCTACCCTTGTTAACTGGAAAGGGGCCCTTACCCTCCAGATTGTAATAATTCTAATGTCTAAGTGGATACATCTGTGAGAGAGATTTGGATATGATTCTTCAGTTGCCATTCACAAAATAGTTGTGGTGCTCTCCCTCTTCTTTACTTTGTTAAGACGCCTATTCTTCATGAACTGCTGGAACAGGATTTTCTGGCTACTACATGTCAGATAACTACATTACCACTGGCCTATAAAATATGTTCAGCTGGATGAGGGTGAGATTGATTTAATCACTGGACCAGCCAACAAGCCAGCTAACAGTGGGGTGTGAGTAGGAGTTTGAGTGGGGAGTTAGTTGGAGAGCTTACCTAGTTACTCTCTTTCTTACCCTTCTTTCACTGTGTAAGCTTACTGAATGAAAGCAGGTTCATAGAATCATAGAAGTAGGGTCGGAAGGGACCTTGCAGATCTTCAGGTCCAACCCCCTGCCTGGGCAGGAGGAAAACTGGGCTCAAATGACCCCAAGCCAGGTAGGCATCAAGCCGCTTCTTAAAGACCCCCAGGGTAGGAGCCAGCACCACTTCCCTTGGAAGTTGGTTCCAGATCCTAGCCGTCCTAACTGTGAAGTAGTTCTTACGGATGTCTAATCTTAACCTGCCTTCCAACAACTTGTGGCCATTATTCCTTGTTGTCCGTGGGGGTGCTAGGGAAAACAAGGTCTCCCCCAAATCCTTCTGGTTCCCCCTAGTGAGTTTATAGATGGTCACCAGGTCCCCCCTCAGCCTTCTCTTGTGAAGGCTGAACAGGTTCAGGTCCCGTAGCCTCTCGTTGTATGGTCTGCCCTGCAGTCCCCGGATCATGCGGGTGGCCCTCCTCTGGGTCCTCTGGACCCACTCAATGTTGTCCACATCCCTCTTGAAGTGGGGTGCCCAGAACTGGACACAGTACTCCAGCTGCGGCCTGACCAGTGTCATGTAGAGGGGGAGGATCAC
>JAGPOW010003395.1:28385453-28436574 GCA_030014935.1 Caiman crocodilus
ATGACACCAAGATCCCGTTCCACCTCCGTGCTAGCAAGAGGGGAGCTTCCCAGCCAGTATGTGTGCTGGGGGTTGCTTCTCCCCAGATGCATCACCCTGTACATGTCCACATTGAATCCCATCCTGTTCTTGTCCGCCCACTCATGCAGTCAGCCTAGACCCCACTGCAGCCTCTCCCTCTCCTCTGGTGTCCCCACCTCAGCCGACAGTTTGGTGTCATCAGCAAGCTTGGATAGCTTGCTTTCCACCCCCTCGTCCAAGTCAGCGACAAAGATGTTGAACAGTGCGGGCCCAAGGTCAGTACTGCAGTACTGACGCTTGGAGTCAGTACTGCAGAGAAAGACCTCATGGTTACAGGAGACCATAAGCTGAATATGAGCCATCCATATGCTTTTGTTTTTAAAAAGGTCAGTGGCAACTGGTTTGCATTAACAGGAATGTCACTTGTAAATCAACCACTTGAACATGGTCAAGCACTGGAACAGGCTACTGAGATAAATTGTGGAATCTCCATTCCTGGAATTTTTCAAGACCAGGTTATAGAGACACTTAACTGGGATGGTTTAGTCAAGAATGACCTTGCATTAAGCAAGGGGAATAAACTAGTTCACCTTGGGTCCCTCACAGCCCTACTTTCCTGTGATCCTGTAGCTTGGTGTTTAGGACACTCAGCTGGGATGGAGAAGCACCCAGGCTCCAGTCCTTACTCCAAATCTGGTAATGGAGGGATTTGCACATAGGTAACAGCCTGAGTCACTGGGCAATAACAACACCACTGCACAACACAACACCATTTTTGTGAATGGCACCTACATCCTGTTATGAATGACCTTTATTCCAAATTGCATTTGATTTTATTAAAACGGTAATCAAAATGGCTGTAATCAAGAAGAAATGCTTTGTTTTGAATGTAAGTTTCATTTGACTCCAAATGCATTTCTCTTGATTTTCCAGAAACACCTACTTTTTTCTTTTGCTTGCTCTGGCCAAGAATAAGTCATTTGTTCAGCTCCAATAGTTACTGCTACTTCAATTTTTTTTTTTTTTAAAAAAAAGGTTTATTAGGTTGTTGCAGTTCTAAAAGCCCAGTCATTAAAAAGTTTGGAGTTGAGGTCCTAGAAAACAGCCTGAATTGTGCCTTGTATCCCTCCAAACTTTGGACCATCTATAAAGTAGACTCATGGACTATGGTAAAGTTTTCAAATGCTTTTCTCAACTTTGCAGTACTTAATAAAGTGTATGTCCACCCTTTTCTGTCAGTTCATTCAGATTAATTAAAGTATCCCTTCCTGATGATACCTTGTGCTATATCAACCTGTTTTTAGATTTTTAAGACAATGTCTATGCTACAGCTTGCTACTAGCATAACTTTGTTAATCAGAGATGCAAAGAGGTCTGAGACCTGACTGACCCAACTATGAAGAGGAAATCCTGTAATTTGGATTTGATTATAGTATCAGCACTGTATAGGTGTAGAATCAAATTGAATTTATAAAAGTGCAACTTTGGTGGTGGTGTTGCACATCTACTGAAAGCACTTGCTAATTAGTTATACCAGCTTGCTTTTATCACAAGCTGCTAGTGTGCATGTAGTCAAAGTCACATGTCCTTTTGAAAATTTTACCCCTGAAACTTTCAATACAGTACTCTTTCTCAAATAGTTATGAAGTTCAGTGTTGAATCCTCTAGTTCTGCCTAGTCAAAGCTTGCTTAAAGACTCTGATTCAACACTATATTTCTGTGGTGTAGTACTTGATCTGGAACTACTTGCATTAGTAATCCATGGCTTTGTCTAGAATAGGTAAAAAGATTTCTTCCTAAAGCAGTTGGCCAGCTTTATGTGAAACTGCTTGTAGGTGCAATTTAACACCTTTTAAAATTGTGGTAGGTATTCTAGGCCAGCCATAGCTAGAAGAAGCCTAATTGGAATTAGCTAAATCAGTGAAAAAATACCTCTCTTTCCTAGTCTAGGTCTAGGTAAAAGAAGATTGCAGAATATCCATGGCCCAGCCTCCTGAAAGCATGGTTAGTGCTTTAGGGATATTCCCTAGAGAAAGTTGCTGTGTTGTATAGAGCATAGAGAGTGCGGTAGGCTGCTTTTTGTGCTTTCTCTACATTGGGTGCATCTACACATCGCCCTACGGTGACGTTGCTATGGCACAGTGCTTTAGTACTTCCTGTTGGAAGTACTAAACACAGCACAATGCCGGGGGTTACTGCAACGTGAGTGGAGCATGGTTAGATTTTGCTGCTATGTCACTGTAGCAATGCCCTATGCTAGGATAGCTGGTGATCATGTGTAGACTCATGTAATTGCTACATAGCCATACGGTGAAATAGTGTGTCGCTCTGTTGCCGTAGGGCGACCTGTAGATGTTGCACAGTGTCTCTTCAAACGTGAATTTGCCTCTTACAGTGGCAATGATTTTACTTACATGGTGATAAACATGTACATCTCAGATTACAACCATATACCTGGATTTGTAATTTGATAAAAAGATACAGCCTACCCACTTTCAAATATCTCTTCCAGAAATGTTTCCTGAAATGCAGATATCAAGTTCAGAACATGACTGGATCCTACTAAATATGAATTTATCTGGATACTATAGAGTTAATTATAACTCATCATATTTGAAGAGGATAGGAAAATTGCTTGAAAACAATCCAGAGGTAAGACTAAAAAAGTTTTCTTTGAGCTTCTAAAGTCTCTACAATATGTTTTTAATTGTGTTAATTAAGTTATTATTTTGACCAAGGTTTGGAATATTCTAGTGCAGGGGTGTCAGACTCATCCTGTTGTGTGGAAAGAGTCCACAGGCTGGATCTAGAATATGGGACTGTATCATCTGGACTTTAGGGCTAGAAATTTGGCAATGGCAGGATGAATTACTGTGGATTTGGGAACCACAACAGTTGCTGTTCTTCTCTCCACCAAACAGAAATAGAACCTTGTCCTATATAAATATTTTTTTCAGCATAAATATGTCATCCGGTCCATTGGGCTTCCCATGGAGCTGGAAATTTGGCTTCTGGATAAGCAGTAGTAGCCATAATTACTGTAGATTCTGAATTTCCTGCCCTGTGGGCAGGATCAGGAGTACAAGGCCATGTCATCTGGGCCATAGGGTGCATCTTTGACACCACTGATCTAATGTATCTGATACAAAGGACCTATTCCAATACCCATTAAAATGCTGGCGAAGTTCCTTTTGAAAGCAGTTGGAATGAGAGCAGCCCAAATACTTTTTTACTTCAAGCCGCTGAAAAAATATTTTTGTAGGATCAGGTTATAACTGTAAAGCTGTCATAATTGGCTAGAGGAGACCTCCCAGAGAAATCAGCTTCTTTGAGGAGCACAGAATCAGCACAAAGTGTTATAAGAATAGTTGGCATTGCAGGTGGTTAGCTGCTCTTAGAACTTCCTAGGGGAAGATGATGACAAGATAGAATCTGGTTTCACAGAAACACACTGGTTGTCAAGTGATGATCAATAGAAACCAGTAGGCCAGATTGTTCCCAGGTCTCCCCATATCCCCAGTACCAGTCCATAGTAGGCAGCTGTCCAGGCATTTGGGTAGCTGGTAACAAAATGAAAGATTCTGTTTCAGTTCTCTCCAAAAACGAAAAAAAAAAGTCCCTTACACTTAGGGGGGTACCTCCCCCATAATTTTCTAGTTTTCATCTGGTTTTCTTTTGAAATTTTTCACCAGAGGGAAACTCTTGTGTTCCTTTCAACTGTGCTTATGTTCTGCCATTCCCTGGTTACCATTTCATCACCTAGTGACCAACAATTGGCTGATGTTATAACTTAATTTAGACTAGTTTCATGCTTTCTTATGTCAAGGAACTAACCCAGCACAATTTGGGCTCAGATTAAAGAGGTACAGCAATAAGATGCAAATGTCACTGTAACAGGTCAGCACCCAGGCCCGCCCTCCATGTGGCCCATGCACCTGTCTCTGGGCAACCGCCCGCCTTGTCTCGCCTGCCACGTCTTTGATGTTAATTAAATAATTGATGTTAATTAGCGGAAGGCTGCCCTTCTACTGCCCCCTCCACTAAGGGGCACTATCTGTGGCTCCTTCCTCCCCAACACTGCAGCCCAAGCCTCGTGGATGTCACGTTGTTCTTGTCTGTCACGGCCGCTCTCTGTCCTCTCTGGGCCATCTCACGTCTTGTTCCCTTCTGGACTCTATGTGCCCACCCTCTGGTTCCTCAATACAGCACTCTCCTCTCTGGACTCACCTTTCCCACACTGGGCTTCTCAATACGCTGCCCTCTGTTGAGGGCCTCGATAATGCCCCCTCTTTGGGGCTCCTCAATGTTGCCCCCTCCTGGGGCTGACTTTGCCCAACTTGGGCTTACAAATGAATACGGCCCCCCCTCCTGGGGCTCTCTGCGCCCACACCTGGGCTTCTCAGTCTGGCCCCTCTCAGGCCTCTCAAACATTGCCCCTCTCGGGCCTCTCATTGCTCACTGTGTTGCCCCTCGCAGGCTTTTCAGTGTTGCCCCTCTCGGGCCTCTCAGTGTTGCCTCCTTCCTGGGACTCACTGTGCCCAACTTGGGCCTCTCAAGGTTGCCCCTTGCTGGGGCTCTACAACGCGGCTCCCTCCTTGGGGCTCGCTGTGCCCAACCTGGGCTCTCCAAATGCCCCTCTCCAGGTTGGGGTCTACACACCCCGCAAGTTGCGCCCTTACTGGTGCTGAATTGCACCCTCCTGGGCGCTAGGGCCCCACACCTCTGTGGCCCCTGTGAAGCCTCCTCCAACCCTTATAGCCTCACCCAAACCACCAGTGTCATAGATAACAACAACCAAAACACAAGCCCCTGGGCTGTAACTTAAATATAAGCCATCTGGCTATAACATCCCTCTCCCTCTCTTTTTCTCAGGGCAGAGAGCTCCTCTCTGTCTGGTAGCTGGCAGGGAACTGCCAGCCTGGCCTCAGCTTCTGGACTTTATAAGGCTAAGCCCTGCCCTCTGTGGTCAGCTGACGCTCATTGGTTGCCCCGGCAACCCACAGCTGCACTTCTTCGTCACTGCTAGGGCTCCTTCCCTAGCAGTTCTCCCTCCTTTAGGAGCAGGGCAGCGAGGTGCCCTGCGACAGTTACCTTTACTTTTTATATTATTTGAGTTGCATGGTATGTAATGTGACCTGATCCTAGAACATGTCTATGAACATGTCAATGAAATCTATGAAACATTTAAATGGCTAAATCTGTCAGTACTTTTTTTCCCTTTTAATTACAGAATTTAGCATGTTTTAAATGACTTAAAACAGTTCATTACATCAAAATCAACCTCTCTAATGCTGTAGAAGGTATGAACAATGGCTCATCCTAACAAAGAAATGGAAGTGCAGAATGCCTCATAGTGCCATTGCTCTCTTGGCTTTATAGAAGCTATTCCAAAGAAATTGCAGTCTCTAGGTATGGCAGAGTAGGAGCATTGTGAGACAGCCTTTCTACATCACATTCTGCTCTGTTTCAAACACTCTGATTAAAGACAGACAGTCAAAAAGCCTGAGGCTGAATCGATTTAATCTTTGCAGGTTAGTCTAAACTGCATAGATTGAATTGAAAAGCAAGTAAACAGACATTCGTTTTTGATTCCAGATATGCAACCACATACCAGCTACCCCAGTGCAGTGGCTCAGGCCAGAAGCAGGGGAGCAGTAGAGCATGGCTCCCTGCTCAGCTGGAGCAGACAGCATGGGCCAAAGCTAGCCCATCCACCCTGCAAGGGAGGAAGAGATGCAGAGCATCCTCATATCCTGGGACACTCTGAGTTAATTTGAACCTGGAGGAGATCTGGAATAGAAGTTCCAATTTAACCTAAAATAGTTAAACCTGGATGGATGTAGTATCAGACTTATCTTAAACTGGCTTTGGCCATTTTGAAAGTGGTTTACTTGCACTGGACTTCTCTTGTGATGCAGATTTGAACTGGTTTCTGATCACTTATACTGGTTTATGTTTAGTTTCTGTCCCTAGCCATGTGGATTCCCTGATAAAGCAGGTTCTGAGTACATTAGCATAAATGTAGATGTTCTATAGTTATAAATATGTGCTTTAAATCTCATGTGGGTATTGATCAATAGGTGAATCTGGGGGAACTTGAACAAGCCATGCAGTCATGTAGGCAGCCTGATACTACTGCGCAGCAGCGTATTAGCACAGTTTTCACCTGGCACGCTATTGTACAGTGTTATTAGGCTATGCGCAACTATCGTCTCATGTAGATGCACCCACTACACAGTAATTTGCTCTAATCCTGAGTAAATTTGCTACCTGTGAATACAAGTAGTATATTTACTCAGGAGTAATTACTGCACAGTCTGCATGTATAGACAGCCCACCAGGAGCAAATATGCTCCTGGTCACTCGGGCATCAAGGGGTGGGAGATTGCTTCTTGCCCTCAAGAGCTGTCCCGGGAGCTGTCCTTGCAAGGTCCCCTGCCCTAGCAGTGGACAGCTCCCAGCCCCCATTCTGCAGTTATGGAGCAGGGCCTGGGAGATTCTTATCTTCCAGCCTTGGCTTCAGAACTGCGGAGCTGAGGCTGGGAGATTCTTCAGGAACCCTGCAAAGCTTCAGTCCCTGATTCGATTCAGTGGAGATTTGTCCTGATTCAGTGGCCGAATCTCCAAATCTGAATTGAATCAGAGGGCCCTTTTAGCTCTCCTAATCAAATCAGAGCCCTCTGAATCAATTTCGAAAGATTCAGACATAGACATAACTTTAAATATTTTTTCTACATACCTCTAAGTAGCAGGCGAATCGTGAATGCTGTGATGCTGGGGCACATGGAATGTCCCACAGGAGCACAGGGGGGTCCTCAATGTGCTTGGCAGCAGACCCAGAAGTGGACCAGAAGCACTTTTGGTCTACTTCCGGGTCTGCTGGAGAGCACACTGGAGCTTCCCCCTCTCCCCCATGCCCCTGGCTCAGTGACTGGTGCCTCCTGGGTCTGGGGGGGCACCCAGGGTCTCTCCACAGCCAATTGCCAAGCTGGAGGGGCACAGGGGGGGTGGCCCTGGCATGCTCCCCAGCAGACCTGGAAGTGGACTTGAAGTATATCTGGTTCACTTCTGGGTTCACTGCCAGGCACGTGGGGAGGAGGGGCCCATGCTCCTATGGGACACGCCATCTGCCCCACCATCTCAACGTTCACGAGCTATGCCTGGTACCTTGAGGTATGCAGAAAAAACATTTAAAGCTGTGTCTGTGTCTGAATCGCTGATTCTCCAAATCAGCATCGAATCTTCAGATTCGGCTGAATTGAATCGAGGACAGTGATCAGAATCAATGAATTGAATCACTGTTCCTGATTTGGGCTGAATCCAAATCTTTATCAAATAGAACCCGTTTCTCACACTCCTAATTCCTATCTCCCAGCCACCTGGGGAGGGAGGGAAGAGGGAGATCCTTATCTCTCAGCCTGGGCTCCATGACCTTGGAGCAAGGGGTGGGAGAATCTTATCACTGTGGTGCTCCCTGCCAGCCCCTGAGCTAGCAGCCCTAGCTGTGAGCTCCCCCTGGCTGCTGCACAGAGTCAGTACAGGGCCAAGAACAGATTGCTGCCATGAGCAGCAAATCTGATCCCACTTCCCTGCACATGTAGGTGCCTGCCATGGTGAGTTCCTCTAAAATAGCATTTGCACATGTGGATGTGCCCACTATTTCTAATTTGGTTATGCAAGACTAATCCACAATATTGCCCAATGATCTTTACATTAAAATACATTCTAGACTGTGAATGCTGAGACTCTATTCTCCAAAAGAGCAACAGGAATGGAAAATGGGGAGAAAAAAAAATCATACAGTATGAGGGTGGGCAAACTGTATTCTTGCTCCGCTTTCTTAGTGCTGGATCTGCACCATGTGTATATGCTGGGGAGATGGATGTATTTTCAATTCATGTTAAGTCTTTTTTTGCCCAAGAAACTTGGTGTCTGTTTATATATTCTGGTTATAATGCAACTCATCTGCTGCTCTTTCTCCTCCATATAACCTGATGTAGGATCATCCTAGATTTTTTTCAAATTCCTAAATGAAGTTCTGCCTATGAGTAGATACAGCCATGTAATTGAGAAGTAGTCTGACTTCATTTGAAACTCGAGTCCCAAAAGGAAAAAAAGTCTATGTCAAATCAATGAAAACAGGGAAACAGGGTAAGGGAATTACTGTAGATTTTCTTTATTTTAAGAGTTTTATAAACTTAAGGAAGGTTTTCAAGCTTAGCCGTCAGTTAACTGTTATAAATGTATGCTACATGTAGCATTTTCTTGAGTCTACACCTAAAAAAATTATCTTAAAAGCACATATAGGAGTAAATTATTTCAGCTCAAAATAAAACCAAATCTTGATATATCAAGTCAGTAAAACTTTTACTGAAGTCTATAAGAGTTTGGTTTGGGAAAGGACTACAGGGCCAGGTTGTTGTAACCTAATTTAAGTCTATTTTTCCTCATAGTGGAATTGCTAACATTTTGTGGATGCTTTTGCAGGCTTTTCCTGTTGTTAACAGGTTACAACTGATAGATGATGCTTTTTCTTTGACAGAGTGAGTACATTTTTAATCTATTACTAATTTATTTCACTATCCATGATCATACCCCACATTCCTTATGCTGCAACATATTTGTAAATACCTCATAAAAACAACAGATTTTATCATTAGTCCATCCCCCTGCAAATGCATGGGAGTTCTTTGCAGTATTTTAAATAAAACTTTGTCCTGCCTTCATTAAATACTTAGAGCAGTGGGACCACCATAACTTTTACTACAAATTAGGCGCATCTACTCGTCGCCATATGGCAGCATTGCTATGGCACTGTGCTTTAGTACTTCTGAAAGGTACTGCTGTCTTTTAGAAGTACTAAAGTACGGTGCTGTACAGGTGT
Organism: Caiman crocodilus; assembly: GCA_030014935.1. Classification (NCBI taxonomy): domain Eukaryota; kingdom Metazoa; phylum Chordata; order Crocodylia; family Alligatoridae; genus Caiman; species Caiman crocodilus. The sequence goes on from JAGPOW010003395.1 coordinate 28,394,359, forward strand.
GCCATGCATGGGTACATTTTGTTATGTCACTCTAGCAGCACTCCATATCGGGGGGAGTGCGCCACTATGGCAACATAGCTGACAATTGCATGTAGACCCATGTGATTGCTACGTTGCCATAGGGTGATGTGTAGACACTATCATTGATTCATAACCCCTGTGAGAGAAATTTCTTGATGCTTTTTTTTAATAAATATTCCTTTCCTTAATTTCATCTCATTGTTCCTGGCTACCTCTTACGCTTCACTCATCATTTTCTTTCTTTCCATAGGGATTAATGCCTCCCAACTACTTGCATATGCTTGTCATGTTGCTCTTTAATTATTTTCACTTGGACAGAGATGGGCCAATGCATACCATCACGGCAGAGTCCTACAGGAGGGCCGTGATCTCCTTGAGACCCCTTCCTCCGTTCCAAGTCGGCCCAAGGGCACCCTCAGATTCTCACCCGCCACGTCTTTGATGTTTAGGTAAAGTTGGGAGGCTGCCTCACATCTCCTTGAGCATGGTTAGTTGGGGCCTCTGTCCCCATGTTTTCCTGGACCTACCGGGGGTCTCCCTGTATGATGGGTGCTTCCCAGGCACCCTAGCCTTATGGGCTACACGTGGCTGCAACCACCCCTGATACCATGCCCCAAGTCTTGTAGATGGGATGGATGTTGGTCTGTCTCTATAGATACACTGCCCATCTCTCGGGCCTCCTCTGTACACTCGCCCACTCTCTGGGGCCTCCTGTGCCCTCTATGGGCCTTCTCAATCAAACCGCCCACTTCTAGGACTCTCTGCGGCCGCACTGGGCCTTCTCAGTCTAACTGCCCTCTCTCGGGGCTCTCCTCTAATGTTGCTCCTCTCCTGGGGCTCTTGGCGCCCACTCTGGGCCATCTCTGTCATCTTGCCCCTCTCCTGGGGCTCTCTGTACCGGCACCCCTTTCCTGAGGATCTCTCTATAATGCCACTCCTCTCCTGGGGATTTCTGTGCCCACTCTGGGACTCCTTGGCTACGCCACCTGACTCTCCAGCCCACTGCACTGCTACCCCCTCTCTCCAGGGCTCACCGCACCACTACCCCCTCTTGCTGGGGTTTACCGCAGTACTCTTCCTTCCACAGGGGCTTGCCACATCCACCCTGGGGCTTCTCAGTAGTACCCCTTCTCTGGGGCTTACCACACCCGCACTGGGGTTTCTCAGAAGTGCAACCCCCCTTCTGGGGCTCACCGTGCCCAACTTGGGCTACTCAATATGGCCCCTTTTCTGGAGCTCACCACGCTCACACCTGGGCTGCTCAAAAGTGCCCCTCTCTAGGGCTGGGGTCTATACACCCCATATGCTGCGCCCTCCTGGGCACCAGGGTCCTCATGCTCTGCTGTGAGGCCCCTTTAAGGATACTGTGCCCTCACTGGTGCCAGGGTCCCCACACTGCTGTGGGTTCCCCCCTGAGAACGCTGTGCCCTCACTGGCGCTGGGGTCCTCACACTCCATTATGAGTTCCTGATGAGGCCTCCTCCAACCCCTAATAGCCTCACCCTAGCCACTGGTGTAATACGTAACATCACAAACTCAAGCCTCCTGGCTATAACAACATTGCTCCACTCTGGTCAAGTAGTACTTGCTGTTAGGCTTCTCCTCGCATCCTAACTCCAGAAGCTCCTGCTCCTGCCCCTCTGGCTCCTGGCAGGGAACTGCTAGCCTGGCCTCAGCCCTGGGCTTTATGAGGGCCAGGCCTTGCCCCTTCTGGTCAGCTGACTTCCTGGTTGCCCCAGGCAACCCACATCTGTGCTCCTTATTTCCTGCCAGGGCTCTCTCTCCCTGGCAGTTTCCGCTGTCTAGGAGCAGGGCACTACAGTGCTCTGCGACACATACAAAGGAGATTGCTAGGATTCCCCCAACAAAGTGTGGTGATTCTGCAGTAAATTAATACAGCTTGATTGTGTAGTCCCATCCTTCTGCCTTCCATATTGTTCATCTTTCTTTATGAATATCCCAAGTACCCATGTACATTGCACAGCTCCATTCTGCCATGGAGCAATGGAAAGATGTATAAGTTAATAGTCATTTTTCTATCTCCAGCAAATACTGGAAATCTGCAAAGGTATCAGAATAACTGCATGGCTTGAGAGCCAGGCCCATAATAATTCCACAGGTGGTCAGAGCATGCTCCAACCCGTGGAAGATTGCTGGAAGGAACTGTGTGAGGAAACTCAGAATTCTGCCTCCCTGCCTTCCAAAACACTGCTATGCATGCATACACACTTCCTGTGGGTTTTATTCCAAGAAAAGGGCCCAGTGTGGCCTGTAATAAGGACTTGAAACCTGCTTCCCATGTCAGGTTACTGGAGGATGTGTATCCTTATAATTCCCATCTGCAAGAGTGAATTGTACTCGGGGACAATCCTGCCTTGAATAGGAGAATGGACCTTGTGGGGTCCCTTCCAGCCCTACTTTCCTATGATCCTATTCCCATATTTATGCCGTCCTGTTGTAGCCAGTTATATTAATAAGTTGAACCTACACCTGAGTTAAGTTGTTTATACTCCTCACATAATGGTTATGCACCAAGATATCCTGTAATAAGAATCTGTTATTCAGTGGTTTAAAAAAAGGAGAGGAACATACTGTAAAACAAAAAATCTTAATTTTTGTCTTGGTGACAATGATGGAGAGGCTACGTATATGGACCTGATCATGCAAACACAGCCAAATGCAGAGTACTTAATATCATGAGCGATCTAATTAACTCATGGTAGTAACACCTTTTCCATAATAAACATATGAGTAGTCAGACTCTTAGATGGTCTCTGTTGTGTTATTTCTTTTTCCCTCCTCTCCCAAAGCCTACTCCAGTATCTGGATTCTTTACCCATCAGTTGTTTAAATATATAGGTCTTCATGCTGTGTATTCATACATCCACACTTGAATAAATATGCTCAAATAGATGCATATACATATATGTGTATGTGTGTGTATTTTTTTTTTTTTCAAAAACAGGTCTGGCTATCTTGAGATTGAGTCTGCACTTGACCTGACAAAGTACCTTGTCAAAGAAAATGATATCTTTGTGTGGTATATAGTACTGTCAAATCTAATACCTGACAATCTGGAGTGTACTCTGAAAGACTATGAAGTATATCCACTTTTAAAGGTATCAACATTTTTTGTTAAATACTAAAAAATCTACTATTTAAATGACTAGTACTCTTGAATGTGCTTGAAAGGGGCCCCTGGAGGTGACACTGAAGTTGCTGTCCTGATATACTTTCTAGTTTGGGGCATGCATGTGAGAGCAGGAGAGTGGGGTATGCTCAGAGTCATCTTGGCTATAACGGACTACTGTCACCATATAAATATGCCCTCAATTCCTTTAACAGAAATTTTATTCATCTCTTCCTTAAGAAATGGAAACTAAGTATTTAATTTGTTCTGTTAATAAGTCAGTGACAAATACTGAACTCTGGTTGGGTCATGAGTATCATTTTATAATAAAATACAAATATATTCACTTAGGTTTTTTACAAAATAGTTTTCAGTCTATCTGGAAACTCCAAGTACCAGTGGTATAGGATGATAGTCTTTGGGTATATCCAGATGTGCATGGACATTTGGTTCCCCGGGGACAAGTAGTGGCAGTGCACCTTGCGGTGCCACTTCTTGTCTCTGGGGAATGCCCGTGTAATGTGTACTCTGGTGTGGCAAGTTGCCCCAGGTTGGGTAGGGGAGGCTGGGGCCAGCACTGGAGCCTTACCTGGGGGCTCCCCAGGGCTGCAGCGGTGGTGATTCTGCTGTGCAAAGCCATGGTGATTCTGCTGGCAGTGGAGTACAGCTCTAGGAGGGCCAGTTCCACTTTTCAGCAGCACATGCTGGCCAAGAGTGCATTGCTCCGTTGTTTTTTTCCTTGGGTTTTTTTTGACCCCTGGATGTCTGGGGGTCAAAAAACCTGTGGGGAAAAAAAACCCGTTGCAGCTGATGCTCAGACAGTACAACGTGGAGAACACCGGACTGTGAGCCATGTGGCACTGCAAACATGTTTGCCATGCTACATGCGGCATGACTGCATTCATTTGAATGCACTCTTTATGTACCTAACAATCAGTACTTCTCTCAGAGAATATGTATTTGTGGTCCCTGAGCTGTACTGGCTTCCAGTTCATTTTGGGGTACAATTAAAGAATTGGTTTTAACTTGTCATCCTAAAATGTTTAGATACTAAAGACCTTTGATGGCCTGCCTTCCTTTGCAAAACTGATCAGCTGAGGTATTTAAGCTAATCGTGTATTTATTTAGACCTCAGTTCAGCGAAACACTTAAATGAGTGCTTAAAGCATATTACTAATCACATTAATTTCAATGGCCCCATCCAGATGCGTGTGGATGTGAGGTATGTGGCACTGCAGACACCTCTGCAGCACCACATAATGTGCATTCAGTTATTCTCTGCACTGCAGAGGAGCAGTGTGGTGGGGGTTGACCCCAGGATATCCAGGAGTCAAAAAACCGCAAAAAATAAGCGGAGCGGTGCACACAAGAGCAGCGCATGCTGCTCAAAAGTGGAGCCTGGCTGCCCTGAGCCATGCTTTGGCTGCCAGACAGGCTCTACATTGCAGGATTGCCACTGCTGCAGTCCCAGGCCTCCAGGACCCCAGATAAGGCTTCTGGGACCAGCCCAGCGCTGGCCCAGCCTCCCCTACCTGACCCAGTGTAACCTGCCACACATCAAAAGGTGCATGGCACAAGTGTTTCTTGGGGACAACTAGCAGCAGCACAAGGTATCCTGCTGTTGGTTGTCCCCAGGGAACCAAAGGTCCACATTCGTGTGGCCGTGGCCAATGGTACTAACTCATTTAAAGATAAATTTGTGGGAGAAAAAGATGGAGGGACCATGCTATTTTTGGTAGTCCTCATCTCTTTATTTGCCTGTTTTATTGCTCTTTGAGAGTATGAACTAGTATATCTCCCTGTTAAGTGCCAGTTTATTGCTCCCAGGAATGAGTGGCCTGAATGGAAGGTTTTCCAGTTTGAGTGATTCTGGGAGAATTTTATCATTTGGACTTCGACTTCAGTTTGTATTTTATTATTTAAATGTTGTAATTCACTCAGAGTTCTGTAATGACTTATTTATTCAAATTGATTTTTAAATTAAGAGAGAAATATAGCAAAGTATTGTGCATATAAATGAATTTATCTTTATCTTTTTTTAAGAAATATCTGATAAAGAAAATGTTGCCAGTATACCATTATTATGCAGGTATTATTCGTCAAAATGCTGATGTTTTGGCAGATGACTACTTTGCTGAGTGAGTATTTAATTTTTCAAAACATGATAATTTCAAAAGATATAGACTATAATCAATTTCTGTTTTACTGTAATGTATCCTGTAAATTAATCACAGTAGCAGAAATAATATTTTTATTAATTTGAGCATAACACAAACATTATATTCCTAATTTACATGTAACAGCAGCAGGAGGGATTGCCTGCATTATCAGTTTGTTCTTTCCCTTTTTAAAGCAAATATAACACTTGTAAAAGAGCAAGTGCTGAAGAGCGAGTTGCCTAATTTATCCATCAAACGATTGTGTCCGAGTAGAGTGGCAGTGAAAGTGACAGTCTCTACCAGTGCCCCTCAAGTTAATTTAAAGACACCAGATGTAAAGATTAGAGAGCAATGAATGAATTTTGCATGGTCTTTCAGTTCCGCCTTCTCAGTTGATTCACATTTACTATGGTGACTGAATGGCGAGTGCAATGTGAAAACAGACAAGCTTAGGGCATGGGTTGCAATACAGTTTTCACCTTCCCACAAATATCCCTGTGTCTGGAACCTTGTAGTTGCTGGGTTTTGGTTTTATTACTAAATCTGATGTTTTGAGCAGAAGCTTTCCTGAGAAATGGCATCAGTTGCTAGAATTGTTTTAGTTCAAGTTTTAAGAGTAATGTTAAATGTGTAATAAGTAGGGTTGTGCAAAGCTTTGGATGCTGATTCAATTCGGAGAAGATTCGGCAACTGAATCTCCAAATCCAAATCAAATCAGGAGACCAGTGAAAAGGTCTGAATCTATTCAAAGCTCTCTGAATTGATTCAGAAAAAATTTGGAGATCTTTGGAGATTTGGGCCGTCCCTGCTCACCTCTGCAGAGAGCTGGACCTGGACTCTGTGCTGGGATTGTGGGGGGCGGAGGAAGGAGAGAGGGTCATGGGGGGGACCCACGCCAGGCCCCATCCCTAGCCCCTTGAGCACCCCCGCCAAACCCCTATCCCCCTCCTGCTCTCCCAGCCCTATTGATAGCTGCCTTGCCCAGTCCCAGGTCCCACTTCTTTTTCAAAAAAAAAAAAAAAAGGAAAGAAAAACTCTGCACTCACCGGCTGCTGCATTGGTGTCAGAGTTTCTGAGGGCTTGTGGCAGAGCACTCCTATGGGGTGGGGTGCAGTGGGGCTGCCCCCCTCGCCTGGCAGCAGCCAGTGAGTGGAGGGTTGTTGTTTTTTTTAAAGAGCCGGGAGGCTGGGGACAGTCATTGATGGGCAGGGGATGGACCTTGCTTGATTCAGAAAGTCGGCTGATTTGGCAGCGGCCGAATGTCCAAATCAGATTTGGCTGAATCAATTTGGGACAGTGATTTGAATCACTGAATCGAATCACTGTCCCCCGAATTGGCTGAATCCAAAGTGAATGCTAACCATTTCGCACAAGCCTAGTAATAAGTACCTTTTTATTATTACTCTGGCTTCCCTTCCAGAATTTACTTGGAACATCTTCTTAGAAAAGCATGTTGGTTGCGTCTGCAAGACTGTTTAGATCTGTGTTCGGAACTCTATGCCAAGTGGATGGACAACCCCAAGGATCAGTAAGATACTATAGTATTATAGATATACACGCGTAAGTCGGATACACATTTAAAAGGCCATTTCATAGGGTGTGCTGCATATGGGAGGCACCTTGCATACTCCCTTTTTTATCTCCACAATGTGGGATGAACTAAATTGTAAAAAATATAACTTCAGAAAAAGATTTGCATATTACTTCAAGTAAATGTCATACTCTAACGGATGCAGAAAGACTGACTGCTGTGAAGATTGATTCTGCTTACTTGGGAAAGTACAGGCAGTGACAGCACAAGATGTTCACACAGCCCTATCAGTTTGCCTCAGCTTTGATCTGTGAGCATCTGTTCAATCTTTAGCTTGTGTAATCAGTGCTTTATTTTTCTAATATGGGCACCTGCTCCATCTGAGACCAACTCATTCTGCAAGTGCTGCTGCCCAGCTATCAGTTGGTAATAGCTATCGGGATTTACTGACTTAAATCCTATTTGGGATCTGGCCCATTCTGTGCCTAATACAGGTCTTATTTGGAATTTAGGTAGCTGTGTCCAAAGTAGCAATCCTGAAAACCCTCACTCAGCTGCCTAGGCTCACAAAATTCATAGACATCATAGTGTGCATGACTACAGTTCCCAAGTTAATTTAAAGACACCTAAAAGTACTGCTTCTGAACATGTATAGAAGCATCTCAGTTTTAACAAAATTGCCTATTTCATGCCTATGCTCAATTAGAATCCAGAAAACAGACATTCTGCCATATTCCTTGGTCCCTGAGCTTGGTCCCTGAGCTTGGTGTGTGTTAGAGCACACCTAATGTGCAGTGATGGGATCAGGCTCCTTGCAAAATGCAGTGATGGCCATTGCTTTGTTTTAAAACACTGGTGTTGTGCTGCTTATACCCCTACCCCTTTAAACAGTAATTCAGCTGCTGGGACACTTGTGCAAGGAGATGTAAGAGCAGGTTCTTCTGCCTTGAGAGTATTCATGTGAAACAGTCATTGAATAAAATGCATTGCAGTTCTACAAATGGGCTGGATCCAGGACTAGCCCTTCCAGGGAAGTGCCCTTACCACTAACACAGCTGTGCTCCCACTTGTGTTATTTCTGACCCAGTGAATCATGTGTTCTTTTTTGCAGAGTGGAGCAGCTTTAAAAAGAGTGGAGAGTGCCTTCATCCTAAAATAGCTTATAATTTGGTGGTGAGGGCACTAAGAGGTGTGGGTTAGTATCCCCCTTAGGACAGAGCCTCTCCAACTGGCAGCCCATGAGGGGCTACTTTTGCAGTCTGGGAGCTTTTGGCTGGCCACCACTCCCCTCTTTCACATGTGGCCCATACTAGTGCAGTCCCCAACTACTTAAAAGTTGGACAGCCCTCCCCAGCTATAGCACAGCTCTAGCCAGTGCTCTGTTATAAAAACAAGGTCTTCCTCTTTCCATATTAGAAAACAGTGTGCATATTTTATTCTTGAAAAGGAAGTGCTATGAGCTGAAGGTTTCAGGTCCTAGGTCCTGAGTGGATGGAGTCCTTCCCTTTCAGCCCTGAGTGAGGTGTCCAGGGGTCAGAATTCAGGACACAGTTCTGGCTTAAACTCCAGCCATAGAATGCTTTCTTTATGTCAGCAGGATAATGCTATTTCTCCAAGTAAAAGAAGGCCTCTGCTGCCACCTGGCAGAAGGTTTGTGTAGATATACTCATGCATTCTGCCAACTGATGGACCTAACAGGAGAAATCTAGGTCCTCAGGTTCTTTGTGGGTGTGCATGAACACTGACAACTTCCCTGAAGCTACTGCTACCTGCTGACCAACTTTCTCTAAACAAAGGCATCAATTGGTGTTTTCAGTTGACCAGTTCTAGGTAATTGCTCGCTTGGTGTATTTACTGTAGGCACCTCTGCTTAGCAGGCTTGGTGTTTTAGACCCTATTTTGACAGAAAGTCTCCCCATGTATTGTATATGAGGACTGGACACCTCATTAGGAGTTCTGGCTTTCACATTTTGAACTCATTTTATCAGACCTGGCCCTGAGGGTCTGATTTGCTAGGCAGTTATTTTTAACTTTTTTTATATAAATGGATCTTTCTGAGGGTTTATGAGCACCCATTTGCATGAGTCAGGTCTTAGGCAGGATTTTAATAGGTAGCTTAAAGTACTCTTCACCTATGATATCCATTCTCAATGCAACATAAAGTTCAAAATCTAACTGAGCAGACAACAGGCATTCAAAAATCAAGATTTCCATGTAACCACTAACTTTGTTACATTGTAAAAGTCATACATTGTGACTTTCTTACATATGGCTAATATTGGTATACTGTATAGTTACAATGTTTATTTTCATTAATTAAAATATTGTTTTAAGACTGTGTAATATATTTTAAAAACTTACTATCAGAATATATTAAGAAATACACTAAATGAATTTTAAAAGCTGAAATCAAAAGTGTATGTTGGACTACCATGAATACAAGAATAGCTTATAGTTGTCAACAGCACTGTTTTAGAGTATTCCATTGCTGAAAAGCCTTTCTAATATATTGAAATTCTTACTTTTCACTCTCTTCCTTTCCTCTTGTTGTTTCTCTATGCAATTGTGATAGTATTGGCACTGGTGAGTATTGGCACTAGCACCATGTTTAGTTATTAATCTTTCATTTGTTTTTTATTTACTACAGTTACTAAAAGTGAGCAAAAATGTTTTGGGGTATTTATATCTATCTTCATGCAATCATTTATGTTAGCTATACTTGCATTTCATAATGTTTTTGAAGTAGTTTTTAAATAAAACTTACTTTTAAAGGAAAACTGAATAGCATTACAAATATTAAGCACTGTTTAATATCCTGAACAGATTATTTATATTATTTAAGAGTAACAGCAGTAAATGCTACAGTTAAGGTTGCAAGACTGTTTTCAAAATCAACGCTTTTCCATTTTCCATAATCCTTAAAATGCTTATCTCCCAGGGTGCAGTTTTCTACAATATGAATCTAAAGATGGACTTCTTAAAAACTAGGAAATATTTGTTGATTTGTGTTGGAATACATGGGGGTTGTGTAAAAGACTCAATCTGCAGAAAAAAAAAATCCAGTTTATGTGCTAGTCCAGTGCCTTTATGTTACTCGATTGCTTCCTGTACATCCTCATCAGATTGATGTTCACAATGTAATTATTCTACCAGAAGCTGACAGCATGATCTTTACCTTCTGTTGTGAAATCCTCACATATTTGAAAAAGAACACTGCCATGGAGAGCAACCATCTTCCTGACCCCTTTCAGGCATGCTGCTGTCTGTTTCATGGAAGAATTTGTAATGATTTTTTTATACAATATGTGGAAAGAATATATTATGAACTATTGCCCCTCTGTTCCCATACCTGTCACATAATTACCAGGTTTGGCTCTCTTTCATTCAGAAGAACAATATTTACATAGCTAAATTAGTATATTCCCTGTAGCACTGTGTTGCTGGAACTCTGTGTAGTGTTGCAGCTCTTCAGAGCCATGAACTATCCAAATGAGTAGTGCTATAGACACAAAATTCATAGACATCATAGAATTTTACAAAATTCATTATCACTTATAGGACTTACCCTATGAAGTAGCAGGAGGGAGTCTGGTGCATGAAAAAGCACCCATTCGCTCTCAATCTTACACTCTTGAAGCATTTAGCTTTTCTGGAAATGGTTAGTCCTTTCTTATCACCTGAGCTCCATGGAGACACTTCCAAAAAGCCTTCTGGATGTAGCATTTTCACACAAATGCAATTGCAGCATGTTATGGCATCATTGTATTGTAGGACACAATAATAATGGTCAATATGGTCAATATTTATTTTGGCTAAGACAGACTTTTTGTCATTTATATTAAAAAGCTTTTCAGTTCATCCTTATTCTCAAAAATCTTATTTGTGTTGATTTTCAGATCATATCGAAACATTGAAGTAATCAAATCTAGCTGTTTTAATATTTATGTTCTGTTTCACTTTTATGAATGTTCTAATTGTAATTGAATGTAAATATTTTACTGCCATTCATTAAACACTTACTTTAATTTTGTAGGAATACAGTGGCATTTGTCATATTCTATTTTACAGGATTCCTGCTTTTGTTAGAAGAACAATCTTTTGTTATGGTATTGCAATGGGAAGTGATAAAGAATGGGAATTTGCATGGGAAATGTACCATCATGATAATTCTACAGCAGATGATAAGGACATACTGCTCTATGCCATGGGTTGTACCAGAGAATCTTGGTTACTTCACAGGTGACCTTGATCAAATTGCATTTTATTGTGTATAAAAGGTTAGAATGATTTCCCAGGTTTAGGGCAAAAATAAACATTACTGTATTCACTCAAATACAAGGTGAGTTTACGATCAACATGGGGAAAAAATCACCATGCTTATCTTAAATTCACATACAAGGAAACCTCGTTAAATGCATTGTTTATCATTAAACTGTTGCCAAAAGCAGCATATGCTCAGCAATGGAACTAACTGTGAAACTGATTAAATACAGCCAACCCTGAGCATGACTATAAAACACAAGGCCCATATAGGGCAAATAGATTAGTATACTCCATCTGAATAAGATATGTGATAAGTCCCTCTCAGTGCCAACTTTTTTCAAGTCATGGTAAGCTACTACATTGCATACAGTTTGACTTCCTCTTTATTCCTATAGCTGAGCTGTACCTTTCTTTCCCATTTTCAGTGATTTCTGTTTCTTCACCAGTCTCAAATGTCTGGCAGCTATCACGAAATGGGCCCTAAATAGTTTACATAGAATCCCTCTGTTGCCCCCTCTCTGTCTGTTGCATATGATTAATGTGGCCTTGCCCTCAATGAGGTGGACCTGGACCAGGTTGCCCTGCATGTCATCTGCACATACATTTTTGAAGGATCCAAGGACTCGTAACTAGAACACCTAGTTAGTTCCAGTCATGAGTGCGGGGGGTGCTAATTAGCACATGGATCCTTCATGGGGGGCTATCCAGAGTAGTAGCATGCTGAACAGTGCTGAGCTCTGGTGTCATCATGGCTTGAAATACAGTTGACTTTGCTGGGCTCCAGCCCAGTGAACTGTACAGTAAATCTTGAGCATTTGCCTTTGCACTAATATTATAGATACAAAAAAGCTACTAAAAAATGTATTTATGAAGTGCCTGTGCTAAAGCTTGTAGCAGTTTGAGAAAAAGGTTAAATTAATCAATTCTGGATGAATTAAGTCTATGGGTACTACATACACTTTACTACACTTATGTTTATTTCAAGATCAGTGTTTTCAGAGTTGCTCCTCACTTCCATGTGCTTAGGGAGAGCAAATTCTGCCAGTAAAGGGGAGGAGGGAAGAAAGGGCCTGCAGGCAGAGGAAGTTGTGGGGTAAAGAGCAAGGGGACTACCTGATTCCCCAGATTTAATTTTCCCCATTGTAGCAGTGGGAGGGGACACATTCAAGGCAAACCTCCAATAATTAGATTCCATACCTGGAAAATTATAACAAATTATAATTTTTCCATGCATAGAATCTAATTAGTGGAGTTTGTCTAACATTCAGGGTCATCTTATATTTAAGTAAATACAGTAATTCAGGAAATTAGTCATCACTTGAAGTGCAGTCTTACTCTTCAAAAAGGCAATTAATAACTCTCAGTGGATGCATCCACATGAGCTGCTTAACTTTGCATTAGCATAGTTTACTGTGAAGCATGTGCATGTGCATCTACACGTACATCTACACGTGCACTTGCTACAAATGCAAGTAGCAAATTTACTTGGGATTAATAATGATGTTGTAGAACTCCTATATAGTCTTCTGATCTGGAGCAAAATCTGCTCCTGGTCAGACATTCACCAGGGAGCAGCACATAACCCCCTGCCACCAGGAGCTGCCTGCTGCCCGGGTGGGCTCCACCATAGGAGCCTGGGCAGGGGCTATGTCCCCCTGCCCTGGCAGCAAGGAGCTCCAAATTCCTTGCTCCAAGATTGCAAGCAGGGGCCTGGGAGATCCTTATCTCCCAGCCTGAGCTCCGTAGTTGAGCTCACAGCAGCAGCCCTGTGGTTGCGGAGCCAGTGGTGGGAGCTCCCTGCTGTCAGGACAATATATCCCTACCCCGGCACAAAGGAGCTTCCAGCCCCCGCTTCCCAATTGTAGAACAGGGGCTGGAAGCAAGCTGCCCAGCCCCACTCGGTGATTGCAGTTGCAGTTGTGGAGTGGAAATTGGGAACTCCCTGCATGGGAACAGTTCTCCACCCTGCTTAGAGTTGTCTGGGACCTGCTCCTGAATGTGCCAGTCCCAGCTAGCTGCTAGTTGCCCCACCGGCAGATCAGGGCAATCAGTTGGAGCTTGCCAAGGGCTGGGACCCGCTCCTTCCAAACCCTGTGACCCTGATCAGGGAGCCTGGGCCCGGAGCTTTATGCTGGCAGAGCAGGGGGACATTGTCCCTACCCCAGCAGCAGGCAGGCCCTTAGGGGCCCTAGGACAACTGTCTCCTGGCCTGGTGCTACCTGTCATCCCCTGGACTAGCACCCAGGGGGAGCCTGGAGCTCCCCACCCAGTGGGTACAGAGGCCCATTGCAGGACTGCAGGGAACTTGGTGTGTATTTTTTTACCTAGTCTCTGCACGTGTAAATGCCTGCTCAAAAACCCTTACACTGGATTAGCTTGCACCAGAGTAAATTTGGGCTAGAGTAAATGCATGTGTAGATGTGCCCAGTGACTTTAAATGTAACATGCTTAGCATATATATAAAAGCCACTGAAACTGGATTTTCTGATATGTCATGTACACTTACTCCTGTTAGGCCATTTTTGGCAATTTGCCACTTGTATTAGAATAAATTCCATTGCTATAATGCATGTGAAGGCAGCGTAACAGCTTCCTGTGCCAGCTGTCACTTTTGACATTATAAAGGCATATGAGGAGACAGAACAGGTATGCTAGGGGAGAGTGATGGGGGGAAACATACAGAGGGACTGTACCTTTCCTTGGGTTTTCCTCTGTGAAGGAAATAATTTGGCCCTTTTTTCCCTCACTACTGCAAAGATGCAGTAAGTATATCCACACTCTATGCACTGCTATGTTTGCATGCTGATAATTTGAAACTCAGTGAAAACATGGAAGATAGATAACTTATCTAAAAGTACTGTTTTGGCTGCAGATGCTGTTTTTATTTTTTTTATGATAGTTACACTTTTTAACATTTTTCAACAGATACGTGGAGTCTGGTGTCAACGGATCATTATTTTATTCTAATATTACGATATTTCTCATTTACAACTTGGCAGCTACTGATACTGGGCTACGTATAATATGGAAATTTGTGACAGAAAATTGGCCACTTTTACAAGAAAGGTATGGCAAGCTCCAACTGGTGGCATTGACCTTTATTCTTCAGCTTGTTCTCTGGCTTCTGCTTCAGCCTTTTAAGTTTTTTCAGTAGAGCAGTGGGTTCAACCTATTTCATTTGCAAAAAATTTGAAAGGGAGGCTCGGACCTCTTTGCATTGTAAGTGTGGATATTCATGTACTTTTGATTATAGTCATCTTTCGTGGGCCCCTTGAACAGTCTATGGACCCCCAGGGGTCTGTGGACCACAGGTTGAAAACCAGTGCTGTAGAAACTAACTGCAGGCTTCAGCTCTGCAGGTACCTGTATTTCCCATTTACCTGGGGTTCTTTATTACATAACCTTATGAAGTGCTTTGTGCACTGTGGTGGTGAAAAACAATATATAAATATAAAATATTATCGGTTACTATTATGTATTGCTTATTAGCATGATGGTTGGTATACCCAAAGATTTTCAGGTACACCTGGTGGCACAAGGATTTAAACTGAAGGCATGTATCATGAGGCTCTTATCTATCTATATGAAGAGAAGTGGGTGTGACCAAGTCATTGGTGCCAGGAGAATAGCTGGTCATGTGAGGGTGGGGTGTTAGGAGCAGGTATAAAGAAAAGGTGCTGGGGAGGGGGCGGGAGCCACTTTGGAAATCTGGAGAATGGATAAATGAAGACTTAAGAGCGAGCAGGCATCAGGGAAAGGGCTGGCATTCCCCACTCCCCAGCTGGCAAGGGCCAATTTCAGGGGGCGCATGTGCCTGCCCCTGTGTCCCCTATGTCACCTATACCTGCTGCCACCTGTGATAGCATCCACCCCCTTGGACATGCAGCCAGACCTGGATGGGGTGCCTCCACTCTGCCATCTGGGCAGCTGTCGCCCAGAAGATGTGCTTCTTGTGATGGTCCACTTTGAACTGTCAGACGGGTCCTATTGGCCCCAAATGGCCAAGAGGTCAGCCACCTCGTCTGCCCTCTGTCTGGGTGCCCAGTGCTGGCCTTGGACAGGCTTTTCTGCCTGAGTCTCACCACTTCACTTACCAGCGGAGATCCTGGTATTCCTTGTTTAAAAAATGCAAATTATTTGATAAGAAACCCAAATTCTCTTGTTATAGTACTGCAAATAGTGTTCTTCTGCTATTAAAATGAAACACCACTACATAGAGAGGGGTCATTTGGGGAATGTTTTATTGGTATAGTTATAAGTTTAAAGCAATTTGGAGGCCTACCAGTGGCTCTCAGATCATAATAAAAGAAATCCTAAATTTCTATATGCTTTGGCATTTACTTTTGGGGGGGTTTTGTCATAGAAGAATCAGAGCTGCCCCTACCCACTTCGCTCATGGACTGCCCCCCACTAAGTGCTACAGCCTGCCCCTGCCCCCATCAGCAGCAGCATGGCCCTAGCCACCTCAGACCCAGTGCCACCTGTGCTGCTTGTTGCATGTCTGGCCAAGCATGGCAGAGAGCCATGCGCCTTCAGGCAGCCCCAGGCTGCTCAGGCTGTTAGCTGGGGCCCAGCACCATTCACAGGGACCACATGTTGTATTGGGCTGAGTCCTGCTTGCACAGGCCCTGCACGTCATCAGGCTGGTCCTGTTCCACAGAAGCAGGACCCAGCCCAGCACAACACGTGGTCCCTGAGAGCAGCACTGTGCTGAGTGTGACAGCCTGAGCAGCCTGGCACTGCCTGAAGGTGTGTGGCCCCGTTCCATGCCTCACCTGGCCAGACCTACATCAAGTGGCACAGGTGGTGCTGGGTCTAAGGTTTCTAGGGCTGTGCCACACCACAGAGGAGCTCTGTCTGCAGTGGGCTGTGAATACCCCACGGCCACTGTTGCTGCAGTGAGAGGGGGGTTGTGGGCCCTGTGAGGGACCCACAGCCTCCAACCACACCTCCATACAACCCCCACACATTGACAACACCCAGGTCACAGCCTTGCACTGCTCCTGCTTGCCCCGCATATGAACGCAGCATGCCAGGGCAGCAGGGGCACCATAGAGACACTGGCTGGATGCCAGAGCATCTCCGGAGGTCCAAGCCCCGGCTTGCCTTAGGGCACAGTGGGGAACTGTGCTCTGCACTGCTTTTCTCCTGGGTGCTTTTATTTGATAGCTGGAAATCCAGGTATTAAATTTTGAGCCCACACTGCAAATATGCAGTGTGGGGAACATGTTTTTATTTTCAGCGAGTCTCTTGAGGCATCTCAAATTGGTTTGAGATGCTGCAAAAGGCACATGCACGTTTGTGATTCTTTCCTCCATGCTTGACTGGTGGAAAGGTCTCAGGGACCACAGCTAGTAGCATGCCCTTAACATAGCCAATTGTGGGAGGGGGACAAGGAAGCAGTGGAATAATTTAGCCCCTAAAGATAGCTTAATTTAAAGACAGTCAGTGCATCTACAACCTGTCACCTTGTAGAAGTCTTCTACTGCTGTGGAACATGCCATGTTTATACTGCTGTGAAACCTGCTCTGAATTTGGCATTTTTATTATTTTAAAATGAAAAGCCATATTATATTTATTAATTATGTACAGTCTCCTTGCAGCTACTGTACTAATAAAAATACAATGCAATTTTTGGGATTACTTTTTAAACTTATCAGTTCAAATTTTAGGCTGGTAAAATGGATATAAATTCCACAATTACAATAGTGTTGAGCCTGTTTATTCTAGAGCTGAACACCATAACTCAGATTCTATGATATAACATGCCATTATGGCACCATTGTTACTGCACCATCATTTAGTATTTCCCAGGGGCGACACATAGGGGGTCCACACAGGTGTATAGTTTAATAGTTTCTAGGGTTGGAAGGAACTTGAACAGATCATCAAGTCCGACCCCCTGCCCTGGGCAGAAACAAGTGCTGGGATCATAATACCCCAGCCAGATATTTCTTCAACCTCCTCTTGAAGACCCCCAAGGTAGGGGAGAGCACCATCTCCCTTGGGAGCCCATTTCAGAGCCTGGCAGCCATAACCATAAAATAATGCGTCCTGATAGCAAGCTTGAACTTATTCTCAATCAATTTGTGGCCATTATTCCTTGATATTGGAGGTGGTGCCTGGGGAAACAGAGTCTCACCTATTTTCCACTGTTCCCCCCGGTGAGTTTATAGACGGCCACCAGATCCCCTCTCAGTTTTCTCTTGTGGCAGCTGAATAGATTTAGGCCTTTTAGTCTATCTTAGTAGGGCCTGGCCTGCTGCCCCCTGACCGTGTGAGTGGATCCCTCCTCTGGACTCTCTCAAGGTTAGCTACATCCCTCTTGAAGTGCAGTGCCCAGAACTGGACACAGTACATCAACTGTGGCCTGACCAGTGCTGCATAGAGGGCATGTGCACCCCCTGACCATGGCAGTGCATCCCCTGCACAAAGCTGCCGTTGACAGTGTCTGTAGGTGGTCACCACTTGCCACCCCACAGCCGACACCACTGGCAGCATCTGTGGGCAGTCCACAATCACCCCTGGCCACTGTCATCACTTCCAGTGTCGTCACTCCCTCCCCTTCCCACCGGTGACAGTGCTGGTGGTGTCTGCGGAAGCTCCGTGCTGTGCTCCCATCGCCACCCCCGCCAACACAGCTGTGCCCACCCCTAGCCACCAGGGGACGCACCATTCGTGGTACTTCCTTTTGGAAGTACTAAAAGACTGCACAATAACAGTCCGTACCGCACCGTGCACACTGCGCATAGTTATTTTTAGGCACTAAAATAAAATAACAAGGGAGTGCATCACTATGGCAATGTAGGTGGCATCATGGTTTTTGCCTATAAAGGTTACACTGCTCTAGTGCATTGCTATGGTGACGTAGCGTCATGTGTAGACGCTCCCAATGGCTCCGATTCACTACTTTGATGCTCCTCTTTCTTTTTCAAACTTGTGCACCTGATACTGGCATGTGATTAATAATAGATTAATGTATTGTGTTAGCCTTTTCCAGCCAGACTAAATTTTAATTTTTGTAATCTGATAATGTTTGCAGTTCTTAGATAATTCAAATGAATGTTGTGTTCTTACCAAGGAAGAGAAATCAAACATTTTATAAAAGATTATGATTTACATTTAAGTTCCTTTCATCCTGCATATTTGTTTAAAATATACTGCGTTCTCCTCCCATTTTTTAGTAAGAAATACTCTCAGATTTTAAAATTAATTTAGGCAACAGTTCAACATCGAAAATAACTAAGCTTAGGAGAAATGTTCGTAAAGATGAATGTAACATTTATCCAAATATTGTCTAGTTCCCTTGCTTCATCATTAATCTTTACTTTGTTTTATAGGTTTGGAAATGCACCGTTATATGCTGTTTTAAATGGTATGGAAAGACTGGTCAATACAGACTTACAGATCCAAGAGGTAGTTATATATATTTGTAAATATATGTGTTTAAGAATTATCATGAAATGTATTGCATAAGCATGTGGGAACTAATACTTTTAAAAAGCTACTTTTGCATGTACAAGAAATGCACTTACAAACATGCATCCTAAGTTGCAAACCCTAAGTCAAAGAAATGCTTGTACAATTAGCTAGGCACCCTTGGATAGAAATGAGGTTTTGTGGAATTTAGATGAGTCATTTTTGGCAAATAGATGAGCATTTCTACATCCATTGTTGTGCAGCTTCTTTTCGTATAGATTTTCCCCTTGCTTAAAAAAAAAGAAAATCCAGAATGATCATTTATTTGTATCTCTCTGACTCTCCCCAGTACTACATTGGTTCCCTGGCTCCCTCTGCAGTCTGTCTTCTTCCTTCCTGATATCATCTTGGCATCTCTTTGCCCAACATTTCCCAGTTCTCCTTGATATGCTGGTTTCTCCTGTGATCTCAATGTTGCCTCTCAACAAATGGATTCTGGTCTTAATGTCCATTTTACTGCCCCATCGTAGTCCCAGTTTTACTGCCCCATCTTAGTTCCAGTCTCTGATTCCCCTGCCTCCTGGACACATTCTCCTTGCCCAGTTCAGTTCCAGTCATACCCCCACTCCCATTTAGTTTCTTTCCATCTAATCAGTTGCTCACTAGATGTTGTGTCCCAATTTACTCCTTTCCTTCCCATCCTTCTACCTTGTGTCTTTCTCCACACAACCTGGTCAGGTCAACACAGTGCGATACAGGGTCCCACAGCAACTTTTGAGCTAGCTGGAAGTGAGTCCACACCTGAATGAGTTGTGTCATAGAGAAACAGCAAACCATAGAGAGGTGGGGCTGGAAGGGACCTCCATAGGTTATCTAGTCCAACCCTCTGCCTCAGGCAGGATTATCTCTATCCAAACCATTGTATACAAATCCAGTGTCTAACTTCCTAGCAAAAGTACATAGTTAACCTTGACAGAACACAAGACATAACACCCTAACTTGCCACAGATAAAGCAGGGGGACCATGATGGCCAATGTGCTGCTGCTGTAAAAGTTGTTAATATGCACTCAGGATATCCCAGGACAAGACCACCCTGCCCCTGCCCTCCCCCATGCCCCCCTGCCCCCTCACTACAGAGGAAAGCAAAACTCTGCACATTCCATGTCAGTCTGACCATGGGGTAAAATGTCTTCCTGACCCCAAATGTGGTTGTTCTGACCCTGAGAAACCTCAGGATTTTAAGACCCAGCAGGAACATTGACACCCCAGTCAAAATCCCCAGCCTTGGCTGCAGCCAACACCGAATGCTTCTGAGGAAGGCTTAAAAACTCTAACACTTGTAGCAGAAAATGTGGGGTGGAGGCAACCAGCAAAGCCCAGAAGCATGGGAAATACCCATAGTATACATCATAGGCATAACTTTGCCTAGTTCAGCATTTCCCAACCTTTTTTGCCCCATGGCACACTTACCTAAATAAGCACCATGGTACACCAGACATGGAGAGGCGGGTGGTGGCGTGTGGCCAGCCAAACTCTGACAGGGAAGGAGGAGGGTAGCGTGGGGCCAGTTGGACGCTGATAGGAAGGGGTGACACGTGGCCAGTCTGATTGCATTTTGGGCTAAGCCATGCCCCCTGTCTGTCTGTGTCCACAGTAGCAGCAGGTGGGGAGTGTGGCTCCCGCCAGGCAGGGGTTGTGGCTCCAGTCCAAAATGCTGCAGCATACCTGGACATGCCTGATGGCACACCAGTGTGCCACAGCACACCAGTTGGGAAATGCTGGCCTGGATCATCCCCAACCAGTGGCTGTCCAACCTCTTCTTGAACACCTCCAGTGATGGAGAGTTCACAGCTTCCCTAGGCAGTCCATTCCACTGCCTCACTGTTCTAATGGTAAAGTTTTTCCTGTTGTCCAATCTAAGCCTACTGTATTTACTCAAATATAAGATGAGGGCTTTTCCCCCAGTCACCATGGGAAAAAAACTCTCTTGTCTTAGGCAGTGTTATGTGAAAGTAAAATTGTATTTATGGAGTACCTGTGCTAAAACTTGCACTGGTTTCAAAAAAGGTAAAATGCATCAATTCTGGATGAACTAAGTCTATGGGTACCCGTAGTAATGTGAACTGTGAACTACTAAAGATATGTTTATTTCAAAGTCTGTGTTTTCAAGTTTGCCCCTCCCTTCCATGTGCTCAGGGAGAGCAGGCTTTGATAGTAAGAGAGGGGAGGGGGGAGAGAGGGAAGAAGTCGAGGGGGTAGAGAGCAAGGGTAGCATCTGACCCCTGCAGATTTATTTTCCCTGCTGTAGCAGTGGAAAGGGGAAAAATTTAGGGCAAACCTCCAATATATAGATTCTATACCTGGAAAATTAAAACAAATGTCTACATTTTCTGTACATAGAATCTAATTATTGTGGGGGTTGTCTTACATTCAGGGTCATCTTATATTCAAGTAAGATGGCTTTGCTGCAGCTCCAAACCATTGGTCTGCATCCTACTATCTGCAGGAAGAGAAAAAATAATTTCTCTCTTCTTTGTGGCAGCTCTTTGGATATATGAAGCGGCTAACCTGTCTCCTCTTAAGTGCCTTTTCCACAAGCTGATCATCCCTAACTCGTTCAGCCTCTCCTTGTATAACTTTCCTTCCAAGCCCTTTATCATTCTTGTCACTTGCCTCTACACCCTGTAACTACCTCATGTCCTTTTTAAACAGTAGAGCCGAAAACTACACACAAACTGCCCAGAACTGCATACTCTAAATGAAGCCTAATCAATGGCAATTAGAGACACCTCCCGTGTCTTGGACCTTAGAGTTAACTTGATTTTCTGCCTAGATTAATTCATCTTCATCTCAGGTAGAGTGCCATGCTAATGTGGTCATACTACTTTCAGAACCTGACAATTTCATTTAGAGAAAGCTTGAGTGTCTCTGCATGGCGCTGCACTAGACAATGTAGACCTATCCTTACCTGGTTCTTAAGAATAGCTGCTAGCCATTTCAGGGAAACTTCAGCTTTACTTCTGTAGCTCTTGTTAGCCTATTGATATACAATCACAGTGTTCGGTACTCTTATTACTTTTCCTCTGTATCTTTCTGTTATCTCTGGTCTTCTTGGATTGTAGGCTCTTTGGGGCAGGGACAGTTCTGTCCTTCTGTTGTCGCTTGTCATAAATCTCTGGGGCAAGAAGTCCTTTTTTTTGTTTATCAGGTATCCAGTGCAGTAGGTTCCTAATCCATAACTAGGTATCAGACATACTATAGTACTACTTATAACAAATGGCCAAGTATAAAGGATTTTCACAGGAACAGTATTTTCACAGAGAGAGTAATAAAAGATGCACCCCTGACACAGTCACCTCACCATCTCCCACTCGATTTCAAGTCCCTCTTCCAAAGCAATTAAACATTAGAACTACTCAAAGAAAAAAATCACAGGAATGTTTTGCTCCTGAAAACAACTGAACCATTTTGGCTGAAACTTTCTTAAAAACAAAAAGTCAGTGAGATACAGACATCTGAAAAATCTCAGCCCAGACTTCTAAAACTTGGCTAAATTATGAGCAATAGAAAATTGGGTCTTTCTGTCTTAATATACTAGTCACAGCCTCTTAATTTATTTATGAGAATGGGGTGAGGTACTGTATCAAAGGCCTTCTAAGATCCAAGTAAATGACATCCACCTCTACTCCTGTGTCTAAGCATTTTGTGACCTGGTGATAAAAAGAGACAAGATGATGAGGTACAAAAGGGTGGCCTGGTATCAAGGAACCCTAAAAGTCCTTGTCTTCAAAGGAGGTGTTCTCTTGGACAAGTACTGTAGAGACAGCTCCTTTTTATGCCCTTGCACCCAGAACTTTAGCACCTGTAATTCTTGTTATGAGTAATTTTGCAAGAAAAAAGGCCAACTCATCTCAGTGCTCTGAAGAGGCAGATCTCTGCTTCCCCTTTTAAGGGCCTGATTTTCAAAAGACCTGGCTTCTTATTCTCTGCAAATCCTCCTGCAAGAGATATCTTACATTGGTCCCTCAGGATCACTTGTCACTTTTTAAAATGTAGGTTCATACTACAAGTTTTTGAAAAGCCAGAATCTTTCCCAAAGTAAAAATTGCACAGTGAATTTCTGGCCTCTGAAGTCAATGACAGCCCTTCCCTGGCATTCACTATTATTTCATATTAAATTCTAAGACCAAAAAGATGGTCTTTTCTAACCAGTTCTGTTTGAGATATCTGTCAAAAATACAGTGATTTATTTCACTCAGAGTAAGACTACATAGTCTAACTTTATATGCATATTTCTTCAGTTGCAGCTCTTTTATAATGCTACACTGGAAGAGGATGAAAGGATTTCTACTACTACAAGATTACAGTCTGCAAAATTAGAAAATAAAGAGAAAGCAAAACTCATTGCCCGAGTGACTGACTGGTTACAGAAAAATATAGATGATTGACTTCTGAAAAACTTTCAAATATATATTTTTACAGTGTGACTTACTCACATTTTAATATTCACTTTATGGTTTAATTAGAGGATGCACACATTTTGTTGTGTGAAGGAATGTCACCTTGTATTCCAAACCAAAGAATTCTGGGGTTTGCCATCCCAGCTGCAAAGCAGTGCTAACCTGATTCATCAAGGAGGAACGACATTCTACAAGATGATGACAAGAAACATAGCTGCATATTAGATTTATCTTGTTTACCAGCTGGATGATGCTTGAGAGACTTGGTTATAAACAAAGTCAGGAATATTCTGCAACAATGTATTTAATTTGACAACACTTTGGAGGCAGTGCTTTCAACACAGAGCTACAAATCGGGGCTTCATCTCTTCTCTGTCAGCGATTTGTTTTGTGATCTTAGGCAAATCACTTAATTTCCCTGAGTCTCAGTCTCAGTATGTCTGAAATGGAGATTGTTTAGGGAAGTGTTATTGAACTTCAACTCATGAATGTGTTCTGATCCCCAGAGGTAAGGACAAAAGAAACAAAACTTTTATTATAATAATTTTTTTATTATAATAAATGTTTTGCATCTATGTCATTTACCCTTCGTTTGAGGGTAATAACTAACAGCCAGATAGAACTCAGGCTGTTACTACTAAAATCAGTATATTAAATTTACAGTTGGTGGAAATATGGACACCTCAGACAGTTTTGTCATTTGTATGCTAAACAAATTATGAAAAAATGAAATGGTATTGTCCAGGGAGCAGAGCGATATTATGTGAGAACTCAAGGAAACGCAAGAAGAACTAGAAGGTAATGCTATAAATGGACAAAGAAGAAAACAAAACAAACCCAAAGCAGCACACAGGATTTCAAACTTATACTTGCCAATGTGGAAATTTCTTTGTCGTGTTCTTAATAAAATTTATAGCCATATTCTAAACCGATAGCCACATTCTTAGTCCCTACTGAGTCTCCCATGTATCTCTCTGGTGATATGAATGGGAATTAAAATTGGTTTAAGAACATACCTGAGGATTCCCAAAGACAGGAGCATCATTTGCTGATACAGCGAGCCGTATGTTAGATTCTCCTGATCTCCCCAGGACCTACTCTAGGGAGGGGAAAGATTGTGAATGGGGCGTATCACCAGTAAAGCAGCTGCTCCTTGAAAGCTTATCTCAGCTGGCATATTTTAAAGCTGTTTTAGTGGGGATAAGGGTTGTTTTGACCCTCAAAAGACTCCAGGATTGGGAGTGAGGGTGCTGAATGACATTGTTGCTGCCCCCACACAAGCTGAAAACTCTACAAGCAGCTCATAGCAGGACTAGGTATCAAACTTTGGGGAACCAGATTTGAAAGTTTGCCACTAAATTCAGAATACCCAAACTACTCCCTCACAGCTATTTGCAGCCTCTCTCCCTTTCTTGTTTACAAAAGTCACATTTTTCAATTAATGAAAACACTTGCCAATATAGTTTACAAAATAATTTTAAATAAATTATTTTTAAAATTACTGCTACCGATTAAGAGTGTGTCTGTCCAACCTGTATATCAAAGAAATAATACAATGATTGATTTTCCTACAAACTTATACAATGCTGTAAGTCTATAATCTTATAAAGCCTGGGACTAGATACCAGGAAGAAAACAGAATTACCAGATGCCTCATCATGGATGCTACCCAAAGAAGATGCTGGAGACTCATTGATATCACTTCTTGCTGTGCTGAGAAAAGATAGCTTAAGTATTTGGCCCTTTTCTAGCCAGTTGCCTGAAATAATTATAGAAACAAAAGAGACAGGAGAGAATGATTTAGATTTGTCAGAAGATGAGAATAGTGGCATTATATATCTGCTGCTAGTACAGACATTTTGCTTGGCTATATGGCTATATGTCATAAGTAAGTCTTTTATGAGAGAGTTAGCAGGCTGGTTCCATTATTAAGTTAAGGTATTTAAACTGGACCTGAAATAAGACAATGGATGTAATTTTTCCTTTTAAAAATAATCTTTAGAAGTAGGGCTGCACTGATAGAGATTTTTGGGCTGATACTGACAGCTAATTTTTAGGTAGGCATAACAGTCAATACTGAGCCAGTTTCTGATGCACAGCCCGGCAGCTTGAAGAGCAGTATCCGGTCATAGCAATGAGGACAATGCTGGTTTGTAAGAAGAAGGGCTTATGAGTTTCTAGGGGGCAGGAGGTTTTTAGGACTGCTCGGACATTTTCCAATGAATTCCAGTTTTGCAGAAAAATGCCCATATGAGCATGTTTGGTTGAAAGCCTGTCCAGGTGGGGGTGGAGGGCGGCTGTATGTTCCCTGCCTAGGTTCCTAGTAGAAGTGCTCCATGATGACAACACGGGGAACCAGGGACTTCCTAATCCCAAAGGGACTGATGACCCTACCTTGCAGGGAAAGTCCCTGGGGAGGTGCCTGTGACTGCTCAATGATATTGGTGTTTGCCGGGCCTGCTGTTAGCAGTGAAAGAGAAGAAAGCTAATTGCACTGAGTTGCTGTCAGGAAGCTGGAAATGTCATAGGTTTCATAGATTTTATAGACATTCAGGCTGGAAGGCACCCCGGAAGATCATCAAGTCCAGCCCCCTGCCCCAGGGGCAGGAAGTCAGCAGGGGTCATAGGATCTCAGCAACATAAGCATCCAAATGTGTCTTGAAGGCATTCAAAGTGGGTGCTTGAACCATCTCTGGCAGCAGCCTATTCCAAACTTTGGGGGCTCGCACAGTAAAGAAGTTCTTCCTCATATCCAACCTCAATTGGTTGTGGCAGAGTTTGCGATCATTTGATCTTGTCATCCCTTGGGGTGCTCTGGTGAACAGACATTCCCCCAGATCGTGGTGAACACCCCGATGAACTTATAGGCAGCCATCAGATCCCCCCTGAGCCTGCACTTCTCTTCATAAGGTCTGTTTTCCTGACTTCTGATTACATGTGTGGCTCTCCTCTGCACTCTCTCAAGCTTCTCCACATCCTTTTTGAATTGTGGAGGACAAAACTGGATGCAGTACTCCAGCTGCAGCCTCACCAAGGCCGAGTACAACAGGAGAAAGACGTCCCAGGATTTGCTTGAGAAAGATCTATGGATGCAAGCCAGCATTTTGCTTACTTTACTAGCATCACATTGGAGGCTCATGTTCATCTTGTGGTCAGTCATAACCCCCAAGTCCCTTTCATTTGTAGTGCTAACCAGCGTAGCACTGCCAAGCCTATAAGGATGCTACAGGTTTTTCCTCCCAAGGTGGAGAACCTTGCATTTTTCGGTGTTAAACACCATCAGGTTCTCATCTGCCCATTTCCTGAGCCTGTCAAGATCTGCCTGGATCACTCTCCTGTCCTCAGCTGTGGATGACAACACCCTAGAGTTTGGTGTTGTTGTCAAACTTGGCCAGCCGGCTTCTGACACCAATGTCCACATCATTGATGAAGATGTTAAACAGTATAGACCCTAGGACAGAGCCTGGAGGGACCCCACTGGTGACTGCGCACCAGGATGATCGACTTTCATCAGCCACCACCCTCTGGGTCCTGCTGCAGAGCCAATTCCCCAGACAGTGGATTGTGGTGAGGTCAAGGCTGCATTTAGCCAGTTTTGTTAAGAGGTGATCATGGGATACCAGATCGAAAGCTTTTTTGAAGTCAAGATATACGACATCAATCTCTTCCCCTTTGTCCAGGTGATAGGTCACCTGGTTGTAAAAGAAAATGAGATTGGTCAAGCAAGACTTACCCATAACAAACCTGTGCTGGCTATCCCTCAGGACATTTTGAAAAAGTTTTGGTTTTATTCTGATTCAGACCAAAGGCAAGCTTTCAATAAAGCAAACTTTCCTGTGAATCATAAGCCCTGTCTTGTGCTACACTGAACTCAAGCTTTTCCCCTCAGTGTAACAGCCAGGAGTGCTTTCTCCCTTTGCACTTTGCACAACTTCACATTCAAGCAAGCGTTTTAAAAAAATAAAGTATCTACTATTCTGGACTGTCATGGCCATGGGTTGCTCCCTCTCCCTCAGTACAGTCATCAGCTCTGGGATCTTCTGTTGGCCAGTGGAAGCTACCGCCTCCCCCAGCTCTCAGTGCAAGCAGGGAAGAAGAGACTCCAAGGAGGGACAACTTCAGCCTGGGTGAGTAAATGTGAGGCAAGCAGCAAAGGCCGATGGAGCCAGGCAGTGTATATGTGAGTATGTGGGTGCATGCTGCAGGGGCTAAAGCAGCAGCTAACTATAGAGGGCTGCTGTGATGGTGGTGGAGGCAAGAAAGGATTGGGAAAGGTGGAGGGGTTTCTTAACAGAATGATAATGATGACATACTATGATACTCATTGAGGAAGAAGGGGATATTTGAGGGAGAAAAATCAAGCTGGGCGGGGGGGAGAATAACAGAATAGAGTGCAAAAGACCAAGGCAAAGGGTGAGAAACTGCAAACGAAGAGGCTGAAGAAACACAAGAGAGCAAGAAGGTGACAGTGACTACTTGGGTGATGGAGGTGAGCGATAAAAGGAAAGGCTGAGATGCAGGTCCCATACACATAACAGAATCTTCCTTGCTGGATTCCCATTATGGATACTGGTTACAAAGCAATAATAACAGCATTAGTAACCTCCAGAGTTTTGCTGTACTGGAGGTGGAACTGCACCATGGTACTGAATGACCCTAATGGATCTTTAGCTTTTGTTGCAGAGATCCAAAACTGCTACAACATGGTTGTGTCCTGTCTTCATGACAAAACCAAGTTTATTCTATCATTCTGAAGGACAAGCTTGTCTAAGCAGGAATTATTAATACATATCCTTTTACCAGCATTCACATTTGAGCTAATTATTGTCTACATATCATTAGCAGCAGTCACAATTTAATTCTGAAATTATAAATTCAGCCAACTAAAACTAAACCCAAAGGCATGTAGCAGTCAAAAAAGCTAAAAAGAAAAAAAACTGAACAAGCGAATGTATAAGAAGCCATGGTCCATGCTTAGACCATACCTAACACAATCCAGTTTGTGGATGATTTTTTGTTCTATAATTTTTGGTTCAACAGGGCTTTTAAAGCTCTGTTGTTTAAATGCAGGGTGGTTAAAGTGTTCTGCCAGGGGTTTGTATGTGTTTTTGAACTTGTTGTCAGGTTGGTGTCCCCTTGTTGTTTCATGGAGGGATTGCCCTTTCTGTCCAATGTAGACTCCAGATGGGGACTGTACATTTAAAAAAAAAAAAAGGATTCTGGGGTAATGCAAGGTTTTTCAGTAGGGAACCATCTCAAAGAAGTTTATGCTAAAATGATAACCAACAAACACGAAAGGTGAAGGATCATAGAATAATTTATTCAGGGAGGCATGAGCCTTTGTAGGCTACATCCTACTTCATCAGAAGCTATGAAAGGACTTGAAGAGGGAAGAGTACTACATAAGAATAAAATAATTTAAATTTAAAAAATAGTGAAAGCGGGGGTGGGGAAAGATGACACACTGCTGAGAAAAGACAAAGATGGGTGGAAGAGATCAGAAGGGATAAACAAAGCAGATTAATCCATTGAGGGATATAAGGGTTTTAAAAGCTTGTCCATGTAATGAGATAAGAAGCCAGAGTTTCCCTTGAGACCAGACAACACAATCCAGTCTGTGAATGATTTCTTGTTCTGTATTCAAGTCATTTTTTAAAGTTTCTTTGTTTAAAAACAGCTACTTTGAGGTTAGCAATGGACTGTCCAGGGAGGTTAATGTGTTCTGCCCCAGGCTTTTGTGTCTTTTTTTTTTCATATGTAGCTTGTTGTCATTGGTTCCATAATCAACATGTCATTGAAATAAAAGGTGCAGTTCGCACTTGTTTAGTGCTATTGACTTAGCCTGTCTGTTAGCAAATATCGTTGATGCATGAGGAGAGCCGCTGTGCAGGCCAGAAAGGTAATAATGTATCAAAGGTAATAATGTAATAATGTATCAAATGGAGAGTTAATTCTGTACAGATCTGTGGTCACAGAAGAGGAGCCAACACAACTTGTCACTGTATAGTTGCCTCTGGACAAATCCCGCAAACTCCACATCTTCTTCGCCTCAGGTTTGCTGTAGTTCTGACTCTCATTCCAGCATCTCTCAGCTGATCAGAAACTATTTTAGACTAGCAAATTGCCTGTCAATAATGGTGGGGAGGAGGGGGGAAGCCATGGCTGTTCCCTGCCTCCTGCCACCCTCCACCACTTCAGGCCATGACTGGGGCATGGACCGTTCCCCCTCTCCCCCTGCCACTTTGGGCTGGTGCCAGGGGTGGCGCATGGCCATCCCCCACCTCCACTGCTGCCACTTTGGGCTGAGGCTGTTCCTGCCCTTCCCCCGCACTGCTTCCAGCTGGGCCTGGAGCCTGGGCTGCTCCCTGCCTCCCCACTGCTGCTTCGGGCTGGGGCCTGGGTCGTTCTACCCCTCCCCCCGCCGCTTTGGGCCAGGGCTAGAGCTGGGGCCTTGGTTGTTCCCCACCTGCCCCCGCCACTTCAAGCCATGGCAAGGGCCAGGGCCACTCCCTGCCTCCCCCTGCTGCTTCGGGCTGGAGCTGGGGCCTGCAGCTGCAGCAGCGGTCCCAGTTGCAGCAGGGGCAGCCACCAGTAGCCCCCCCCCCCACTTTCTGCTCCCCTCTCTCTGCTGTTCCCTGCTTGCTGCCTCCCCTCCCTGCCAGCTGTTGTTGCGGGGGCGCCAGCTCCTGGATCCAAGGAGCAGACCCCCTGCTCCGTCCCATCTATTATGGTGGTGCTCTGATCCTCATCATCCCCCTCTGCCTCTAAGGAGCAGGGCCTCCCTCCCCCCCAGCCCCTCAGTCTCCATTGTCATGGCGGCACTCCGCTGTCTGTCCCAGTCTGTGTAGGGCACTCTGATTGGCTGCCAAGATAGGCAACCAGAGTGCAAATAAAGCATTACAGACAGACAGACAGGCTTTTATAATATTAGAATATGATTTGGCTGTTTGTTTTGAGTGAAGTGAATTCACAGAGTAAAGAAAGCAAAACCTATTCTTGCGACTCAGAGTTTCATTTGAAGGCCTAGCTCTGATGAAAAGATGTTTGTGGCTGCTTTTAAACTTGCTGATGTATTGGCAGAAATTGTGTCTTCTAGTTTCTCTTTTTAATCAAGAAAGACAGTGTAAAATAATTCATGAGGTTTGAAGCGCTGAGCTGCTTCTGTATCTTTTCCCTTCAGGAGTATGGAAATGTAGAGTTGGATACATTGTAAGGCAAAATTTAGTCTTTCTGTCTCTCCAGGGTTTTTGTTCTTTTTATTCTCAAGAAGTTATTTAGTCTCCCTTGTTTCTAAAATCTCACTTGTTGCAATTTTGCCACACCTTTGCAGATGCTGGACTTTTTCTCTGTTTTTCTCTAAAATGATTTTATTCACTTGACTTGCTTATTGATTTGTTTCCAGAAAGGAGGGAAGAGAGAGAGAGGAACACAAGAGGAAGAAATTAGCTGAGCTGGGAGTGAGGATGAAGAGAGGCTAATTTAGATACCAAAAGACCATTGCTAAACATTCCATATCATATTACGCTCATATTTTTCACAATCACATAATGAATACATAGGGGACACCGACAATGGGGCAAGAACTTTACAAACTCAATTTTTACATGTAAAACTGAAGGTTGTTTTCTTGCCGTGCTCATTTTCTAATTGCTGCAGAGAAGACTGTGAAGTAATGCTTATTAAAGGGCACCTCAGGTGCACCACAAGCACTAATTGGCACAACCTTGTAGTCCATTACCTGCTATTGCTTTCTTTAAGAACAGGAAGACAATAGGAGCAAGGACAATGTTCAGGTTCACCACCCATTTTTTTGTTGTTATTTTTTAATTTTACTCAAGATGTTTATATTGAGGAAGCTTCCATACCATAGGAAATTAAACAGTTCCAAATATCTACAGCATACAGGTCTTCTGCTATAATGTCTAGGTTTTGTCAATCAGGTCTGTACTATTCTGTGTCCCTGAATGAGGTAACAGCAATCTATTTTCACATCAGTTTATAAACTGCTGAAATTATAGCTCCAAATTTAAAAAAATATATATTCATATAGGGTGTCCTGTATGCTAAAAAAAGTAACTGGCAGAAACGTCTAACTTGATTTTATAGACAGTGAGCCTGCAAAACTGGCAACTGCCCTCAGTGAAATGATCCCTACAAAACCGATTAAGTCATGAGTTATCCAAGAATGGAAGGTAGCTGCATCAATGAGCTGGTTAATGTAAGGCTTTGGAAAATTTTGAAGTTAAACTCATCCAGGGAAATTCTGGGGAAGTTCTTTGTATACCCGAAAGCCTTGGCCTCTCTCAAAGATCCAGGGAACATGGGGTATAATTATGTGGTGAATGGGACTAGAAGTCTGTATATAAAAGGATGGGAATGATGACAGTGACTGTTAGAGGAAAGGCCAGAAGTTTAAAAGAACTTTAAAGAAACTTTTATTTTCAAGTGTGTGTGTATGTATATATGTGTATATGTGTATGTATGTTTTACATAATGCTTGTACATTCTTCCATTGTCTTTATTTTTATGGATTTTTGTATCATATCATTCAACGTATGTCACCATAGGCATGGAATGTGTGGGCACAAGACGATGGATCTAAAGAAATAAATAGGGGTTTTGCTACTGATGTTGGTGAGACCAGGAATTCATTTGGGATTGTGATTTGAAAACACGTATATGAAAGCACAAAGAAGAAGTGGGTTATTTTTAGTAGATTATAGTTTGTAACTTTCTAAGCATATAGTAATCAATCTGTGCCACAGTTCCTGTTCACGCTCAGTCATGCAAAAAGTTCAGATTCATGTGTAATGTGGCACTCTTAGATAATTAGAGCATGGAGGAGGCTCAATAAAGGTCTACCCTAGGTTTTAAACATAAGCTATTTCATTTATAACTGTTGTATGAATAGACATGACAACTATTTTTCTGCCTATTCTAAACCCCAAGATACCTTGATTTTGTAGACTATCTAGAAAGCTTATCATGTATAAGGGAGAATAATACAAAGGCAGGCAAGGTTCTTTGGATAGATGTGGTATCTTTTATTAAAGGTAAAAATTCTTTTTTCTGACTCTTTAGTTGGTCTAATAAAAGATATCACATCTACCCAACCAACATGGCTACAACCAAAAACCCTGCAGAATGAGGAAAACATTTTTTTTCATCCTGCGATTATAGGAGGACAAGGGAGGGTTCTTTAATTTTTCCCCTAGAGGGTTTGTGTTTTATTTTTCAAAACAAAGGATACTGACTGTAGCATAATATGACTGTCTGTATAGTAACCTTTATGTCAGTTTGGTAAACTAGTTCTCCAGAGTGGTTATGTCAGCATTTGATTTTAATAATAGTACAAGAAAGGAAAATAGCATAGCAGAGGCATATAGCTGGATTAAATCAATTTGCTCTGAGTGGGCTCTGGTAAATGCCTTCAACTGAAAAAGATCAACGAATGTGTGCTGGACTTATAGATATGTTTATTTGAGCAAATAGCAGTCTTTATCATGATGGCATTACTCTGACAAGGTTACTTTGACATTCTTATTATTTTGATCACTATTTAAAGTACACATTTTATATAAATGTATCATTTTATACATTGTTTTCACTCATCTCAATATGCTGGACATTTGGGAGACATCTGAAAGCACCAGTGTCAGTTTGAGTTGTGTCAGCTGGTTTTATTGTAAAGGAAAGTGAAGACATAAAATGAAAGTGTGTTGGTATCTCCACATTTTAAGGACCTGGGGGAAATTCTGTCTACTTCATTGGTGATTTTGGTCTGCTAGAGGAAGCTATTTTTTAAATATTTTGTGTAATTTAGCTGGTAAACAAGTTACACAACTAAGTGATCTCTTAAAGTGTAAACATTATTATGGCCTTATTCACTAGTTTTAAACAAGAAAACAGGGAAAAAACAGAATTGCTCATTGCATAAAATAAATGCATGTATACAAGGAATTAATAATGTCATCCAGGTTTAAACTGATTTCCCTATTTCAGATTGTGTATGGTATATATTAAGAGGGATTGTGAACGATGAGGTGAGAAAGGTGAGATCCTTTAAGATATTCACCTGGTATTGTCTTCAGTGCTGTCCTCCTGGGAGCATTATTTTGATGCTTAGTTTTCTGTTTCAGTCACTCTGGGGCCGACGGCAGGTTCTCGCAATCAGAGCAATTGTGCCACTGTAAATGTACAGTAGCCTATCTTCTGTGTGCCAGGTCTTCGGTTGGTAAGTTCAATTTAACGTTTTGGAAAGTCCTTTTGTGCCTAGCTAGCTGAGCTGATTTGAACATGCACCCTTTTAAATTGTGTAAGTTATCTGAAAGGATTGCTTACCAGGCCTTCTGCCCTGTTAAATGGTAACCAGGATAATGTAATGATTTTATAGTGCGTTCTTTAGCATTCATACAGAATGGAAGGACCCATTGCATCCTAGTTCGGTGGCATAGAAGTTTTGAAGGGATTCCTGGGGAAGGAAAACTCCATAGGGATCCAGCTGCTGGGCTTTATCCCAAAAACTTCCATTGAGAGGTGGTTATGGGGGGCAGGGATTTTCTTCCCTTGACCCCTCAGCCAGAACAGTCCTCATTGCTATGGATTCTCCAGAATGCTGAAGGAGATCCAGGAGACAAAGGCTGTTGCTATATGTACTTTGAGTCTCCGTACGGGCTCTGAGGGCCTCTCCATCTCCCTGGCAATACAAGTCCATTTGAAGCTGTGCTGCAAGGAAACCAATGAATAATTGCAGTCCACAGGACACCACCACCACTACCAGTCCCTTGCAAAGAATTCCCAAGCGTTAAAGGAAGCTGTGGAAAAGCTAATTCAACATGTGCCAGATTTCCTGTACTGTTTAAGGAAGGCACGGTGCATGTGCCGCAATCTCAGTGGTTAATCCCTAACTCTCATTGTTGCAGTATAGAAACAGTTGAGCCCAATCCAGTTCTGTGTGCATGGGTTAAATCCATTACAAGAGTTAACTGTACTGTTTCAGGTCAGGGGAATGATCAAGGTTAATAGGTTACTTCAGAATAACTACACTGGCATGATTTAAGATTGTGAAGAACTTCCTGTGAATGCAGAAGTAATTTTAAATCAATAGTCAGTCTGCACAGATACCAAGACTGGTCTGCTGTGATTAAGCAGCCTGAAACCAGACAGAACTCCAGTCACCACATTTTGTACCCGATAAAGTATCTGGGTATTATAGCCTACAATCTCATAAATAACAGTTAATTATAGGAATACATCCTTGAAATAACAAACACAGATAATTTCCCTCATAAAAAACACAAGGGAACCATCCTTTCCAACCCAATTATTGACTTGAAGCATTGCTTTCTGACCAGAAACATCTGCCTTCCTGACAATGTCTCCAAGTCTCTTTTTATTATACTACACACTCATAGCCTGCCCCCCCCCCACCCAGTCCCTCTTTTCAATCTGTTTTTGGTCCGGATAGCACTGCTTTCAGTTTCTGTGAAAGACAGCAAACAGGACTTGGTCACTTTGTTTGGTAACCTTAAGAAAAGATGTTCATATCAAGGAACGGTGGGCAAGGTCAATATTTTGGGAAAGGGTATGGAACAGGAGAAGGTGAATGGTACCAGCTATTTTCCCCCTGCACACATTTCAAAATGTAAAACTGAAAAAAGGTTAATGCTGCCGCCAGATTAATGCTGACTTCATTTGGCATGTAGTTGCTCCTGTGTAGCTGAGAAAAGGAGCTTGAAGCAAGCTGTGGTTAAGAGCTTCCTACAGCAGACCAATAAACACTCCCTCCATGCTAGAATTCCCTTCCCTTTGGAGTCTTAGGTTTGTGGATTTGAGAAAGAAAACCTGCTCCCACCTTCAAGAATCCTGTAACTTTTGTCCTCACTTTTAAAGGATATAAGGGAAATACAGATTCATACAGACTTTTTATATCTTGAAGCATTCCCTGATCTCACTGTGTCTTGTCCATGAATCTCTTTCCTGGACAGTTGGAGCTGGCATGTACAGTTGATATTTCATATGGGGAACTTTGTGCAATTTTGTAAAAGGCTTCCCCCCCCCACCTTAAAAGCACAGGCTGTTGAAATATTTTTCTTCATGAAACACAATGGCCATCTTATTGCGCTAAGGACCAGACTTTAAAAAAGCAGTCACCAATCTTTGAGGCCTGACTTAAAATAGGATAAAAGGCAAGGATTTTTTATGTGGGTCTTGTCTTTTATTGGGCCAATTGCATGGTTGGGATAAAGTTAGGCAGGCTTTTGAATGCAAGGAATTCTTCCTGAGGTCTTTCTCAGGAATCTGAGTAAGAATACCTTGCTTATCTAATTTTATCATGCAGTTGGTCCAGTAAAACTGTGCTTCTCAACCCATGGATTGTGACCCAAAGTGGGTCTCAAGAATATATGAAAGGGTCATGAATAAACTTTAAAAATGGACCAACAAACTTGAAAAATGGATTTTTGTTTAAAGGAGAAAAAACATAGGAAACTATGTCACATTTCCAGTCTGCAAGGGGCTGTTTGGGGTCCCCCAATGCCCCACATACACCTCCATCCGCCCCAAACACCCATGGCCCTGCTACACACACTGGTGGGCTGGGGCCTGGGGGTGGGAGGCAGCAGGTCAGGAGTAAGGGGCACTGGGTCAGAACTAGCCATCCATGTTTGCAAATGGGTCATGTTATAAAAAAGCTTGAGAACCACTGCAATAAAACATACCACCCCCCAAAAAATCCTTGCCTAGACTATCACAACTAGAACATCCATCTAACACTATTTAAGATAGGACCTGATTTCCAGACGTTCTGAACTCCTACAATTCATGCTTAAGTTGGTGGCTGCTAATTGAAGCCCTGGCCTTGACCTCTATGTATCCTAGTAAAATATGAAGAATTAATGCTTATCCACATTTGTAAAGTGTTTGACATCCTTGGATGCAGCTATAGGTGGTTAGCAAATCCTGACTTGGGCTCTCAGCCTGAAGGTAAACAAAGGGCTGAGCTCTCCTTTGATCTCAAGTTTGCTGCATCAGGCTCAGGGTTGAGGCTGAAAACAGCATGGGGCTTGCATCTGTCTGCATGTTCCCTACCGCTGAGTGAGGAGAGGGAATGTGTTCAGCTAGATCTAGATGGGGATGTGTCATGAAGGAAGAGAAAGGAGTTTTTGTGTGGAAAATGCTGAGAACCACTGATTTGTAGAACTGGTTAAGATTAGTTCCTTTTATTCTTTGCCTAGTCCTTTCATCTTCTATGCTTGAGCTGGTTTCTCTGTCTCAGAAGAGTGGGCCAGAGAAATGCTCACTGCAGGGAGTTGCCTCCTTTGCTTGGTTTCTCAACTACTTTTCTCCCTGCAGTCATCTCTAGAAGGCAAAAGCTGCATGTAAGGAAGGGGTTTGCAACTGGGCATGCCCATTCAGGAAGGAATCCTAAGAAAGACTGCTGTGGGGATCAGAGCGTGGGCAAGAACTGAACACACTACTACACTGGGGAGAGGTAATTTGATAAACTGTGCATCACCAGGGGAAAGTGACTTCCAGACCAGTAGCACAATGGAGGGGAGGCGATGGAGGCACCAACCCTGGGTGCCGATTTGAAGGCAGGTGCAAAAACAAGAGCTATTGCTCTGCCAGTCTGGCTGCCACTACTGCTTACTGCTGCTAGCAGCCCAGTTGCAGCTGCTGGCCTGTGTCCTGCCACCATGTAGGGCACATAACAGCTCAGTAACACCTCTGTTAGAAACCCCAGAAAGAGAGCTTTGTTGGAGAGTTGAAGACCTTTAGTTTGGCCTTTACACATGTGGGCATCTGAGTGCCTTCCAGAAGTGTTTTAATTGACCGGCATGCAGTGATCGGCAGTGCTTTTCCCCTCTGCATGACTCAGATAAAATTATGTGGCAGAATGGGTGAGCACTGGAGACACGGTGAGGGAGAAGGCTGTTGGTCGGATTACATGAGTCCATAGGTTCCTCTGGGTGTTTGGTTAGTGGAGTCAGTGGTGTGGTTTTAAATCGTGAACTCAAAAATACAGACTCCATGTGCAAGGCTTACGTTTTAATAGGCAAATTTTGTGAAATGGAGCCTCCATAACCAAAATGAAATGCTGATGCTGTCTGAAATAGTATAATTGTGTCCTGTGTTATTGCAACACATCATTTGGGTATCTAAAAATGTGATATATGTTGGTGCTTAAACCAGTTAACTTTTAGTCGATGAAGGTTTAAAAAATGTAATGCCACACACTTTACCTTTGTAGAACAACAGTGACACCTTGTGGTATATTTAGTAAGTACCTGTACATGCCATGTTCTCCACATCTATTGAATATTGAATGCTTTGTGAAAATAATAGTCTATACTTTTGCATTCCTGATAACTTGTAGATTCAGTAGTGTGGTGATAATTCTTTAGCGTATTCTTTGATATTTTCTTGACAGTGGACAAGTGAAATGAAATACATATATAATCTGTTCTTACACATGATTTGAAGGTACTAATGCTAAATTGAACAAGATTCCCATCTGCTTGGCTGCTCACAGGAAACAGGGTAGCTAAACTTTGTAGAATCATAGACTTGCAAGTTATGGAAGTGGCAAACCTTTTTGTAATGCTCATTTTACAGACCTGCATAGTATATGTATTCTTCAAAATAAACATGAGCATTAAGATGTAGTGTGGGAATGCAAGGGGATGGTTCCTGGAATACGCATATGTTGAATTGTTTCTAAGATGAAAACATGGGTAAACAGATGATGGGATGGGATGGAAAAGGGAAGTTGCCTAAGAAATGATGTATTTTTGGAAGGCCAGAGGGAAGTGATCAGAGCAACTTGGGACCCCTCCTAGAAGAGATACAAGCATGGATCTGGTGATGACCAGACAGTCTATCTTGTGCCAGAATTGGGCAACTGGTGACTACTGGGTGCATCTACACAAGACAGGTTACTGTGCAGTAGCCTAGTTTACTGTGCAGTAAGTGCACACATCTACATATGAATGCATTTACTCCACAGTAAAAACCCTTAATTGCGATTAAATTTACTACCTGCATTTGCAGGTAGCAAATTGAATTGCAATTAGTTAATGCACAGTAACCCACATGTAGACACAACCTGGGAGCAAGTTAGCTTGCAGGTCTACTCAGCCACTAGGGAGCCAGCCTGAGGCCAGGCTCAGGGCTGCAGGCAAGGTGTCTCTCCTGCCATGGGCAACTGGTGCCTCCTGAGTTAGGGGGGCACTTGCCTGCAGCCCAGCAGCCAATGCTGCTGACCAGGGCAGATCCCACTGACCTGCAAGTGGCAGCGGCACACTGCTGGCACTTCCAGCTGCAGGGGGACCGCTTTTTCTGGTGTCCCACTCACTAGCTGGCACTCTCAGGAAGGGCACCAGCACCCTTGCCTTCCCCCCCACCCAGGAATGCTGACTGACAGGGGGTGCACCAGCACTCTCAGGAGGTACACATGCACCCCCTACGTGTCGCCACTGTTTCCTGCCTCAGAGGTGGGCTAGGCTGCCCCTATGGCCTCTTTTATAGCTTGCAGACAGTTTGTGCCTTGGGGTACACAATACACACAGCCTGAGGGCACTGCAGGCCTTGTGTATCCCCCTGGGCAGGCCACAGCCCTGCTATGTGTGCCTGCCAGTACCCCAGCAGTGCTGCCTGGCAGTGCCCTGCCTTGCGGCTGCCAGGACAATGCTGTCAGGCCCACTTGCATGCTGAAGGGTGCTGCATCCCTTGCTCAATTCCATCAGCCCCTCAGGGCCTCCTGCAGGCAGCTTTTGGCAGCAGTGCCAGCACTACCTTCCTGCAGCACACCCCCTGCAGCCTGCCCTGTGCCTGCAGATGCTGTGGGGTCTTTGCCATGCAGCTGACCATCCCATGCTGCGTCCTCGCTCTGGGTATTACTGGCAGCTGTCCAGGGCCAGCAATGCTGAGACAGCCATGCAGGGCCCAGAGAGCTGGCGTGGGACCCAGTGTGTCTTCATCTTCCCTGTCTAGGCCTGGGACCAGATGCATGCACACAGCTGTGCCCTCCACCTGGTACCCCAACTGGAGCCAGGAGGATACTGGTGACCTTGTGGTGCTCTGGGTGGATGTGAAGGCCAGTATGAGGCCCTGTTGGACCACATTTGTGAGGCTCTGTCAGGCGGGTTGAAGGAACGAGGGCATGACCTGTCAGCGCAGCAGTGCCACATAAAGATCAAGGCCACTGGGGCACTGTGGGTCACTGTGACTGACCACAATTGGTCTGGCCATGCCTGTAGGACCATGCCTTTTATGTGGCAGCTGATCAATATTTTGGCACCTTGGGACACAGGCCATAACTATGCAGTTTATACTAGCACAGGCAGCCTGCCTGAGCCCCCTGCCCCACCCTGGCACCTACGGTGACATGTCACCGGAGGAGGGACCCTTGGGCATCGCCTTGTTCCCCCCAGCTCCACAGCTGCAGCTTCCATCAGCAGTTTGGGGAGCCCTGGCCAGCACCTTCCTTACCAGCTGTGTAGCCCCAGGGCCAGCCATGAGGAATGGCTGGCTATGACACCACCAGCTGCCAGCAGCACCCTTCCTTGGGGAAGCCCCCAGCCAGGTACCTGCAAACCATGCCCTGTGGGCCAAGGACTTGGGGTGCAGCTACATACCTTCACCAGTTGGGAGGACTGCACTGAGCCACCAGCCACAACAGGCCTGGATACGTGGTAAGCTGTGCACTGCGGGGAGGGCCCTCCCTGGCCATGCCCCTGGCCCTGGCTCATGCTTCTCCTCCTTTCCTGGCCCACCTGCACTCCCCTGGTCCCAGGTGCCCCTGCATAGCACACAGAGAGGTGGGACACAGTACAAAATTTTATTGAGCAGCTTGTGCCCCTGCAGCTGGGTGGGCACAGGCCTGTCACACACTGAGGAATGTGTTGGTGCTGATGACAATGTCCTTCTCAACAATGGGGGGCAGGGACATTTAATGATGCCACACGTAGTCCTCCAGGCAGCAGTGAAGATTGCGGGGCACCATGGGGCACTAGCTGCCTGCCCCCAGGCTCTGCCCCTGGGTGCCTCCATCCCATAGTCCCCCACTTTGGGACACCAAAAAAACCCATTTTGTAAATAGTTTACACAGGGAAGAGGATTTTTTATTGTTGGTGGGTGAGGTTGGAGGGGCTCTGTTTGTGGGGGAAGAAGGGGGAAGGGGGTCTGTGTGTTGAGGGGGAGGGGTGTGGGTGTGTGATGTGAGAGGAATAAAGACTTGTACAGATACATGTCTGCAATGAGGGGTGGGCAGGGGGAAGGGTGTCTGTGGGTAGCAGGGCCAAAAGCACACTTTAACAGGGCATGGGTTCAGCCTAGGCACTGTTAGAGTGGGCCTGGTAGGGGTCCAGGTGGCTGGTGTAGGGCTACATCAGCCAGGGCAGAAGTAGGTAGGCAGAGTCCCTGATGAGCAGGGGTGGGGCCATGATGGTGCCCAGCTGTAAATCCAGCACCCCTGCTGCAAACTGCCCACTTTCCACCAGTCCCACCAGGCCAGAGTTTCAAAACATATGGGCATCATGGGTGCTGCCCATCCAGCCGGCATTCATGTAGGCGAATGTGCCCTGGTGGTCCACAACAGCCTGCAGGACCATGAAGTGAAATACCCTGCCGTTGTAATAGGGTCAGTCTTTGTGGGGCAGGCAGGTGACTGGGATGTGGATCCCATCCAGGGCTCTGATGCACTGGGGGAATCATAGTGCATGGAATCCTGCCATGACTGCCAGGGGGTCATGGACACAGAGCACGGTGTGCCCCAGCACACTCTGGAGGGCCCCACACACCTCCTGGACTGCCTCCCCAGCAGTGGTCTTACTCGTGCCGAACAGGTGTCTGACATACTGGAGGCTGGTGGGCACGGCCAGCTTCAGCAACACAAAGGCCAGCTGGGTATTGGCAGGGAGGGCCAGGTGCATGCTGGTGTCCTGCCATTTCGGGTGGGGCAGGAGCTGCTGAAGTAGGTGCTAGAAGGTGGCCTGGGTTATACACACGCTGTCCTGCCATTGCTCATCATCCCAGGTCTTCTGGATAACATGCAGCCACCAGTGCTGGCTGGCTCAGTAGGTACAGAGGTGGCAGGCCTGGAGGCCTGGGAGGGTGATGGTGGCTCCAGTGGTGGCATCATGGAACCCGTAGTTGACATCCCTGGTAGTAGCCCCGGAATGGCATGCTTCAAGTGAGCAGCCAGTTGCTGGTTCTGTGGGAGCCACAGCAGGGCGAGATGGCTGTGGGACAGGCAGCAGTTGGCACGGCAGCCCAGCAGGGCAATTGTGGCCAGCAGGATTGTCAGGCACCGGTAGTCACTGCTAGGGTCAGGGGCTGGAGTAGCCATATTGTGGGGAGGCAGAGTGGCCACAGAGAGAGCTGCAATGTGCTGCCCCTGTTCTTGGCACATTGCTCCTGGGCAAGAAAGAGGCTGAGCAGAGAGCACAGCTGGCTTTAAAGATGGCTGCTGGGTGCTGGCAGCTGCATACAGAGCCTAGAGTTCTCCCTGGTGGCGGTGGGGGCCTATTGCAGGGCTTCAGGGATCTGGGAGCAAATCTGATCCCTGCATGTGTAGACACCTGCCCAAAAACCACTCTGGCTTATCTTACTGCACAGTAAGTCTAGGCTGGAGTAAATGCATGTGAAGATACGCCCACTGTGTCCTGCTTTATCTACTGAACTATTACATCTCTGCAATTAAAAGTAATGACCTGTGGTCCTAATGCTCTCTTAAATCAAGCCATAATTAAATAAACCTGCAAATTAGGTGTGAACAGCGTCCTTCACTGAACAAGGCAAACAAGGTTCTTTGGGTAAATGTGATGTCTTTTATTAGACCAACTAAATAATTAGAAAAAATGTTCTTTACAAACTTTCAGGCACAAACTTCTCCTATGCCTGAAGAGGGGTGTTTGTGCCTGAAAACCTGTAAAGAACAATTTTTCCAACTATTTAGTTGATCTAATAAAAGGTATCACATTTACCCAAAGAATCTTTTTTGTCTATGTCCTTAG
Organism: Caiman crocodilus; assembly: GCA_030014935.1. Taxonomy (NCBI): domain Eukaryota; kingdom Metazoa; phylum Chordata; order Crocodylia; family Alligatoridae; genus Caiman; species Caiman crocodilus. The sequence continues at coordinate 28,436,359 of JAGPOW010003395.1, forward strand.
ATCAACACAGCTATAACCAACAGCCCTTTCACTGAACAAGTTTTATATGTGTAATTTTTATTACCACTTATTAATAATAGCTTGGCTTTTGATATCGTAAGAGTTTTAATAACATTTACAATTGTCACAGGCCAGCTGGGCACTGTGAGTCTGTTCATTTGGATCAAGGAGGCAAGTAGGGAGTGGAATAAAGGCAAATTTACTATAGCTTACACA